>CM034307.1:46667179-47124473 GCA_019925795.1 Dendrobium chrysotoxum
GTTTGTGGTTGATCAGCTCAAGTTTCAAGTGGTACGAGCAAATTTAAAAAAAAATAATAAAAGAATAGCTAAATAAAGAAAACATATTCTTAATAATTATTATTTTTGGGGGAATTTTGAGTCAATTAATGCAAACTCATATACACATCACATACATGAGCTTCGAGTTCAAAACCTCTTGATTGGTAGCCAAAAATTTCAACCAACAGATCAAGATGGAACAAGAATACTGTAATAGCTTGTTTTGACTATGTCAAATAATTTTTTCTAGAGACAATACAACTCTAAATTGCAAACTATATTGGCCATAGCATTGAGATTGTAATATTTTAATTTCAAGTTTTTTTTTTTTCGTAATTTTTTTGTACCGATGAAAATCCTTAAGAAGTAAAATTCACATACAGTAGTAGTAGAATCTATAAATAGTAAAACACTACAGTACGAAAGCCAGTAAAATAGTAAACTAGTACGAGTGTCAAATCTATAAAGCAATCGTCGTATATGTAATACTAATCAGTACATAAATCAGATAAAGCATCAAATCCAAACATCAGTAAAGACTGTTGAAATCATATAAATATAATAAAATCATATAACGTGTACACATACTATCCAAATATTCTATATCACGTGCTCAATATATCACATACTTAATATCAGTAGAGTGATGGAGCATCACAAATACAATATGCAACATTTGCCCAAAGTCTTGATGCAGAAATTGCAAAAAATATTGTTGCAGTACAACCAAAAGACCACAATGCAAGATACAAGTAATTGATACAGTTAACCAATAACACATAATTACTGCATAGAAATATAGATGCTCTTAGAGCAATTTAGCTTCAAAAATTAATGTATTTTTGAAATTTAGAGTAAGATAATTTCTAAAGATGTTTTAAGAGCATGAAAACTACAAAATCCATATAGGCCATTAAGGATCAAAGAATTATATTTTGCTATAAATAGAAGCATATTATATATAGACTATGCAATATAACAATTATCCTATCGATGTGCACAAACTACCATTCAATTATGTTTCAATTGTGTTTCAATTGTGCTAAGAAATGAGAAAGCAAAAAAGAAAATATAACTACATAACAAAAAAATGTGACAAAAAGAATATTGTTAACCTTCACTAATTTTTGATAATTTAACATATCAGAGTGTGTACATTCAACAATTTCATTTTTAAGATTTGTGATGAAAATTTATGTCATTTGATTTAGGGGTGATTTGGTCTCATTCATCACTTAATATCATTTTCAAGATATTTACTACAAAAAAAAATAATTTTTAACGACATATATATTAAGACACTTTTATTTAAGTGCCTTAAGAGATATCTATTACGGCATATTATGATTTCACGCCAATTAATGGAGCGATTTGGCGCTAATAGAGCCATTGTGGGATAAGTTATTGTGTATTTCATCTTGCTCATATTCAACTGTTTCACCTCTTTCGTCGAATGTCGCCCTATGTGCATTCTCTTCCTATTTGCCATTCCTAATTCTTAGTGATTCTCTACAACTACATCGACAATCGCGACTACCGCGTCAGGTAAAATGATTTCAATTGCATCTTAATCCTTAGAATGTCGAATGCCCATTGTTTAGGGTTTAATAAAATTTTCTTCTTTCTTCTTTTGATTTCTAGGGTTCTTGAGGTTCTTGTAATTTCTGAACTGTCGAACGCCCACTGTTTGTACATTACTAAAAGGTAAATCTTCCGTTGATCTTAAAATTCATCAACACATTGGTCTGATTTTAGTTTGCTTCATTTTCTGCCCACTAACATAATATGTTATTCTTTGCCTGTGAGATTAAAATTTTGGCGATGATAAGCTTATTATTGAGTGTTATGCTCTCATACCAAGAAAATAATAATGAGTCATTATAGATATTCATGTCATGAATATTTGAGCATTATTTTGGATGATGATTATGATGCCCTCTTCATTAAGAAGTATAGGATCATTTTGATCCTAAGAATGTTTTGATCATAAGTACTTAGAATTCATGTATTATTTCACGAAATAAAACCAAAATATTTTCAACAATATTTTTAATTATAATAAAATTTGTTAGAGAGTAATTTATCTTTTGACTTTGTTATGCGTTAGAAAGTTTTCAGCGATAGAGAGAATTTTTGTCATCCATTTTCATGAATATCTAACACAATAATATAGTAGTCGTCAAAGAAAAATTCAAAAAAGAGAGAAAATTATAAGATCTTGCCTAGATGAAATGATCAAGTTCTCCTTCTGAAATGAGTATGTTAAAGTTTGATAAATTACAATCATGAACAAGCTTATGTCTCTCTATTTTTATCAACAAGTGTGTGGAGAGTTTTGCATCGTTCATCAAATAAAGAGCTTTCATCACTATTGATAGAAAAAAAAATAAAAAAAATGGCGAAAGATTTATCTAAAATGTAAATTTTTCTATATAATAAGTTGGCAATTAGCTCTAAAGAAACATTTAAAATCACATTCTAAAATGTAAATGTTTATTCACATTCTTACTTCTCTTGCATTTCATTGGGCAATTAAGGTTTCATTTTGGGACGGCTTTTTATTACTTCTTAAAACAGCTTTTTAATTTTTATACTAAAAAACTGTTTTAAGAAGCATCATGAAAGCTATCCCAAACGAAGCCTAAATCAATAATAAGACTAGCTTTTCCGTTAGAATTACAGTGAGTTTGGCTAGTGCATTTAATGCACTTTAGTATAGAAATATAATTTACAGAGCCATAAGCCATCTCTCTTATTCTTTGTATTTAAATTTGATTTTCTTTTATCCATGTAGTTGTTTTTGACATTGTAGCAAACTTAGACACACAACTAACCTTGGTAACTTTATGATAAGAGTAGTTGTTGCAAGGTTTCCTGCCTCAAATAATTGTCCATGTCAAAAAAATGAAATTGATTCAACTTACTAACTTTATTTCACACACACAAAAAAAAAATCAATAGTCAAGCATTACAAAAATTCTTTCCTTAAATTAAAATGAAGAAAGAGAAAAAGATACATTCAAATAAAAGATGTTCATATATATTACTTAAAATAATTTGACTAACAAAAACTAAAAATAAACTGTAATTCAAAGATATTCAAATTATGAAAGTGATGGCATAAACCAGATTGAAGGGGGCCAATTAAGCTGTGACTCAGAGTCAGAAAAATAGTGGAAGCAGCCATTGTGGAGATCAAAAAATCCAGCATCATGATTAACAACATTTGGTGACAATTCATCCAAATGATCAGAGAAGTATATACAGTTTGGCCTAATTTCAGGAACAGTCGTATGATGCAATGAGAATGTCTGGTTACAACCCACAAACAAGGAAAAATCCCCCAAGTCTTTGATGGAGGTCCATTGAGAGAATGAAGATGAAGATGCAACAACATCCTGCTCTAACTTCAAAACTGAGATTCTAATTGTCTTTCCAGCATACCTTTCATTAATAGGCAGAGCAATAATAATGATATCTCTCTCTATTTTTAGAAGAGTTCCCATTAAAAAGAAAATATATTTCTTGCAATTGGAGTTTATGGTGTAATGATCTTGTATTGGCGGGCATATCATTTCAACATTTTGTCCATTATGGTCAAAGGCTAGCACCCTTGAGAAATGTGTGATTGCGTAGAACTTTTGTTCTTCTTCGTGATAGTACACATCTTCAAATTCATCATGCTTGTTGGTGTGGTAAGGAGGCAGATGTGGGCCAAGAACCCAAGCTTGATCGCCAGGCCTTGTTAAAGCCAGCAATTTATTATAACCATATATTACAATAGCAGTTCCAAGTAGATCATTAGAGGAGATGACAATCTTTTGAAAATATACATCGTGGAAATCTTTTGCATATGTGCAAAAGGCTGGACAAATTTCATTATAAAATAACTCGATAGAGCCGTCCGAAGCATATTCGGGCTTCATCCTATGATATTTATCTTCAGGGATGGTGAAGAGCGATGGGAGGGATATTTCAGCTTTTGTGAGAGGGTTGAAGATACAAGGCTGTAGATCCTTTTTATCAAGTGTCACAAGCCATCCATCCTTGGAGCCGATACAGCGACGACCGAAGATATGGCCACTAAGGGAGGAGAAGTGGTGATGGCAGACAATGACTTCTTCTTTGATGGTAAGATCCCAGAAGGTGAGTGTGTCGGAGGCCTCTCCAGTATTATTGGGAAGGAGTAGCCATGGGGAGGGATGGAAATGAATACGTATGCGTGCATTGTTGGCAAAAGCGGAATTCCATGAGGTGCAGACGACGGAGAAGCGGAGGAAGTCGACGACAGGCAATTGTGATGAGATACAATAGAGGAGATCTACCGGGAGATTCGACCATGCCATATTGTGTTTCTATTAGCTATAATGCCTTATGGACCTTATATAGATAGAAGGAGGAGATGCATGACCAAATTTAGGGCCATGTCAGTTTTAAAATTTTTAAATCATTTGGTGAAGGATGGTCTATATTTTCTTATGACATAAATAGAAAGTTTGTCTTGAATACAACTGGGGGCTATGCAAAAATAGGAGAAAATGGTTGTCCAATATTCATAAGTAAATATTCCTTTTATATGGTATTTGTGGCCAAGACATGTGATCCTTCTCCAAATATAGCCCATCTTTTATCATAAAAATAAAGTTAGAATTCAAAACAGTGCTTCTTATTTCCTATGAGAACGTTATCTTGTATTCCAATGGCAGCAAATATCTTGTATTCCAACGTACGCTCAGAACTCTAAGAAAATAATTTATTAAAATTAATTGATTCTTTAAATTCATGTATTATTGTGATATTATTAAAAAAAAAAATCCACTAAATTAAGCTTATATCATAATATAGATTTTAGTAACTAAAATGGGCCGCTCTAGAACTTTTTCATATATATATAATAAAATCCACTGAATTAATCATATCAAACAACTAGTTATGAGGTGATTGTGATGCGGCTCGTCCACTTGTCATGAGGCATAGGGAGGTGGAGCTGGCACAAGCTAACGAGTCAGATCGGGGTTAAGATCGAGCGGCCAACGGAACGGGTCGTAGATCGCCCAACTTGCCTTGCTCCAATTAAATCTTTGGCCATGGCTATGGCCCATCTTTTTTCGTGAGGACTTTTTCTTTTTAGCGCTTCTTTTTTTCTTAAATTTATAAGGAAAATTTTGATACATATTTCAACTTTTGAAGAGAAATAACAATAATATACCTACTTTGAAAATTTCATTTAAAGTTTAATTTTCTCCGAATAAAAGCTATAGCAAGATATCCCTTTACATGTATTTTTGTAATTAAAAATATGTACAACACAAAGCATATAAATTTGAAGCTAATCCTTAGAGCGATTCTGTTGAGAAATTAAAATTATTTGTCCACTTAATAAATAATTGTAAATGCTAACAATTATTTCTATCATGTTTTTCTTTCGTTCACTTAAAAGCTCAATATATATTGAATATTTTTTTAATATATAAATGGATAACAAATCAAACATTTTGCTTCTGTAATATAAAATTGTCATTAAGAAAATCTCCAGAATATGAACAAAATATAACAATGTATTAAAATACACAGGGCTTTTCTAAAATCTAAAGGAAGCAAGAGCCATCTTATAATATTTGTTATGATTAAATTAATTAAGAATTTATTTGAGACAATTTTCTTACTGCTTCTTAAAACAACTTTTTATATAAAAAATTTAAAGTTCAAATTTCAAAAGCTGAAGATGGATGCTAGACTTTAACAACACAAAGAATCTGCTAACAAAAGCAGAGCACAAATTTTTACGTAATATGCATAATATATAACACCACCATATTCCTTACATAATATTCTTACACATCCCAAACATTACACAATAAAAAAAATTAGAAAATAACACCACCATATATATTACTCATACCCAATATTACCCGAACAAAAAACACACACACATATCTACGAATGGCCATAGTACTCCTGTTTATGTAAATCTAGTTCGCATTTCCTGTTGAATACGTTACCGCATTCATCACAAGAATATTTTGCATTTGGATGAACGGAGCTGCAATGAATCTTTAGGGCGCGCACCGACTCGAATTTTCTCGAGCTTTGACAACTCTTTTGGCAATACAGGCATGGTTGTCGGAAATTTGGAGCCTGCATCTTTGCGAAATGAAAAAGAAGAAGTATTAAGGCACGAAATGAAGATACGATCACACTATTATTTATAGGAATGTTATGCTTAATTTACTGCAAATATTTAGGGCACATATATAATGTTTATGTGAGTGTGTGTGTGAGAGAGAGAGAGAGAGCTTAATAATAGGGAGCGATGAATGGGCTTAAAAATAGGGAGAGTTGAATCAGCCTTATGAATAATTTTTCATGTAGTCATCATAATCATATATATATATATATATATATATATATATATATATATATATATATATATATATAATTCATTTTTTAAGCCTCGAATGAGCCATAAATAAATTTTATAAATAAAAATAAATTTATATTAATTTATTGTATATGACGAAATTTGCTGAACTTTCCAGCATCATCGTTCGTGGTTGTTTATGAAAATAATTTATTTTTATCGGACTTCCCAATGTCCTCCTCTTCTTGTTTACTTTGGTCAGTGGGGGTGCCTCTCTACCGCTTATGTAATTTCGGTCCACAGAGAGAGAGAGAGAGAGAGAGAGAGAGAGAGATGGATCGAGACTGGGGATCAAAGCCTGGGAGCGGCGGTGTAGCTTCGGCGCAGAAAGAGGCGATCGATCGCCGGGAGCGTCTCCGGCTTACATAACTAGCTCTAATCCATGTTATTCTAGAGGTTCTTTATCTAATTCGTTATTATTATGAGTCTTGTTTGACGTTGAATATTGTTGATGAAGCTACGAGTGCAAGCTGTGCCTGACGCTGCACAACAACGAGGGTAACTATCTTGCTCACACGCAGGGGAAGCGGCATCAGACGAACCTCGCAAAGAGAGCAGCTAGAGAGGCTAAGGACGCACCCACTCAACCTCAGCCCCACAAGCGCAAAGAGCGGCTAGGTCGTGGATTTCACGTCTTCCTTTCTAATTTTGAAAAGGCTTTTAGCTAAAGACTTTTTAGTTTTCTAGCTGTAAATCATATGCATAATGACTTAGAAGGTTTTTTCTCTCACATAACGCATGAAAAGCAATGGCTTAAAAGGCATTATTCGATTTGTGATCAGTGTATATAGCAAGTTGAATAAGCATGAGGCATCTTTATGCAACTAATATGGCATTTTTGTAGGTCATGATCCTTCTTTTAGTTGTATTGATGTTTTCAATTTAATTCCCATAATTTCTATTCCTATTTGTCATGCTGGTTTGTCTCAGGCTAATTCGGAGGGTTTGCATCAGGAGGCCATGCTTTCTGATGAGGATCGTGATGATCCCAATGTTAGATTTTCCCCTTCTATCCATTATGTTTCAATTTGGGCAGAGGGAGAGCTTGACTCTGCAGATGAAGGTGGTTTTCATGATGATGTCGATTTAAATCTTATACAAGTCGCAAAAGATGAATTTTTTCTTACTTTTGGTAAGGAAAAGAGGAAAAATAAAAAGAAAACTTGATTAAAACTCCATTTGATGTCAGAATTACTAGATCTAATGCTCCAATGCTGCTATTATTCATTTGTGTTGACCGGGTTATTGGCTTTTATAAATTTGTTGATTTTTTCCTTGGTTTTTTCTAGTTGGTGTTGTTTATGGAGTATAATTTATATCTTGTTGGTTTGATTAATTTCGGTTTATCTATGTTTGATCTTCGTTTATATCTCTCTGAAGTATTGGTGGTATTATGGCTGGCTGAAGGTTATCATGCTTGGGATGTAGTTTCTTTTATTGGGGGGTTGGAGAAGACTTTTGTTGCCTATGATTGCAATTTTTTAACAATGGCTGAGAAATATTTAAAATAAAATATGAAATAATTGAGAAATATTTATATGAAAATTAGCTCTAAACAAACATATAAAATCATATTCTAAAATGTAAAAGTTTATTCACATTCTTACTTCTCTTGCATTCCACAAAAAAATCATGAATTAACTCATGTGGGTGGATTATGCTTGTTTTTTCTCTAGGGTTTTTTTTTCAGGTTAAAAAACTCTAGTCTCTCAATTGCTGTCTATGTTTACCTTAGTGTGCACAACATTTTTATACAAAAGATAAGATTTTAAACTTTATATTTATCATGTATTTAGAAACTTTATTCATAAAATACTATTTTCTCTTAGTTCTATGCTATGTTATTCGGATGAGCTTTTTTTTTTTTTTTTTTGTTTTGTTTTTGCAACATATTAAACACTAATATGACATTTAGGATTTGTTTGAATTTTTTTTTTCACCACTGTGCTTACCTGATGGCTGTTGCTATTCTATTCGGTCAAAGCTTTCAATAGTGAGAAATAACTTCTTACAATCAAATATTTAATAGCATGATAGCTATATGAGAAAACTATTATCGTTTTTGTTTTTTAGAAGGAAAAAAGTTATTAGTTTTCAAAAAAATCAATTTTTTTTTTCGATAGTTCTGCAACTATTTGAATAAACTCCATAATGGATTATTTTTTTCATTTTTATATTTTATTTTTTGTAGCCCGATTTCAAGGCAATCAAGAAACGGACAGAGGACCTGATCACTAGAGATTATTTGGAGCGGGACAAGGACAATCCTAACCTTTTCAGATACCTTGCCTGAGAAACCATACAGTGCTACTAAAGGTGTCCATATTTTGCCTGCTCTCCTCTGGTGCCTGACAGCAATAATTGTCGAAATTGATTTCCTCGTTAGGCCGTCTGCTGCGCAATTGTATTTTCAGTTGTCCTATCTCTTAAATTTTACCCAAATGCAGGTTGAGCTCATATTATCTATATTCAACTGTGAGGGAAATGGCAATTGGCCAATTGCTTTTGCCCTCTTCCCCCCTTCTCCATCTCTCACCATCTCTTCTTTCTATATATTAATTGTAAGGTCTCTCTCGTGTACTGTAATCGGCATCTCAATACCGGTCCTTATTTCCTGGGCATATTGCTGTCATACTTAATTGTTCTGTAGATTACTAGTTTGTTTCCCACTTAGACACTTCTTTTTTCCCTTGTGTAATAATTTCTTTTTTTGGATTGAAGGCGCTACTTTGGTATTATGAATGACAGATTAAGAGCTTGTGAACAGCAAGTTTTTATGTATATTTGTTATTTATCCGTTTCAGGATCGTGTAAAATGCATATTAAAAAAATTCATTTGAAGGCTTGAACAGCTTACTATGATTGATCAGGACTACCGCTGGCAACTGCAAGGTATTATTTTTCATTCTAGGTTAAATAATATGTTATTTTCCCTATTCTCGCACATTTTCTTTCCTTGATTTTGGGCATGGTTTGGGATAATTTCTTATTAATTTATTTAGTAGCTTTTTAACATATTTATTGAAAGCAATGAAAGAACATTGACTACAAATTGTACCAAATGAAGTCTCAGGTAAGCAACTTAGGTTTCATTTGAGATAATTTTTTTATTACTTTCTAATATAATATTAAAAATGCTATTTAACCTTAAGATATTACCTCCATCGTACTGTTGTGCGGAGGGATTTGGGATTTTAAGTTGTTGTAGCATAAATCTTATTTTTATTTGTTGGTTGGGAGCTTAGGTTACCAACTACTTTGATATTCTTTGCAGCAGTTTTATAATTTAGTAATAAAGTTGTTTTACTAAATGGGGCTAATTGAAAGGGGGGTTTAAGGTCAATAGACTCTTCAACTTAAATTTATAGCACGTGTTTAAGGTTGTCAACTAATTTTTGCTATATAATGAGATTGATGCATGCTATAACCTTAATGTATGGAATATTATAATTATTTTTGCTCAAATTGGAATTGGGAATAATGTAATATACCTAAAAATTATAGAGTTCATAAAAATCAAATGATACTTCTCTTTTAATGTTTTAATTGATTGACTTGTGAGATTTTTCTTGAAAAACATTAGTTGCATGTGTTTTGCTTGGTCTACTAAGGCTTCGTTTGGGCCGACTTTCTTACTGTTTCTTAAAGCAGCTTTCTAGTATAAAAATTAAAAATTTTTAACTAAAAAATTACTTTAAGAAGCAGTGAGAAAGCCGTCCCAAACAAAACCTAAGGCTTTGTTTAGGATAACTTTTTTATTGTTTCTTAAAACAGCTTTTTAGTTTAAATATTAAAATTTTTATATTAAAAGTTGCTTTAAGAAGCAGTAAGAAAGTCGTCCCAAATGAAACCTAAATCTAAAGTGAAATGAATTTATTTATTTTTTCTTCTCAGCATCCATTTTCACTAATTTTGTTTTGAAGATCCTGATCTAAACAAGTGTAATGCCACCAATAATAAAGTGGAGGCTGATGTTGGCCATAGCCTAATCACTATAATTATTAGTTACTTCTGTAGTCACATTTCATATAATCAACATCTTGAGTTGCAGAGGGTATGACATATTAGTTATTTTATCTTAACAGGTATTTGTATAAACTATTTGTAATGTATTTTCATGGATTTTTAAATATAGATTATTTTTTATAGGACTCAAAATTTATAATTAAGAATGCACAACTTTAAGCATGGAGTAGAAGAATCCAATAACTTTATCTATAATAAAAAAAATCATGAAATAACTCAGGTGGGTGGATTATGATTATTTTCCTCTAGGATTTTTTCATGTAAAAAAACTCTAATGTCGTCATTATTGTCTATTTTTACCTTACAGTGTACAATATTTTTATACAAAGATAAGATTTTAAACTTTATATTTACCAGTATAAATCTTCAAAAACGCAAAAATTATTGAATGAATCTTTATTATATATACTATTCAATTGTCCAATCATATTTACGGCTATAAAGTGAGAGTTTTACATCTTAGCTTTGCATAAAAATCCATCACACAAACAAATAAATGAAAATAGAAGGGATAATGTAGAAAACCTAAAATGAGAAAAACCACTGGTCCCTGTTCAACTGAAATGATTTCCCTATGTGAGTGTTGATTACAATGATTTTCCCATCCCTTAATTTGGACAATAAGAGTACAAGAGTAAGGAGAATTGGTGGAAATAATGATAGAGTAAATATGGGTAGAAAAGTGTTTGGATAACTGTGGTTGAGTGAGAACAATCTTGACAAAGTTAGCCGGGCAACGGTGGTTTGACAATGACGATCAAGCTATGATTGACTATTTTTCTACAACTAAGGAAATTGTGGGCAATATTACTGCTGGTGGTAGCACCATAGACGCCAATAATATCATCCTCTACTATATTGAATGATGACACTATATATACTCCATCTGATTATAAGAAAGTCATGTGTTTGACTCCATCATCACACTCACCATAAGAACATCTTAGTCTATAGTTGTTGAGTTATTCCCATAGTGTTTAGAGTTTAGTGAAATAACGATTTACAGTTGTTTGATTCGGTTTGTGGTTGATCAGCTCAAGTTTCAAGTGGTACGAGCAAATTTAAAAAAAATAATAAAAGAATAGCTAAATAAAGAAAACATATTCTTAATAATTATTATTTTTGAGGGAATTTTGAGTCAATTAATGCAAACTCATACACACATCACATATATGAGCTTCGAGTTCAAAACCTCTTGATTGGTAGCCAAAAATTTCAACCAACAGACCAAGATGGAACAAGAATACTGTAATAGCTTGTTTTGACTCTGTCAAATAATTTTTTCTAGAGTCAATACAACTCTAAATTGCAAACTATATTGGCCATAGCATTGAGATTGTAGTATTTTAATTTCAAGTTTTTTTTCGTAATTTTTTTGCACCGATGAAAATCCTTAAGAAGTAAAATTCACATGCAGTAGTAGTAGAATCTATAAATAGTAAAACACTACAGTACAGAAGCCAGTAAAACAGTAAACTAGTACGAGTGTCAAATCTATAAAGCAATCGTCGTATATGTAATACTAATCAGTACATAAATCAGATAAAGCATCAAATCCAAACATCAGTAAAGACTGTTGAAATCATATAAATATAATAAAATCATATAACGTGTACACATACTATCCAAATATTCTATATCACGTGCTCAATATATCACATACTTAATATCAGTAGAGTGATGGAGCATCACAAATACAATATGCAACATTTGCCCAAAGTCTTGATGCAGAAATTGCAAAAAATATTGTTGCAGTACAACCAAAAGACCACAATGCAAGATACAAGTAATTGATACAGTTAACCAATAACACATAATTACTGCATAGAAATATAGATGCTCTTAGAGCAATTTAGCTTCAAAAATTAATGTATTTTTGAAATTTAGAGTAAGATAATTTCTAAAGATGTTTTAAGAGCATGAAAACTACAAAATCCATATAGGCCATTAAGGATCAAAGAATTATATTTTGCTATAAATAGAAGCATATTATATATAAACCATGCAATATAACAATTATCCTATCGGTGTGCACAAACTACCATTCAATTATGTTTCAATTGTGTTTCAATTGTGCTAAGAAATGAGAAAGTAAAAAAGAAAATATACTACATAACAAAGAAATGTGACAAAAAGAATATTTTTAACCTTCACTAATATTTGATAATTTAACATATCAGAGTGTGTACATTCAACAATTTCATTTTTAAGATTTGTGATGAAAATTTATGTCATTTGATTTAGGGGTGATTTGGTCTCATTCATCACTTAATATCATTTTCAAGATATTTACTACAAAAAAAATAATTTTTAACGACATATATATTAAGACACTTTTATTTACGTGCCTTAAGAGATATCTATTACGGCATATTATGATTTCACGCCAATTAATGGAGCGATTTGGCACTAATAGAGTCATTGTGGGATAAGTTATTGTGTATTTCATCTTGCTCATATTCAACTGTTTCACCTCTTTCGTCGAATGTCGCCCTATGTGCATTCTCTTCCTATTTGCCATTCCTAATTCTTAGTGATTCTCTACAGCTACATCGACAATTGCGACTATCGCATCAGGTAAAATGATTTCAATTGCATCTTAATCCTTAGAATGTCGGATGCCCATTGTTTAGGGTTTAATAAAATTTTCTTCTTTCTTCTTTTGATTTCTAGGGTTCTTGAGGTTCTTGTAATTTCTGAACTGCCGAACGCCCACTGTTTGTACATTGCTGAAAGATAAATCTTCCGTTGATCTTGAAATTCATCAACACATTGGTCTGATTTTAGTTTGCTTTATTTTCTGCCCACTGACATAATATGTTATTCTTTGCTTGTGAGATTAAAATTTTGGTGATGATAAGCTTATTATTGAGTGTTATGCTCTCATACCAAGAAAATAATAATGAGTCATTATAGAGATTCATGTCATGAATATTTGAGCATTATTTTGGATGATGATTATGATGCCCTCTTCATTAAGGAGTTTAGGATATTTTGATCCTAAGAATGTTTTGATCATAAGTACTTAGAATTCATGTATTATTTCATGAAATAAAACCTAAATATTTTCAACAGTATTTTTAATTATAATAAAATTTGTTAGAGAGTAATTTATCTTTTGACTTTGTTATGCGTTAGAAAGTTTTCAGCGATAGAGAGAATTTTTATCATCCATTTTCATGAATATCTAACACAATAATATAGTAGTCGTCAAATTTTTTTTTTTGAAAAATTCAAAAAAGAGAGAAAATTATAAGATCTTGCCTACATGAAATGATCCACCATATTAATAGATTAGTATATGTTAAATCAAGTTCTCCTTCTAAAATGACTATGATAAAGTTTCATAAATTACAATCATGAACAAGCTTATGTCTCTCCATTTTTATCAACAAGTGTGTGGAGAGTTTTGCATCGTTCATCAAATAAAGAGCTTTCATCACTATTGATAGAAAAAAAATAAAAAAAATGGCGAAAGATTTATCTAAAATGTAAATTTTTCTATATAATAAGTTGGCAATTATCATATGGCAATTAGCTCTAAACAAACATTTAAAATCACATTCTAAAATGTAAATGTTTATTCACATTCTTACTTCTCTTGCATTTCATTGGGAAATTAAGGTTTCGTTTGGGACGGCTTTTTATTACTTCTTAAAACAACTTTTTAATTTTTATACTAAAAAATTGCTTTAAGAAGCAGTATGAAAGCTATCCCAAACGAAGCCTAAATCAATAATAAGACTAGCTTTTCCGTTAGAATTACAGTGAGTTTGGCTAGTGCATTTAATGCACTTTAGTATAGAAATATAATTTACAGAGCCATGAGCCATCTCTCTTATTCTTTGTATTTAAATTTGATTTTCTTTTATCCATGTAGTTGTTTTTGACATTGTAGCAAACTTAGACACACAACTAAACTTGGTAACTTATGTTAAGTGTAGTTGTTGTAAAGTTTCCTGCCTCAAATCATTGTCCATGTCAAAAAAATGAAATTTATTCAAATTACTAAATTTATTTCCCACCAAAAAAAAAAAAAACTTGACAATAATCAAGCATTACAAAAATTCTTTCCTCAAATCAAAATGATGAAAGAGAAAAAGATCCATTCAAATAAAAATAAAGGTTCACATATATTACTTAAAATAATTTGACTAACAAAAACTAAAAATAGGATGTAATTCAAAGATATTCGTGTTACATTCTTCTTAAAAAGATTAGGATAATCAAATTATGAAAGTGATGGCATAAACCAGATTGAAGGGGGCCAGTTAAACTGTGAATCGGAGTCAGAAAAATAGTGGAAGCAATCATTGTGGAGATCAAAAAATCCAGCATCATGATTAACAACATTTGGTGACAATTCATCCAAATGATCAGAGAAGTATATACAGTTTGGTCTAATTTCAGGAACAGTCGTATGATGCAATGAGAATGTCTGGTTACAACCCACAAACAAGGAAAAATCCCCCAAGTCTTTGATGGAGGTCCATTGAGAGAATGAAGATGAAGATGCAACAACATCCTGCTCTAACTTCAAAACTGAGATTCTAATTGTCTTTCCAGCATACCTTTCATTAATAGGCACAGTAGTAATAATGATATCTCTCTCTATTTTTAGAAGAGTTCCCATTAAAAAGAAAATATATTTCTTGCAATTGGAGTTTATGGTGTAATGATCTTGTATTGGCGGGCATATCATTTCAACATTTTGTCCATTATGGTCAAAGGCTAGCACCCTTGAGAAATGAGTGATTGCGTAGAACTTTTGTTCTTCTTCGTGATAGTACACATCTTCAAATTCATCATGCTTGTTGGTGTGGTAAGGAGGCAGATGTGGGCCAAGAACCCAAGCTTGATCACCAGGCCTTGTTAAAGCCAGCAATTTATTATAACCATATATTACAATAGCAGTTCCAAGTAGATCATTAGAGGAGATGACAATCTTTTGAAAATATACATCGCGGAAATCTTTTGCATATGTGCAAAAGGCTGGACAAATTTCATTATAAAATAACTCGATAGAGCCGTCCGAAGCATATTCGGGCTTCATCCTATGATATTTATCTTCAGGGATGGTGAAGAGCGATGGGAGGGATATTTCAGCTTTTGTGAGAGGGTTGAAGATGCAAGGCTGTAGATCCTTTTTATCAAGTGTCACAAGCCATCCATCCTTGGAGCCGATACAGCGACGACCGAAGATATGGCCACTAAGGGAGGAGAAGTGGTGATGGCAGGCAATGACTTCTTCTTTGATGGTAAGATCCCAGAAGGTGAGTGTGTCAGAGGCCTCTCCAGTATTATTGGGAAGGAGCAGCCATGGGGAGGGATGGAAATGAATACGTATGTGTGCATTGTTGGCAAAAACGGAATTCCATGAGTTGCAGACGACGGAGAAGCGGAGAAAGTTGACGACAGGCAATTTCGATGAGATACAATAGAGGAGATCTTCCGGGAGATTCGACCATGCCATATTGTATTTCTGTTAGCTATAGTGCCTTATGGACCTTATATAGATAGAAAGAAAAGATGCATGGCCTAATTTAGGGTGATGGCAGTTTAAAATTTTTTAAATCATTTGGTGAAGGATGGTCTATATTTTCTTAAGTCATAAATAGAAAATTTGTCTTGAATACGAATGGAGCTATGCAAAAATAGGAGAAAATGGTTGTCCATTTCATACGTAAATATTCTTTTTATATAGTATTTGTGGCAAGGCATGTGATCCTTCTCCAAATATAGCCCATCTTTTATCCAAAAATAAAGTTGAATTCTGTTTCTTATTTCCTACGAGAACATTATCTTGTATTCCAATGACAACAATATATTGTATTCCAACGTATGCTCAAAACTCTAAGAAAATAATTTATTAAAATTAATTGATTCTTTTATATGATTTCATAAAATATTTATTTTGAGATAGATTTAGATTTTATCTTGTTTTTATAAGCCAAATAAAATGCATGTATTATTGTGATATTATAAAAAAAAAATCCACTTAATTAAGCTTATATCATAATATAGATTATAGTAACTAAAATGGGCCGCTCCAGATCTTTTTCATATTTATGGGGAATGCCACTGTTAAAAATCTATAAATAAGCCCTCACCCCCTACACGAAGGGTACATTTGACTAGATATTCAAGAGAACTTTGAGGTTTAAGGAATCTCAGAGATTCACCCGAGCATCACTAGGAGTGAATCCTTGCTAGCGAACACCATCTTCTGACTACTATCATCAAACTCTCATCGTTCGAACATGATCTGTCTAACCTTCGTCATCTGATAATAATTTCTTTGACCATTGTCACTCGCCTATAGTCCCTCTTATAATTGTTATCTGACTATGGTGCCTTGGACAACTATGGTCCCTCAAACCTTCGTCTCATGACTACGATCCTATTGACCATCATTGCCCTACTGCAGTCCCTATGACCTATGTTACCTAACAACGGTCCCTAAACTTTATCTTTATCTATATAAATTTTATCAGACACAATAATTATTGAATGATAAATCTTAAAAATGACTTCATGGCTACACATAAATATAATGTGACTCTGGTTGCCTTCGATCATGTTAAGCTTTCCAATATTGCTATCATTTACTGTATCGGTGTTAGATGTGATTTCTATGCATATTTGGTTTGTAACACAACACTGTCCTGGAATAGTTTTAATATAATTGCGAGTGCTCTCAAAATTTTTTTAAGAAATTCTTTTCATATGGTTCTTTTAGAGCACACACAAATTTTTAAAATAAATACATTTTACATTTTTTTAAGGGGAAAACAAATCGATATATATATATATATAATTATAATAATAATAATAATAAGAGTCCTTCACCTGTCGAACAACTGGTTATGAGGTGACTGTGACGTGGCTCGTCCACTTGTCACGAGGCATAGGGAGGTGGAGCTGGCACAAGCTAACGAGTCAGATCGGGGTTAAGATCGAGCGGACAACGGATCGGGTCGTAGATCGCCCAACTTGCCTTGCTCCAATTAATTCTTTAGCCACGGCTATAGCCCATCTTTTTTCGTGAGAACTGTTTCTTTTTAGCGCTTCTTTTTTTCTTAAATTTATAAGAAAATTTTTGATACATATTTCAACTTTTGGAGAGAAATAACAATAATATACCTACTTTGGAAATTTTATTTAAAGTTTAATTTTCTCCGAATAAAAGCTATAGCAAGATATCCCTTTATATGTATTTTTGTAATTAAAAATATCTACAACACAAAGCATATAAATTTGAAGCTAATTCTTAGAGCGATTCTGTTGAGAAATTAAAATTATTTAATATATAAATGGATAACAAATCAAACATTGTGCTTCTGTAATATAAAACTGTCATTAAATACCATGCAAAATAATGTAATCATTTTTTAATTGGATGAAATGCCCAACAGACATCTTGTATTCATCAAAAGACATACAATAGTGCTATAATATATGAAAATCACAAGAATATGAACAAAATATAACAATGTATTAAAATGCACAGGGCTTTTCTAAAATCTAAAGGAAGCAAGAGCCATCTTACATTTGTTATGATTAAATTAATTAAGACTTCATTTGAGACGGTTTTCTTACTGCTTCTTAAAACAACTTTTTATATAAAAATTTTAAAGTTCAAATTTCAAAAGCTGAAGATGGATGCTAGACTTTAACAACACAAAGAATCTATTAACAAAAGCGGAGCACAAATTTTTACGTAATATGCATAATATATAACACCACTATATTCCTTACATAATATTCTTACACATCCCAAACATTACACAATAAAAAGAATTAGAAAATAACACAACCATATATATTACTCATACCCAATATTACCCGAACAAAAAACACACATACATATCTACGAATGGCCATAGTACTCCTGTTTATGTAAATCTAGTTCGCATTTCCTATTGAATACGTTGCCGCATTCGTCATAAGAGTATTTCGCATTTGGATGAACGGTCTTGCAATGAATCTTTAGGACGCGCACCGACTCGAAGTTTCTCGAGTTCCGACCACTTTTTTGGCAGTAGAGGCATGGTTGTTGGAAAGTCGGAGTCTGCATGGTTATGAGAAAGAAGTATCAAGACAAGAAATGAAGATGCGATCACAATATTATTTATAGAAATTTTGGGCTTAGTTTACCGCAAATATTTATGGCACATGGGTAATGTGTGTGTGTGTGAGAGAGAGAGAGAGTTTAGGGAGGGGTTGAATGAGCTTAAAAGTAGGGAGGGTTGAATCAGCCTTATGAATAATTTTTCCTGTAGCATCATTATATATATATTTATACACGGTTTTCTAAACCTCTAATGAGCCATAAATAAATTTATAAATAAAAATAAATTTATATTAATTCATCATATATGCCAAAATTCGCTGAAGTTTCGAATATGATCTTTGGTGGTTCTTTATGAAAATAATTTATTTTTATCGGACATTCCAATATCCTCCTCTTCTTGTTTACTTTGGTGAGTGGGGGCGCCTCTCTAGCGCTTTTTTATTTTCAGTCCAGAGCGAGAGAGAGAGAGAGAGAGATGGATCGAGACTGGGGATCGAAGCCTGGGAGCGGCGGTGTAGCTTCGGCGCAGAAAGAGGCGATCGATCGGCGGGAGCGTCTCCGGCGTCTGGCCCTGGAGACTATTGACCTGGCTAAGGATCCCTATTTCATGCGGGCGCAACCATCTCGACAGGTCCTTTTCTTCCTAACTCTAACCAATTCCAGTGGCTTCTTATGCTGGTCCAAGGCTTACATAACTAGCTCTAATCCATGTTATTCTAGAGGTTCTTTATCTAATTCGTTATTATTATGAGTCTTGTTTGACGTTGAATATTGTTGATGAAGCTACGAGTGCAAGCTGTGCCTGACGCTGCACAACAACGAGGGTAACTATCTTGCTCACACGCAGGGGAAGCGGCATCAGACGAACCTCGCAAAGAGAGCAGCTAGAGAGGCTAAGGACGCACCCACTCAACCTCAGCCCCACAAGCGCAAAGAGCGGCTAGGTCATGGATTTCACGTCTTCCTTTCTAATTTTGAAAAGGATTTTAGCTAAAGACTTTTTAGTTTTCTAGCTGTAAATCATATGCATAATGACTTAGAAGGTTTTTTCTCTCACATAACGCATGAAAAGCAATGGTGTTAGACTTGCCAAAATGAGTAACGTCTACAGCATACAATCAAATTTGAATTAAACGAATATAAGCAAAGCCTTAAAAGGCATTATTCGATTTGTGATCAGTGTATATAGCAAGTTGAATAAGCATGAGGCATCTTTATGCAACTAATATAAAAGTTTTGTTCACCAAACAACCGACTAAGGTTCAACTTTGAAACTTTATGCATTTTAGAGCTAATGTATACGCAACATTCATGAAACTCCCACCATTTAAGACAACAAGAATTTCATCTTTGATTATTTAACAATATTTTACTTGGTTGTTGAATCAACTCATTAATTGCTAATGTTCTGAATGCAGCAAAAAATTATAATATGAAAAAAGTTTAGATGGATGTAGGGAATAAAAAAAAAAAAAAAAAACAAAAGGATACCTACTGTAATTTATCTGTTAAAAAGCTTTTAGTGCATGTGCTATAAATTTTGCATACAACTAACATGATTAATGCCCTACGTTCTATTCGAAAGTTTTTATTGCTGACAAATTTCGCTGATTGATTTCTTTTTTTAATGATATATTATGTTTTTGCAGTTAAGATTGGTAGGCCTGGTTACCGTGTGACCAAGCAGTATGATTCACAGACAAAGCAATGCTCTCTTTTGTTTCAGGTTAGTAGCTTCATTTATGATAACCGATATTTGTATCATCTCAGGCACCAAATAAAACCCTGTAGTCTTGCTTGTAACAAGAATAATTTTGTTATTTACCCATATATTGAGACTGTAGAAGAGAATCTTTTTTTAAGCAGAGCATTAACTCTGTTCTTGGTTAGGGAACCTTACAGAGTTCTAAATCTCTTATGCTTTTGTCAATCCATCATGCTCATTCTTGATAAGGTACATGGTATGGAATGTATTAAATACAAGTAAGGAAATTGGATATTTGATTTGAAATATGTTAGATTAAAGCAATAGCCTCATTACTATGATATGATTGCATGGCAGTTTACATGTAATCTTCTGCTAATTTTAATATAGACACACACGCGCACACACATACATATGCATGCATACACACACAAACACATCCATACATTAAAATATGATGTATATGCACATATGTTCATTCATGTTTGTCCCTTGGCGATATGTTGGGTAACAATACTTATAACCATAAGCATCTGAAGTTACAATTATAACAGTCAAAAGATGCTAGTGTATGCATTTAAATTTGAACAAGGCACTATAATAGTTGAATTGGACATGTAAATTGCTTTTACATGTATATGCATGCATAGTTTACAAGAACATACATTGCTAATTAATTTCTTTCTTATGTAAATCAATCACTAATCAGAGTACTTTAACAACCTACATTTTAAATATGACATCTATTCAACTTTTTGGGGTACTTGGCATAATATTTTTGGAATATCAAGTAACAGCACAATGATAGTTACTAGTGTGTAGTTGGAAGTTGTTGAAATAATTCTAAATCTTTGGCAAATATATTTTCGTCTGCTTTATTTTTGCTATGTAGGTAATCTTGAATTCTAGAATTAAGGATTAAGTTTTTAACTTGTTTATTTTCTAGATAATTATTTCTACATCTCTTCATATACAACTTCTTATCATATTTTTTAACACAGAATAAGGGAATAAGATATTGTCATAAAATTTCTAATTTGTATTCTTTCCTCTTATTATTTTAATTTTTAAGATGATATCAGAGACTTTGAGATTCTACTACATGTGAGATTGACGGGTCCTTCAATATAAAGTCTCTCCTTAATGTCAATGAGTCCATCAACATTGAAAATCAATCTTCGTCGAGTGGCCAAACTACTTGTGAAGGATCCTCTTAGAAAAAAAAATGGGCATAGTTGCCACAAAGAAGTCAGTGTTCAAGAAGACGACAATGCTAATTTTGAAAATTAACTTCAATAGGGAAAGTCCAGGTCCATAAAATGAAAATTTAATAATGAAATATTGGACTGAAAACTTTCAAAGAGAAGCAGCAGGAAAGATAAATTGATGTAGCTCTCTACTTTCTATTTAAGCATGTGGACAACAACTCGAGACATTACCACTGTTCTCATAGTAGAAGCTTTTTTTGATATATAATTGAAATAAACTTGATTCCTTGAAAAGGTAAATACCTTTTATACAAACAAGAAAAAAACTAATGCTTGCAATGTAGACTCGAAAACTTTAAATCTTATGATAGGAGATAAAATGTCTTCCATAATTACATCAGAAAATTATAATGTTGAATTATAAACGCATCATTATTAAAGGCAATCTCAATAGATCATGCCATTCTCTTTAAAGATCAAGCATTTGAATATTTTCTTCTAGTGTCAATTCTAGATTGCAACTTACAATCAATCATCAAACTCTCTCAATATAAAATCTATGTTGTTAATTTCTCATATAATACTTAACACTTTATAGGTTGAACTTTAGGAGAATGATTGGCTAGATAGTTATTAGCTTAGGGTTTTACCTTTTACCTGAATAAGGCACGAGCTTTTATTCTATCCGGACACCGGATGGTTCTCCCGTCCGGTACAGAGAGGTCGGTACCGCTCGGTACCTCTAGGTACCCATTGGGCCGGGTACCGACCGTGGTACATTTTTTTTAACATTCCGGACGCGGTCCGGTGTCCGAACAGAATAATAAATCATAAGGCACAAATTCAAATAATGAGTTATGTGCTTGCCAAAACCATCACTTCAAGCATGACTTTGGTAGTGTCGTTTAGGTCGCCCAAATTTTACTTTCATTGAAAAAATAATTCCTACATCATTCACCCCTAGAAATTCAAAAGATATTCGATGTGTAAATTTTCATCTGGCTAAAGATACTTGTAGTTCTATCCCAACTAAAACCTATAAAATTTTCATCCCATTTCTTTTGTCCATCACATTAGGGGTGTCAATTAGGGTTGGCAATTCAGGTTCAGGTTTGTCTTGAAACTGATCCAATCCGAATGTGCTTGACTCAAACTTGACTCATTTATCATACGGGTCAAAATATTTGACCCAAACTTGAATATTCCTAAAGTTGACTAAGTCAAACCCAACTTGTTTATCATGTAGATCTTGAAATTTTTTATATCAACATGGTATGTTTAACTCAAATTCAACTTGTTTAACACGAAGATAAGTAATTTAACCTAAACTCAAATGCTAATCAAGTCAATTTTAGGTTTAAGCTGTCCCAAAAATTAATCGAGTCAAAATTGTCTTTGGAGTTAGATGATTTTTTTCTTTAATCAATGATGATATCTGTCTTCCTTGATTTTTCTTAATGAAAGAAAAATTAGAAGCAAGTCAAATTTTAAACATTTCAACACTATGATTCATATTCAATTTCAATCCAAAATCAAAATCCTAAAAACGGGCAATGCCAAAAAATGTTTTGAATCAATCTTACAAAATGATCTCTTTAATAAAATATCCTATGAGTACACAACTTTCAAACCCCATATTCAAACATTTCTTTATTCATTTTCTAGTATCAAAATCATTTCTTCTCTTCCTCTAAAAAAAAACAAAATTTGAGTGTTCAGTCTTCATTCGCATTCATTCTCAGTTCAAAAGTAAAATAAACACTTTAAGATAGTAGGTTATCTTTATTATATACTTCTCAGATTAAAACAATGATAAAAATGCTTTTATTATAACACTATAAAAATTTATAATTTTATGGATGTACTCTTCCTTGAGCACTAATCATACTAATCTAAACCCGAAATTCAGAGTGAGGAAATTCAAGAATAAAATCTCTTGTTTTTCCCACATATTTATGTATAGTTTTTATCAACTTTTTGGACATAAAATAAAGAAACAAATTCAGTCATTAAATTTCTTGTTATTATTATTATTTTTTTCTTTTCATTCTAATTTTTAGGAGATATTTTAGAAATATCGATGCTGTAACGATATTTGAGGGCCACTTCAATGGGAGTTTCATCAATCTAATATCCACTGATGCAGTTTAGTATGGTGTATGTTCTGTTTCACAAGTTATATTTTCCTAGGATGGAATGCCTGCATATGCCCACTTTAGTTTCTTAACATGTTACTTTTCTGTTATGTTCCCTGAGTCACATCCACACACGCTTTTTAGCATGTATCTATTGGGTTATCTGAGTTATATTTTCTTATGATGAATAACCTGCATATGCCCGCCATTTTAGTTTCTGAGAATGTTGCTCTTAAAATTTGAAGTGCATTTTGCGTTGATCTTGTTGCTTCAGATTGAGTATCCAGAAATTGCAGACAGCACAAAGCCAAGGCATAATTTAATGTCATCCTTTGAGCAGGTATTTTCAGTGTGATTATTACTCAGATTCGCTTATGGCTTTGCATGTATTTCATGCCAATGATTCAGGTGGGCAGTATAATATTTTCTTATAATAATTACCTTGTTTGCAGAGAGGGTCAATGCTTGTGATAAGAGATACTAGTATCTACTTTTTCATACCATGGATGTTTTGTTTGCTACTTGTGTGATTTCATAATGCTAAAATCGTAGCAGAAGATCTTGATGGGATACTGCTGATCTATTAGTAGATTTTTCCTCCATTTTCTACTTGGTTTTGGTTCATGCTTATGATTATTTTTATTTTGTGTGTACCTCAGACCTGTCAATCATAGAATGACTTAGAATCAAACAAGATAAAAGGGGTTGTTTTGTTCAGAGAGTGTTATGTTATTATCAAATGTTAGTTGTGGTTTACAAGGAAGTCTCTTGATGTTGAACTTTTTCATTTTTATCATAAAATTGGAATTAGCATTCTAAATAAAATTATTTTTCAATATTGCAGTTTCTTAAATATAACATCAATATTATTAATTTTTTAAAAATTTTAGAAAATAAAAATCATGGTTTTATAAAATTTTACAACTATTTTATAATTAATCTACCGTGTCCAACATTTTAAAATGAAAATCATGGCTTTGTAGAAATAAAAATCATGGTTTTCCTAGTAGAAGATAGATCAATTCGAGTAGGATTCAATTTCGACTTTTCTACACAACATCCACATATTTTAGTCATACAAACTTTCATGCAACCAAATTGCAAGTCAAGCACACCAAGAAAATGTTGATTATGTACAATTGTAATCGTATGGGTTTGACTATCAAGTGTTTAGTTACTAATTTAGGCTAGAGTTTAGAAGTCGTTGCACTTTTTTTTTCATCTGTCACTTGGGCAGATGGTAGACCAATGCCTCTTCAAAGTGTAATAAAGATCACTAATCTAGGTCACATGTATTACTGATCACCCGTAAAGACCTCGTCCAGATAAGTATAAGTCGTTGCACATATAGGTGTTGTCCAGAGCTACTAAACCCTATAGATCATTCTCTTCTACTACGTAATGATAAAATTTAAAGTTAAGAATTGACATCTGCTACTATGAAGATTTGTAATCTACATAGTTTTATTACATAACAAATTTTAGAATACTATAAAAAGCCTTTATAATTGAAGGAATATTGTACATTATGAAATTATTGTATAAATATTTAGGAGCCTAATATAATGTATTGCAAAGTATTACAATAATTAACAATTATGCATGTGATGTGCTTTTTTATGTATTATAGGATTTATTTACACTGTAATGCTATAATAGTTAATCAACAGACATGTGATATATCTCTAAACTGAAAGTTGTAAATAGAAGTAAGATAGTGACCCAAGCAAGAGAGGATTTTGAATGTGTATTATTTTTATTTGGACCTTTCTTTTTCATATGGAAATTAGCTCTAAACAAACATTGAAAATCATATTCTAAAATGTAAATGTTTATTCACATTCTTACTTCTCTTGCATTTCATTGGGAAATTAAATCAATAATAATGATGGGAAGACTAGCTTTTCTGCAGTGAGTTTGGCATTGTAGCAAACTTAGACACACAACTAACCTTGGTAACTTATGTTAAGAGTGGTTGTTGTAAAGTTTCCTGCCTCAAATCATTGTCCATGTAAAAAAAATGAAATTTATTCAAATTACTCAATTTATTTCCCACCAAAAAAAAAAACTTGACAATAATCAAGCATTACAAAAATTCTTTCCTCAAATCAAAATGACGAAAGAGAAAAAGATACATTCAAATAAAAATAAAGGTTCACATATATTACTTAAAATAATTTGACTAACAAAAACTAAAAATAGATTGTAATTCAAAGATATTCATGTTACATTCTTCTTAAAAAAGATTAGGATATTCAAATTATGAAAGTGATGGCATAAACCAGATTGAAGGGGGCCAATTAAGCTGTGAATCGGAGTCAGAAAAATAGTGGAAGCAGTCATTGTGGAGATCAAAAAATCCAGCATCATGATTAACAACATTTGGTGACAATTCATCCAAATGATCAGAGAAGTATATACAGTTTGGTCTAATTTCAGGAACAGTCGTATGATGCAATGAGAATGTCTGATTACAACCCACAAACAAGGAAAAATCCCCCAAGTCTTTGATGGAGGTCCATTGAGAGAATAAAGATGAAGATGCAACAACATCCTGCTCTAACTTCAAAACTGAGATTCTAATTGTCTTCCCAGCATACCTTTCATGACCAGGCAGAGTAGTAATAATGATATCTCTCTCTATTTTTAGAAGAGTTCCCATTAAAAAGAAAATATATTTTTTGCAATTGGAGTTTATGGTGTAATGATCTTGTATTGGCGGGCATATCATTTCAACATTTTGTCCATTATGGTCAAAGGACAGCACCCTTGAGAAATGTGTGATTGCGTAGAACTTTTGTTCTTCTTCGTGATAGTACACATCTTCAAATTCATCATGCTTGTTGGTGTGGTAAGGAGGCAGATGTGGGCCAAGAACCCAAGCTCGATCACCAGGCCTTGTTAAAGCCAGCAATTTATTATAACCATATATTACAATAGCAGTTCCAAGTAGATCATTAGAGGAGATGACAATCTTTTGAAAATATACATCGCGGAAATCTTTTGCATATGTGCAAAAGGCTGGACAAATTTCATTATAAAATAACTTGATAGAGCCGTCCGAAGCATATTCGGGCTTCATCCTATGATATTTATCTTCAGGGATGGTGAAGAGCGATGGGAGGGATATTTTAGCTTTTGTGAGAGGGTTGAAGATACAAGGCTGTAGATCCTTTTTATCAAGTGTCACAAGCCATCCATCCTTGGAGCCGATACAGCGACGACCAAAGATATGGCCACTAAGGGAGGAGAAGTGGTGATGGCAGGCAATGACTTCTTCTTTGATGGTAAGATCCCAGAAGGTGAGTGTGTCAGAGGCCTCTCCAGTATTATTGGGAAGGAGCAGCCATGGGGAGGGATGTAAATGAATACATATGCGTGCATTGTTGGCAAAAGTAGAATTCCATGAGGTGCAGACGACGGAGAAGCGGAGAAAGTCGACGACAGGCAATTTCGATGAGATACAATAGAGGAGATCTTCCGGGAGATTCGACCATGCCATATTGTATTTCTGTTAGCTATAATGCCTTATGGACCTTATATAGATAGAAAGAGGAGATGCATGGCCTAATTTAGGGCCACGACAGTTTAAAAATTTTTAAATCATTTGGTGAAGGATGGTCTATATTTTCTTAAGTCATAAATAGAAAATTTGTCTTGAATACGAATGGAGCTATGCAAAAATAGTAGAAATTGGTTGTCCAATATTCATACGTAAATATTCTTTTTTATATAGTATTTGTGGCAAGGCATGTGATCCTTCTCCAAATATAGCCCATCTTTTATCCAAAAATAAAGTTGAATTCTGTTTCTTATTTCCTACGAGAACATTATCTTGTATTCCAATGACAACAATATATTGTATTCCAACGTATGCTCAAAAATCTAAGAAAATAATTTATTAAAATTAATTGATTCTTTTATATGATTTCATAAAATATTTATTTTGAGATAGATTTAGATTTTATCTTGTTTTTATAAACCAAATAAAATGCATGTATTATTGTGATATTATAAAAAAAAATCCACTTAATTAAGCTTATATCATAATATAGATGATAGTAACTAAAATGGGCCCCTCCAGATCTTTTCATATTTATGGGGAATGCCATTGTTAAAAATCTATAAATAAGCCCTCACCCCTACACGAAGGGTACATTTGACTAGATATTCAAGAGAACTTTGAGGTTTAAGGAATCTCAGAGATTCACCCGAGCATCACTAGGTGTGAATCCTTGCTAGCGAACACCATCTTCTGACTACTATCATCAAACTCTCATCGTTCGAACATGATCTGTCTAACCTTCGTCACCTGATAATAATTTCTTTGACCATTGTCACCCGCCTATAGTCCCTCTTACGATTATTATCTAACTATGGTGCCTTGGACAACTATGATCCCTCAAACCTTCGTCTCATTACTACGATCCTATTGACCATCATTGCCCTACTGCAGTCCCTATGACCTATGTTACCTAACAACGGTCCCTAAACTTTATCTTTATCTATATAAATTTTATCAGACACAATAATTATTGAATGATAAATCTTAAAAATTACTTCATGGCTACACATAGATATAATGTGACTATGGTTGCCTTCGATCATGTTAAGCTTTCCAATATTGCTATCATTTACTGTATCGGTGTTAGATGTGATTTCTATGCATATTTGGTTTGTAGCACAACACTGTCCTGGAATAGTTTTAATATAATTGCGAGTGCTCTCAAAATTTTTTTAAGAAATTCTTTTCATATGGTTCTTCTAGAGTACATACAAATTTTTAAAATAAATACATTTTACATTTTTTTAAGGGGAAAATAAATCGATATATATATATATATATATATATATATATATATATATATATATATATATATATATATATATATATATATATATATAATAAGAGTCCTTCACCTGTCGAACAACTGGTTATGAGGTGACTATGATGTGGCTCGTCCACTTGTCACAAGGCATAGGGAGGTGGAGTTGGCACAAGCTAATGAGTCAGATCGGGGTTAAGATCGAGCGGGCAACGGATCGAGTCGTAGATCGCCCAACTTGTCTTGCTCCAATTAATTCTTTAGCTATGGCTATAGCCCATCTTTTTTCGTGAGGACTATTTCTTTTTAGCGCTTCTTTTTTTCTTAAATTTATAAGAAAAATTTTGATACATATTTCAACTTTTTTCATTTCAACTTTTGGAGAGAAATAACAATAAGGGGGATCGAAGCCTGGGAGCAGCGGCGCAGCTTCGACGCAGAATGAGGCGATCGATCGGCGGGAGCGTCTCCGGCGTCTGGCCTTGGAGACTATTGACCTGGCTAAGGATCCCTATTTCATGCGCAACCATCTCGTTCTCTTCCTAACCCTAACCAACAACTCCAGTGGCTTCTTATGCTGTTACAAGGCTTACATAACTAGCTCTAGTTCATGTTATTCTAGAGGTTCTATGGAAGATATTCTGTTAATCAAGTTCTGGGATTGCATACTTTGAGAATCTAAATCTAGATCGATATGCAGAGCTAACCAGTCACCTTATGCTTAAGAAGGATTGAAAAGGTGGCAAAATCGGTCATGGATTTCACGTCTTCCTTTCTAATTTTAAAAAAGAATTTCAGCCAAAGACTTTTTAGTTTTCTAGCTGTAAATCATATGCATAATGACTTAGAAGGTTTTTTTCTCTCACATAACGCATAAAAAGCGATGGTGTTAGACTTGCCAAAATGAGTAACGTCTACAGCATACAATCAAATTTGAATTAAACGAATATGAGCAATGCCTTAAAAGGCATTATTCGATTTGTGATCAGTGTATATAGCAAGTTGAATAAGCATGAGGCATCTTTATGCAACTAATATGGCATTTTTGTAGGTCATGATCCTTCTTTTAGTTGTATTGATATTTCCAATTTAATTCCCATAATTTCTATTCCTATTTGTCATGCTGGTTTGTCTCAGGCTAATTCGGAGGGTTTGCATCAGGAGGCCATGCTTTCTGATGAGGATCGTGATGATCCCAATGTTAGATTTTCCCCTTCTGTCCATTATGTTTCTATTTGGGCAGAGGGAGAGCTTGACTCTGCAGATGAAGGTGATTTTCATGATGATGTCGATTTAAATCTTATACAAGTTGCAAAAGATGATTTTTTTGCTTACTTTTGGTAAGGAAAAGAGGAAAAATAAAAAGAAAACTTGATTAAAACTCCATTTGATGTCAGAATTACTAGATCCAATGCTCCAATGCTGCTATTATTCATATGTGTTGACCGGGTTATTGGCTTTTATAAATTTGTTGATTTTTTCCTTGGTTTTTTCTAGTTGGTGTTGTTTATGGAGTATAATTTATATCTTGTTGGTTTGATTAATTTCGGTTTATCTATGTTTGATCTTCGTATATATCTCTCTGAAGTATTGGTGGTATTATGGCTGGTTGAAGGTTATCATGCTTGGGATGTAGTTTCTTTTATTGGGGGGTTGGAGAAGACTTTTGTTGCCTATGATTGCAATTTTTAAAAAATGGTTGAGAAGTATTTAAAATAAAATATGAAATAATTGAGAAATATTTAATGATTTAATCATCACCCACCCATAATTTTGTTCCTTTCCAAGCATGTGCAAGGAATGTTTGATAAAATAAAAAAGAAAAGTTAAATATGTAATACTGATAAATATAAATCATAAAAAAGCATGCCTAATGCATGTGTGATTGATCATCGATCTTCCTTCTAGAACTAAGATAGTAACCCAAGCAAGAGAGGATTTTGAATGTGTATTATTTTTATTTGGACCTTTCCTTTTCATATGGAAATTAGCTCTAAACAAACATTGAAAATCATATTCTAAAATGTAAATGTTTATTCACATTCTTACTTCTCTTGCATTTCATTGGGAAATTAAATCAACAATAATAAATTTATTTCCCACCAAAAAAAAAAAAACTTGACAATAATCAAGCATTATAAAAATTCTTTCCTCAAATCATAATGACGAAAGAGAAAAAGATACATTCAAATAAAAAAAAAAGGTTCACATATATTACTTAAAATAATTTGACTAACAAAAACTAAAAATAGACTGTAATTCAAAGATATTCGTGTTACATTCTTCTTAAAAAGATTAGGATAATCAAATTATGAAAGTGATGGCATAAACCAGATTGAAGGGGGCCAATTATGCTGTGAATCGGAGTAAGAAAAATAGTGGAAGCAGTCATTGTGGAGATCAAAAAATTCAGCATCATGATTAACAACATTTGGTGACAATTCATCCAAATGATCAGAGAAGTATATACAGTTTGGTCTAATTTCAGGAACAGTCGTATGATGCAATGAGAATGTCTGGTTACAACCCACAAACAAGGAAAAATCCCCCAAGTCTTTGATGGAGGTCCATTGAGAGAAAGAAGATGAAGATGCAACAACATCCTGCTCTAACTTCAAAACTGAGATTCTAATTGTCTTCCCAGCATACCTTTCATGACCAGGCAGAGTAGTAATAGTGATATCTCTCTCTATTTTTAGAAGAGTTCCCATTAAAAAGAAAATATATTTCTTGCAATTGAAGTTTATGGTGTAATGATCTTGTATTGGCGGGCATATCATTTCAACATTTTGTCCATTATGGTCAAAGGATAGCACCCTTGAGAAATGTGTGATTGCGTAGAACTTTTGTTCTTCTTCGTGATAGTACACATCTTCAAATTCATCATGCTTGTTGGTGTGGTAAGGAGGCAGATGTGGGCCAAGAACCCAAGCTTGATCACCAGGCCTTGTTAAAGCCAGCAATTTATCATAACCATATATTACAATAGCAGTTCCAAGTAGATCATTAGAGGAGATGACAATCTTTTGAAAATATACATCGCGGAAATATTTTGCATATGTGCAAAAGGCTGGACAAATTTCATTATAAAATAACTCGATAGAGCCGTCCGAAGCATATTCGGGCTTCATCCTATGATATTTATCTTCAGGGATGGTGAAGAGCGATGGGAGGGATATTTCAGCTTTTGTGAGAGGGTTGAAGATACAAGGCTGTAGATCCTTTTTATCAAGTGTCACAAGCCATCCATCCTTGGAGCCGATACAGCGACGACCAAAGATATGGCCACTAAGGGAGGAGAAGTGGTGATGGCAGGCAATGACTTCTTCTTTGATGGTAAGATCCCAGAAGGTGAGTGTGTCGGAGGCCTCTCCAGTATTATTGGGAAGGAGCAGCCATGGGGAGGGATGGAAACGAATACGTATGCGTGCATTGTTGGCAAAAGCGGAATTCCATGAGGTGCAGACGACGGAGAAGCGGAGAAAGTCGACGACAGGCAATTTCGATGAGATACAATAGAGGAGATCTTCCGGGAGATTCGACCATGCCATATTGTATTTCTGTTAGCTATAATGCCTTATGGACCTTATATAGATAGAAAGAGGAGATGCATGGCCTAATTTAGGGCTATGGCGGTTTAAAAATTTTTAAATCATTTGGTGAAAGATGGTCTATATTTTCTTAAGTCATAAATAGAAAATTTGTCTTGAATACGAATGGAGCTATGCAAAAATAGGAGAAAATGGTTGTCCAATATTCATACGTAAATATTCTTTTTATATAGTATTTGTGGCAAGGCATGTGATCCTTCTCCAAATATAGCCCATCTTTTATCCAAAAATAAAGTTGAATTCTGTTTCTTATTTCCTACGAGAACATTATCTTGTATTCCAATGACAACAATATATTGTATTCCAACGTATGCTCAAAACTCTAAGAAAATAATTTATTAAAATTAATTGATTCTTTTATATGATTTCTTAAAATATTTATTTTGAGATTGATTTAGATTTTATCTTGTTTTTATAAACCAAATAAAATGCATGTATTATTGTGATATTATAAAAAAAATTCCACTTAATTAAGCTTATATCATAATATAGATTATAGTAACTAAAATGGGCCGCACCAGATCTTTTTCATATTTATGGGGAATGCCACTGTTAAAAATCTATAAATAAGCCCTCACCCCCTACACGAAGGGTACATTTGACTAGATATTCAAGAGAGCTTTGAGGTTTAAGGAATCTCAGAGATTCACCCGAGCATCACTAGGAGTGAATCCTTGCTAGCGAACACCATCTTCTGACTACTATCATCAAACTCTCATCGTTCGAACATGATCTGTCTAACCTTCATCACCTGATAATAATTTCTTTGACCATTGTCACCCGCCTATAGTCCCTCTTATGATTGTTATCTGACTATGGTGCCTTGGACAACTATGGTCCCTCAAACCTTCGTCTCATGACTACGATCCTATTGACCATCCTCGCCCTACTGCAGTCCCTATGACCTATGTTACCTCACAACGGTCCCTAAACTTTATCTTTATCTATATAAATTTTATCACACACACAATAATTATTGAATGATAAATCTTAAAAATGACTTCATGGCTACACATAAATCTTAAAAATGACTTCATGGCCTTTGATCATGTTAAGCTTTCCAATATTGCTATCATTTACTGTATCGGTGTTAGATGTGATATTTGGTTTGTAGCACAACACTGTCCTGGAATAGTTTTAATATAATTGCGAGTGCTCTCAAAATTTTTTTAAGAAATTCTTTTCATATGGTTCTTCAAAAGCACAGACAAATTTTTAAAATAAATACATTTTGCATTTTTTTAAGGAAAAAATAAATCGATATATAATAATAATAATAATAATAATAATAGTCCTTCACCTGTCCAACAACTGGTTATGAGGTGACTGTGACGTGACTCGTCCACTTGTCACGAGGCATAGGGAGGTGGAGCTGGCACAAGCTAACGAGTCAGATCGGGGTTAAGATCGAGCGGGCAATGGATCGGATCGTAGATCGCCCAGCTTGCCTTGCTCCAATTAATTCTTTAGCCACGGCTATAGCCCATCTTTTTTCGTGAGGACTGTTTCTTTTTAGCACTTCTTTTTTTCTTAAATTTATAAGAAAAATTTTGATACATATTTCAACTTTTTTCATTTCAACTTTTGGAGAGAAATAACAATAATATACCTACTTTGAAAATTTTATTTAAAGTTTAATTTTCTCCGAATAAAAGCTATAGCAAGATATCCCTTTACAGACATCTTGTATTCATCAAAAGACATACAATAGTGCTATAATATGAAAATCACAAGAATATGAACAAAATATAACAATGTATTAAAATGCACAGGGCTTTTCTAAAATCTAAAGGAAGCAAGAGCCATCTTACATTTGTTATGATTAAATTAATTAAGACTTCATTTGAGACGGTTTTCTTACTGCTTCTTAAAACAACTTTTTATATAAAAATTTTAAAGTTCAAATTTCAAAAGCTGAAGATGGATGCTAGACTTTAACAACACAAAGAATCTACTAACAAAAGCGGAGCACAAATTTTTACGTAATATGCATAATATATAACACCACTATATTCCTTACATAATATTCTTACACATCCCAAACATTACACAATAAAAAGAATTAGAAAATAACACAACCATATATATTACTCATACCCAATATTACCCGAACAAAAAACACACATACATATCTACGAATGGCCATAGTACTCCTGTTTATGTAAATCTAGTTCGCATTTCCTATTGAATACGTTGCCGCATTCGTCATAAGAGTATTTCGCATTTGGATGAACGGTCTTGCAATGAATCTTTAGGACGCGCACCGACTCGAAGTTTCTCGAGTTCCGACCACTTTTTTGGCAGTAGAGGCATGGTTGTTGGAAAGTCGGAGTCTGCATGGTTATGAGAAAGAAGTATCAAGACAAGAAATGAAGATGCGATCACAATATTATTTATAGAAATTTTGGGCTTAGTTTACCGCAAATATTTATGGCACATGGGTAATGTGTGTGTGTGTGAGAGAGAGAGAGAGTTTAGGGAGGGGTTGAATGAGCTTAAAAGTAGGGAGGGTTGAATCAGCCTTATGAATAATTTTTCCTGTAGCATCATTATATATATATTTATACACGGTTTTCTAAACCTCTAATGAGCCATAAATAAATTTATAAATAAAAATAAATTTATATTAATTCATCATATATGCCAAAATTCGCTGAAGTTTCGAATATGATCTTTGGTGGTTCTTTATGAAAATAATTTATTTTTATCGGACATTCCAATATCCTCCTCTTCTTGTTTACTTTGGTGAGTGGGGGCGCCTCTCTAGCGCTTTTTTATTTTCAGTCCAGAGCGAGAGAGAGAGAGAGAGAGATGGATCGAGACTGGGGATCGAAGCCTGGGAGCGGCGGCGCAGCTTCGACGCAGAATGAGGCGATCGATCGGCGGTAGCGTCTCCGGCGTCTGGCCTTGGAGACTATTGACCTGGCTAAGGATCCCTATTTCATGCGCAACCATCTCGTTCTCTTCCTAACCCTAACCAACAACTCCAGTGGCTTCTTATGCTGTTACAAGGCTTACATAACTAGCTCTAGTTCATGTTATTCTAGAGGTTCTATGGAAGATATTCTGTTAATCAAGTTCTGGGATTGCATACTTTGAGAATCTAAATCTAGATCGATATGCAGAGCTAACCAGTCACCTTATGCTTAAGAAGGATTGAAAAGGTGGCAAAATCGGTCATGGATTTCACGTCTTCCTTTCTAATTTTAAAAAAGAATTTCAGCCAAAGACTTTTTAGTTTTCTAGCTGTAAATCATATGCATAATGACTTGGAAGGTTTTTTCTCTCACATAACGCATAAAAAGCAATGGTGTTAGACTTGCCAAAATGAGTAACGTCTACAGCATACAATCAAATTTGAATTAAACGAATATGAGCAATGCCTTAAAAGGCATTATTCGATTTGTGATCAGTGTATATAGCAAGTTGAATAAGCATGAGGCATCTTTATGCAACTAATATGGCATTTTTGTAGGTCATGATCCTTCTTTTAGTTGTATTGATGTTTCCAATTTAATTCCCATAATTTCTATTCCTATTTGTCATGCTGGTTTGTCTCAGGCTAATTCGGAGGGTTTGCATCAGGAGGCCATGCTTTCTGATGAGGATCGTGATGATCCCAATGTTAGATTTTCCCCTTCTGTCCATTACGTTTCTATTTGGGCAGAGGGAGAGCTTGACTCTGCAGATGAAGGTGATTTTCATGATGATGTCGATTTAAATCTTATACAAGTCGCAAAAGATGATTTTTTTCTTACTTTTGGTAAGGAAAAGAGGAAAAATAAAAAGAAAACTTGATTAAAACTCCATTTGATGTCAGAATTACTAGATCCAATGCTCCAATGCTGCTATTATTCATATGTGTTGACCGGGTTATTGGCTTTTATAAATTTGTTGATTTTTTCCTTGGTTTTTTCTAGTTGGTGTTGTTTATGGAGTATAATTTATATCTTGTTGGTTTGATTAATTTCGGTTTATCTATGTTTGATCTTCGTTTATATCTCTCTGAAGTATTGGTGGTATTATGGCTGGCTGAAGGTTATCATGCCTGGGATGTAGTTTCTTTTATTGGGGGGTTGGCGAAGACTTTTGTTGCCTATGATTGCAATTTTTTAACAATGGTTGAGAAGTATTTAAAATAAAATATGAAATAATTGAGAAATATTTAATGATTTAATCATCACCCACCCATAATTTTGTTCCTTTCCAAGCATGTGCAAGGAATGTTTGATACTACGTCATGAGAAAATTTTAAGTTATGAATTGACATCTGCTACTACGAAGATTTGTAATCTACATAGTTTTATTACATAACAAATTTTAGAATACTATAAAAAGCCTTTATAATTGAAGGAATATTGTACATTATGAAATTAATGTATAAATATTTAGGAGCCTAATATAATGTATTGCAAAGTATTACAATAATTAACAATTATGCATGTGATGTGCTTTTTTATGTATTATAGGTTTTATTTACTCTGTAATGCTATAATAGTTAATCAACAGACATGTGATATATCTCTAAACTGAAAGTTGTAAATAGAACTAAGATAGTAACCCAAGCAAGAGAGGATTTTGAATGTGTATTATTTTTATTTGGACCTTTCTTTTTCATATGGAAATTAGCTCTAAACAAACATTGAAAATCATATTCTAAAATGTAAATGTTTATTCACATTCTTACTTCTCTTGCATTTCATTGGGAAATTAAATCAACAATAATAAATTTATTTCCCTCCCACCAAAAAAAAAAAACTTGACAATAATCAAGCATTATAAAAATTCTTTCCTCAAATCATAATGACGAAAGAGAAAAAGATACATTCAAATAAAAAAAAAAAGGTTCACATATATTACTTAAAATAATTTGACTAACAAAAACTAAAAATAGACTGTAATTCAAAGATATTCGTGTTACATTCTTCTTAAAAAGATTAGGATAATCAAATTATGAAAGTGATGGCATAAACCAGATTGAAGGGGGCCAATTATGATGCGAATCGGAGTAAGAAAAATAGTGGAAGCAGTCATTGTGGAGATCAAAAAATCCAGCATCATGATTAACAACATTTGGTGACAATTCATCCAAATGATCAGAGAAGTATATACAGTTTGGTCTAATTTCAGGAACAGTCGTATGATGCAATGAGAATGTCTGGTTACAACCCACAAACAAGGAAAAATCCCCCAAGTCTTTGATGGAGGTCCATTGAGAGAATGAAGATGAAGATGCAACAACATCCTGCTCTAACTTCAAAACTGAGATTCTAATTGTCTTCCCAGCATACCTTTCATGACCAGGCAGAGTAGTAATAGTGATATCTCTCTCTATTTTTAGAAGAGTTCCCATTAAAAAGAAAATATATTTCTTGCAATTGAAGTTTATGGTGTAATGATCTTGTATTGGCGGGCATATCATTTCAACATTTTGTCCATTATGGTCAAAGGCTAGCACCCTTGAGAAATGTGTGATTGCGTAGAACTTTTGTTCTTCTTCGTGATAGTACACATCTTCAAATTCATCATGCTTGTTGGTGTGGTAAGGAGGCAGATGTGGGCCAAGAACCCAAGCTTGATCACCAGGCCTTGTTAAAGCCAGCAATTTATCATAACCATATATTACAATAGCAGTTCCAAGTAGATCATTAGAGGAGATGACAATCTTTTGAAAATATACATCGCGGAAATATTTTGCATATGTGCAAACGCCTGGACAAATTTCATTATAAAATAACTCGATAGAGCCGTCCGAAGCATATTCGGGCTTCATCCTATGATATTTATCTTCAGGGATGGTGAAGAGCGATGGGAGGGATATTTCAGCTTTTGTGAGAGGGTTGAAGATACAAGGCTGTAGATCCTTTTTATCAAGTGTCACAAGCCATCCATCCTTGGAGCCGATACAGCGACGACCAAAGATATGGCCACTAAGGGAGGAGAAGTGGTGATGGCAGGCAATGACTTCTTCTTTGATGGTAAGATCCCAGAAGGTGAGTGTGTCAGAGGCCTCTCCAGCATTATTGGGAAGGAGCAGCCATGGGGAGGGATGGAAATGAATACGTATGCGTGCATTATTGGCAAAAGCGGAATTCCATGAGGTGCAGACGACGGAGAAGCGGAGAAAGTCAACGACAGGCAATTTCGATGAGATACAATAGAGGAGATCTTCCGGGAGATTCGACCATGCCATATTGTATTTCTGTTAGCTATAATGCCTTATGGACCTTATATAGATAGAAAGAGGAGATGCATGGCCTAATTTAGGGCTATGGCGGTTTAAAAATTTTTAAATCATTTGGTGAAAGATGGTCTATATTTTCTTAAGTCATAAATAGAAAATTTGTCTTGAATACGAATGGAGCTATGCAAAAATAGGAGAAAATGGTTGTCCAATATTCATACGTAAATATTCTTTTTATATAGTATTTGTGGCAAGGCATGTGATCCTTCTCCAAATATAGCCCATCTTTTATCCAAAAATAAAGTTGAATTCTGTTTCTTATTTCCTACGAGAACATTATCTTGTATTCCAATAACAACAATATATTGTATTCCAACGTATGCTCAAAACTCTAAGAAAATAATTTATTAAAATTAATTGATTCTTTTATATGATTTCATAAAATATTTATTTTGAGATTGATTTAGATTTTATCTTGTTTTTATAAACCAAATAAAATTCATGTATTATTGTGATATTATAAAAAAAAATCCACTTAATTAAGCTTATATCATAATATAGATGATAGTAACTAAAATGGGCCACTCCAGATCTTTTCATATTTATGGGGAATGCCATTGTTAAAAATCTATAAATAAACCCTCACCCCCTACACGAAGTGTACATTTGACTAGATATTCAAGAGAGCTTTGAGGTTTAAGGAATCTCAGAGATTCACCCGAGCATCACTAGGAGTGAATCCTTGCTAGCGAACACCATCTTCTGACTACTATCATCAAACTCTCATCGTTCAAACATGATCTGTCTAACCTTCGTCACCTGATAATAATTTCTTTGGCCATTGTCACCCGCCTATAGTCCCTCTTACGATTGTTATCTGACTATGGTGCCTTGGACAACTATGGTCCCTCAAACCTTCGTCTCATGACTACGATCATATTGACCATCATTGCCCTACTGCAGTCCCTATGACCTATGTTACCTAACAACGGTCCCTAAACTTTATCTTTATCTATATAAATTTTATCACACACACAATAATTATTGAATGATAAATCTTAAAAATGACTTCATGGCTACACATAAATATAATGTGACTCTGGTTGCCTTCGATCATGTTAAGCTTTCCAATATTGCTATCATTTACTGTATCGGTGTTAGATGTGATTTCTATGCATATTTGGTTTGTAACACAACACTGTCCTGGAATAGTTTTAATATAATTGCGAGTGCTCTCAAAATTTTTTTAAGAAATTCTTTTCATATGGTTCTTCTAGAGCACACACAAATTTTTAAAATAAATACATTTTACATTTTTTTAAGGGGAAAACAAATCGATATATATATATATATAATAAGAGTCCTTCACCTGTCGAACAACTGGTTATGAGGTGACTGTGATGTGGCTCGTCCACTTGTCACAAGGCATAAGGAGGTGGAGTTGGCACAAGCTAACGAGTCAGATCGGGGTTAAGATCGAGCGGGCAACGGATCGGGTCGTAGATCGCCCAACTTGCCTTGCTCCAATTAATTCTTTAGCTATGGCTATAGCCCATCTTTTTTCGTGAGGACTATTTCTTTTTAGCGCTTCTTTTTTTCTTAAATTTATAAGAAAAATTTTGATACATATTTCAACTTTTTTCATTTCAACTTTTGGAGAGAAATAACAATAAGGGGGATCGAAGCCTGGGAGCAGCGGCGCAGCTTCGACGCAGAATGAGGCGATCGATCGGCGGGAGCGTCTCCGGCGTCTGGCCTTGGAGACTATTGACCTGGCTAAGGATCCCTATTTCATGCGCAACCATCTCGTTCTCTTCCTAACCCTAACCAACAACTCCAGTGGCTTCTTATGCTATTCCAAGGCTTACATAACTAGCTCTAGTTCATGTTATTCTAGAGGTTCTTTATCTAATTCGTTATTATTATGAGTCTTGTTTGACGTTGAATTTGTTGATGAAGCTACGAGTGCAAGCTGTGCCTGACGTTGCACAACAATGAGGGTAACTATCCTGCTCACACGCAGGGGAAGCGGCATCGACAAACCTCGCAAAGAGAGCGGCTAGAGAGGCTAAGGACGCACCCATTCAGCCTCAGCCCCACAAGCGCAAAGTCGCCCTTCGCAAGAGTGGTTAGTTTCCTGTTGCTTCAAGTCATCACATCTTAAATAGTTTTTCCTAAATAAAGAAAAAGCTTTACTATAGAGTCTATAATACAAAATTTACATGCCAATTAACGAGATATGTTTTTCACCTCAATGAAATTTTGATTCCATATTGATTTTAGTTCAAAATGATTTGGGCGAATTGTTCCTCGTTACGCCTAAGATTATGATGATTGTTTCCCTCTGGATAAATCAAATATATTATTTGATTTTTTTGTTTTTTTTCTGAATGTTTTTTTATTTTATAGTTTATTACGGTTAGATTTAATTTGATATATGTTCCTTTCCTTTTAGCTTCCCTGAAATTATAGCAAACTATGGAAGATATTCTGTTAATCAAGTTCTGGGATTGCATACTTTGAGAATCTAAATCTAGATCGATATGCAGAGCTAACCAGTCACCTTATGCTTAAGAAGGATTGAAAAGGTGGCAAAATCGGTCATGGATTTCACGTCTTCCTTTCTAATTTTAAAAAAGAATTTCAGCCAAAGACTTTTTAGTTTTCTAGCTGTAAATCATATGCATAATGACTTAGAAGGTTTTTTTCTCTCACATAACGCATAAAAAGCAATGGTGTTAGACTTGCCAAAATGAGTAACGTCTACAGCATACAATCAAATTTGAATTAAACGAATATGAGCAATGCCTTAAAAGGCATTATTTGATTTGTGATCAGTGTATATAGCAAGTTGAATAAGCATGAGGCATCTTTATGCAACTAATATGGCATTTTTGTAGGTCATGATCCTTCTTTTAGTTGTATTGATGTTTCCAATTTAATTCCCATAATTTCTATTCCTATTTGTCATGCTGGTTTGTCTCAGGCTAATTCGGAGGGTTTGCATCAGGAGGCCATGCTTTCTGATGAGGATCGTGATGATCCCAATGTTAGATTTTCCCCTTCTGTCCATTATGTTCTGTTTGGGCAGAGGGAGAGCTTGACTCTGCAGATGAAGGTGATTTTCATGATGATGTCGATTTAAATCTTATACAAGTTGCAAAAGATGATTTTTTTGCTTACTTTTGGTAAGGAAAAGAGGAAAAATAAAAAGAAAACTTGATTAAAACTCCATTTGATGTCAGAATTACTAGATCCAATGCTCCAATGCTGCTATTATTCATATGTGTTGACCGGGTTATTGGCTTTTATAAATTTGTTGATTTTTTCCTTGGTTTTTTCTAGTTGGTGTTGTTTATGGAGTATAATTTATATCTTGTTGGTTTGATTAATTTTGATTTATCTATGTTTGATCTTCGTTTATATCTCTCTGAAGTATTGGTGGTATTATGGGTGGCAGAAGGTTATCATGCTTGGGATGTAGTTTCTTTTATTGGGGGGTTGAAGAAGACTTTTGTTGCCTATGATTGCAATTTTTTAACAATGGTTGAGAAGTATTTAAAATAAAATCTGAAATAATTGAGAAATATTTAATGATTTAATCATCACCCACCCATAATTTTGTTCCTTTCCAAGCATGTGCAAGGAATGTTTGATAAAATAAAAAAGAAAAGTTAAATATGTAATACTGATAAATATAAATCATAAAAAAGCATGCCTAATGCATGTGTGATTGATCATCGATCTTCCTTCCAAGAGATGCAATTGCTCTAATTAACAATTATGCATGTGATGTGCTTTTTTATGTATTATAGGATTTATTTACACTGTAATGCTATAATAGTTAATCAACAGACATGTGATATATCTCTAAACTGAAAGTTGTAAATAGAACTAAGATAGTAACCCAAGCAAGAGAGGATTTTGAATGTGTATTATTTTTATTTGGACCTTTCCTTTTCATATGGAAATTAGCTCTAAACAAACATTGAAAATCATATTCTAAAATGTAAATGTTTATTCACATTCTTACTTCTCTTGCATTTCATTGGGAAATTAAATCAACAATAATAAATTTATTTCCCACCAAAAAAAAAAAAAACTTGACAATAATCAAGCATTATAAAAATTCTTTCCTCAAATCATAATGACGAAAGAGAAAAAGATACATTCAAATAAAAAAAAAAGGTTCACATATATTACTTAAAATAATTTGACTAACAAAAATTAAAAATAGACTGTAATTCAAAGATATTCGTGTTACATTCTTCTTAAAAAGATTAGGATAATCAAATTATGAAAGTGATGGCATAAACCAGATTGAAGGGGGCCAATTATGATGTGAATCGGAGTAAGAAAAATAGTGGAAGCAGTCATTGTGGAGATCAAAAAATCCAGCATCATGATTAACAACATTTGGTGACAATTCATCCAAATGATCAGAGAAGTATATACAGTTTGGTCTAATTTCAGGAACAGTCGTATGATGCAATGAGAATGTCTGGTTACAACCCACAAACAAGGAAAAATCCCCCAAGTCTTTGATGGAGGTCCATTGAGAGAATGAAGATGAAGATGCAACAACATCCTGCTCTAACTTCAAAACTGAGATTCTAATTGTCTTCCCAGCATATCTTTCATGACCAGGCAGAGTAGTAATAGTGATATCTCTCTCTATTTTTAGAAGAGTTCCTATTAAAAAGAAAATATATTTCTTGCAATTGAAGTTTATGGTGTAATGATCTTGTATTGGCGGGCATATCATTTCAACATTTTGTCCATTATAGTCAAAGGATAGCACCCTTGAGAAATGTGTGATTGCGTAGAACTTTTGTTCTTCTTCGTGATAGTACACATCTTCAAATTCATCATGCTTGTTGGTGTGGTAAGGAGGCAGATGTGGGCCAAGAACCCAAGCTTGATCACCAGGCCTTGTTAAAGCCAGCAATTTATCATAACCATATATTACAATAGCAGTTCCAAGTAGATCATTAGAGGAGATGACAATCTTTTGAAAATATACATCGCGAAAATATTTTGCATATGTGCAAACGCCTGGACAAATTTCATTATAAAATAACTCGATAGAGCCGTCCGAAGCATATTCGGGCTTCATCCTATGATATTTATCTTCAGGGATGGTGAAGAGCGATGGGAGGGATATTTTAGCTTTTGTGAGAGGGTTGAAGATACAAGGCTGTAGATCCTTTTTATCAAGTGTCACAAGCCATCCATCCTTGGAGCCGATACAGCGACGACCAAAGATATGGCCACTAAGGGAGGAGAAGTGGTGATGGCAGGCAATGACTTCTTCTTTGATGGTAAGATCCCAGAAGGTGAGTGTGTCAGAGGCCTCTCCAGCATTATTGGGAAGGAGCAGCCATGGGGAGGGATGGAAATGAATACGTATGCGTGCATTGTTGGCAAAAGCGGAATTCCATGAGGTGCAGACGACGGAGAAGCGGAGAAAGTCGACGACAGGCAATTTCGATGAGATACAATAGAGGAGATCTTCCGGGAGATTCGACCATGCCATATTGTATTTCTGTTAGCTATAATGCCTTATGGACCTTATATAGATAGAAAGAGGAGATGCATGGCCTAATTTAGGGCTATGGCGGTTTAAAAATTTTTAAATCATTTGGTGAAAGATGGTCTATATTTTCTTAAGTCATAAATAGAAAATTTGTCTTGAATACGAATGGAGCTATGCAAAAATAGGAGAAAATGGTTGTCCAATATTCATACGTAAATATTCTTTTTATATAGTATTTGTGGCAAGGCATGTGATCCTTCTCCAAATATAGCCCATCTTTTATCCAAAAATAAAGTTGAATTCTGTTTCTTATTTCCTACGAGAACATTATCTTGTATTCCAATAACAACAATATATTGTATTCCAACGTATGCTCAAAACTCTAAGAAAATAATTTATTAAAATTAATTGATTCTTTTATATGATTTCATAAAATATTTATTTTGAGATTGATTTAGATTTTATCTTGTTTTTATAAACCAAATAAAATGCATGCATTATTGTGATATTATAAAAAAAAATCCACTTAATTATGCTTATATCATAATATAGATTATAGTAACTAAAATGGGCCGCACCAGATCTTTTTCATATTTATGGGGAATGCCACTGTTAAAAATCTATAAATAGGCCCTCACCCCCTACACGGATGGTAACATTTGACAAGATATTCAAGAGAACTTTGACATTTAAGGAATCTCAAAGATTCACCTGAGCATCACTAGGAGCGAATCCTTGCTAGCGACCATCATCTTCCGACTACTATCATCAAACTCTCATCGTCCGACCATGATCTGTCTAACCTTCGTCGCCTGATAATAGTTTCTCTGACCATGATCACCTGTCTATAGTCCCTCTTACGATTGTTGTCTGACTATGGTGCCTTGGACAACTATGGTCCCTCAAACCTTCGTCTCATGATTATGATCCTATTGACCATCATCGCCCTACTGTAGTCCCTTCAATTACCGTCGTCAAACTACAAGCCCTATGACCTATGTCGCCTAACAACGATCCCTAAACTTTATCTTTATCTATCTAAATTTTATAACACACAATAATTATTGAATGATAAACCTTAAAAATGACTTTATAGCCACACATGAATACAATGTGGCTCTAGTTGCCTTCGATGATTACCTGCGGTAGGTTCAAAAACTAAAATTGAAGTCAAAATTGTATTTGGTGGGTTTTGGAAATATATTTTTATTGATCATGTTAAGCTTTCCTATATTGCTATCATTTTTTAAATGTTTGTGAGTTATTATAATTACATCTGAGCTCTCTATTAAATTTAACAATTATGATCATTTTTAAATAGTTTGGTTACAAATTATACTTTTTCTTAAAATTTTGAAAAAAATAAATCCATTATTTTCATTTTTCTAGGAAAGCATCACTTCTAAAAAAGATCGGTGAGAAGCTTTTTTAATTTCTCATGCGATCATATTAATAAAATGACAAAAGTTTTTGTTAGAATATATCCCAATTAAGTTCTGGCTAATATGAGCCTTGAAATTATTGAATTTATTTTTATTTATTAAACTAATTCTAAAATAAATTCAGTAGCTTAGACCAATTTAATAAAAAAATTTTCTTAGAAAATTAAGTATTTTATTTGTGTTATAAGATTAATTATATTTATACTGGAAAATTATCAAGATTAATGCAAATGTATCATTTTTTTCTTAGAAAATTATCAAGATTAAGTATTTAATTTGTTAGAATATATTTCTGTTATATGATTATTTTGATTTATGTTGAAAATTTATCAAGATTATAAAATGCACCATATCAAATGGGCAGTGACCAAGACATAATCTGTTGCAAAAATTGCAGTTTTTCTAAACTGACCCTAAAATAATCAAAATAATTTATGTAATTAAACATTTGAAAACTATAATTTTCCATGAAATCAATACGATCAATAAGCATCACGAATTTAAATGCTTGCGAAGAAACTTTTACGTAATATGCATAATATATAACACCACCATATTCCTTACATAATATTCTTACACAACCCAAATATTACATAATAAAAAAAAGAAAATAACACCACCCTTTATATTCCTTTTACACAATATTACTGATGAGGACATCAGCAGGAGATTCTGGCCCGTCTATCAGAGGAGGCATCGTAGATCGACGGCTATGATTAGAAGTCTTTATTTGTGATGCATTTTATGCATTTCTTTTATTTATGTTTTATTTTTTACTATTGTACCCCTGAGAGGGATTAGTTCGTATTGTAGCCCAAAGGGCAATTTAGTCTTTGTGTCTTTTGTTCCTTGAGGCCTATATATGAAGGCCTTAGCTTTTGTATTGGGATGATGATTTTGAATGAAATTTTTAGCACTTGTCCCTTTTCTTTGTTGTGAGCTCTTGAGAGATGAGAGAACCCTAAGAGAGGGCCAATCAATTTCCGTTAGCCACCGGTAGAGTCCAGGCTGGCGATTTGTATCCGTCCAAGACTCAGTCCCATTCTAGAAACCTGGACTCCCGTCCACCTCCTTTCAAAACTTCCTCCAATCAACCTCAAAACAAACCTCCTGTTCCTATGACTGATCGATCCACTACTGGCCAATTCCAACCCCGCCCTGACTACAAGGGTAAAACTCCTGAGCGTGAGGCGCCTAAAACTAACCTTGGAACCAAGTGCTTTAAGTGTCATGGTTATGGACACATTGCCTCATAGTGCTCCAGCCCATATAAGGTCACCATAATCAAAGAAGTTGTCAACGATGGGGATGAGCTTGATATTGAATAGGTTCATCACATTGATGATGAAGAAGACGTCTTCTGTGAAGAGTACACCGCCATGATTCATTGCCTGCAAAAGATGGACCATGTTGAGCTTCAAGTTGTTATGTGTACCTTATCCCAACCTAAGCCGAGTGACGACTATATAGAACTTCCATCTTTCACACCTTCATCAAGATTGGTGACAAGAACTACAAGGTTATTATCGACAGTGGAAGTTGTATTAACGATGTCTCTTCCACTATGATTTTCAAACTTAATCTGAAAAAGACCCCCCTCCCCCCCCCCCCCCCCCCCCCCCCCCCCACTCAAACCCTTATAAGGTTGCTTGGATCAATTCGACTGCTTTAGAAGTAAAAGATAGAAGCCTTATTCCCATTGAGTTTGTGGGATACAAGGATAAGATTTGGTGTGACGTATTGATGATGGACGTTGGTCAAATGATCCTGGGTCGCCCATGGTTATTTGACAATGATGTTCATATTTATGGGAGATCTAACACCTGCATTTTTGAATATGACGGAAAGAAGATTAAACTTTTACCTTCACAACCCAAGCATTCTAAAGAGGAAGTTAAACCCACTCCTATTAAACCTAGCAAAGGCTTAAACCTCTTAACTGTAAAAGAATTAGATGTTGAACTTGTTCAAGGATCACCCATGTATGCCTTAGTAGCCCGGGAAACCATGGTTGAAATAAAAGAGCCTATTCCGAATGAGGTCAAACCACTCCTAGAAACTTTTGCTGACATGTTCCCTGAAGATCTACCCAACCAACTCCCCCCTTTGAGGGATATCCAACATGCCATTGACTTAGTACCTGGAGCCTCCTTACCCAACCTACTTCACTATCGTATGAATATGGAAGAACATGCTAAGTTAAAAGAGCAAGTTGATGATTTACTCCAATGAGAATTCATTAAAGAGAGTCTAAGCCCATGTGTCATTCCTGCACTCTTGACTCCTAAGAAAGATTATTCTTAGAGAATGTGTGTGGATAGTCATGCAATAACAAAATCACAAAAAAGTACCGTTTCCCTATTCCCCATTTGAATGATATACTAGACATGATGACCGGAGCCACCCTCTTTTCTAAAATTGATCTCAAGAGCGGATATTATCAAATCAGAATTCGTCTTGGAGATGAATGAAAAACCGCATTTAAGAATAAAGATGGTTTATATGAATGGATGATCATGCCTTTTGGCCTTAGAAATGCACCTAGCACTTTCATGAGGGTTATGACGCAGGTCCTCCACCCATTCTTAAGAAAATTTATGGTTGTTTATTTTAACAATATTTTGATCTATAGTGATTCGGTGGGATAAAATTTAGATCACTTAAAACAAGTTTGTGAGGTCTTGAGGAAAGAATAATTGTATGCTAAGCCTAAGAAATATATGTTCCTCACAAATAGTGTTACCTTTCTCAGATTTATTATATCTTCCCAAAGAATATCAGCTGATCCTGAAAAAGGTGCGTGCAATTAATAGTGGCATGAACCTAAGAATATCATATATGTTTAGAGTTTTACGGATGGGCCACATTCTGTCAAAGATTTATTAAAAATTTTAGCACCATCGTAGCTCCAATAACTGATTGTCTAAAAGGGAGAATTTTAATGGACCATACCTGCCTTTAAAGCCTTTGAAGAGACCAAGAAGAGAATGGTAGAAGCCCTTGTCATGCGCCTACCTGATTTCTCTAAAGTCTTTGAAGTAACTTATGACGCTTCAAGCATTGGTATTAGGGGTGTCTTTTCCCAAGAAGGCCACCCCTTGGCCTACTTCAATGAAAAATTAAATGATATCAGGCAATGATACTCTACCTATGACAAAGAATTTTATACATCATTTAGTCCCTTCGGTATTGGAGTCACTATCTGCTCCTGCAAGAATTTGTTATCTTCTCTGATCATGAGGCCTTGTGTTATATTAAATCCCAAAAGAAACTCAATGCCCGACATGGCCGTTGGGCTGAATTCTTATAAGAATACACCTATATGATAAGACACAAGGCGTGTTCTAAAAATAAAGCGGTAGACGCATTAAGTTGTTGAGTGATGATAACTCGAGAAATGAGAGCCGAAGTAATTGGATTCGAACGAATTAAGGAGGATTATAAAGTCTGCTCTGACTTTAAGGAAACATATTCCTTACTAACAACTGGAAGTGAACGAATAGTCAATGATTTCTTATTGAAAGATGGATATCTGTGTAAGTCACAAAAGCTCTACATTCTGAACACTTCACTACGAGTATTCCTCATATAGGAATTACACGCTGGAGGTTTAGTTGGACACTTTGGCCAAACAAAAATCATTGCCTCTGTTGAACATCGATTTTATTGGCCTAGCCTAAAATGTGATGTTAATAAATACGTGAAAAGGTGTCACACTTATAAGTTAGCTAAACATCGTAAACTGAATGCGGGTTTCTACACACCCCTCCCGGTACCCAATTGCCCTTGACAGGACGTAAGCATGGATTTCATTCTTGGATTACCTAAGACCTTTAGAAAGCATGACTCAATTTATGTGGTAGTTGACCATTTTTCTATGATGGCCTATTTCCTCCCTTGCTCCAAAACTTTTGACTCGATTTCATTCTTGGAATCGCAAAATTATACTTTGATAAGATTATTAGACTCCATGTCTTACCTAAAGCCATAGTATTTGATCGAGATGTCAAGTTCATTAGTTATATTTGAAAGACGTTATGGCATAAGATGGGTACAAAACTCTAATTTTCCACTGCTTTTCATCCCCAAATTTATGGATAAACTGAAGTTGTTAATAGGAGTCTAGGTAATCTCCTAAGAACCTTGGTAGAAGAACACATTCGAGATTGAGACTCCAAACTTCCTACAGCTGAGTTCACCTATAACAACTCTATTAATCGAACCACAGGTCTAAGTCTTACTGAAATTGTGTACTGGTACCAAACTAAACAGCATATAGATTTGATCCCTGTGTGTCCTAAGGTTAGAACATCTGAGTCTGTATCTGTATTTGCATCGCATCTCCAAGAATTGCACAAGAAAATTAATAAAAAGATTGAACAAGGCAATGCCAATATAAACTTAATGCGGATCACAAGAAAAGATTTAAAGAATTTGAAGTTAGAGATTTTGTAATGGTATAGATTTGTCCGGAACTGTTCCCCCAAGGAACCGTTAAAAAGTTACATTCTAGAAGTGCGAGACCTTTTAAAATAATTTCAAAAATAAATAGTAATGCTTATGTGCCAGATCTTCCTGAAGGTTTTAACATAAATTTTACGTTTAACATCGAAGATCTAGTAGCCTTTGAGGGACTAGAGTTTAACCCCATAAATCCACTAAATGATGAGCCTTGTGTGAACCTACATGGTGACAACCCTATCCTACCTCCACTTCCCAAATTCCTTCTTTACCTAATGCAGAGAAAATTGAAGCAATACTTAATGATGAAATCATTTCCATCAAAGAAGGTGGACGCCAAAGATATTTAGTTCAATGGAAAGGAAAAATGAAAATGGAGGATACATGGATTGATCGTGATGAGCTACAAAGATTGGACCCCGATTTTCTAGAGTTTTAAGAGAGCTCCCGAGACACTTACTCGATGGGGTCGAGCTTTCTCCCACCCGGGGAGAATGATAAGAACATCAGCAGGAAATTCTGACGCATCTATTAGAGGAGGCATCATAGATCGACGTCTACGATTAGAAGTTTTTATTTGTGATGCATTTTATGTATTTTTTTATTTATGTTCTAGTTTTTACCATTGTACCTCTGAGAGGGATTAGTTTGTGTTGTAGCCCATAGGGAAATTTAGTCTTTGTGTCTTTTGTTCCTTGAGGCCTATATATGAAGGCTCTAGCTTTTGTATTGGGATGATGATTTTGAATGAAAATTTTAGCACTTGTTCCTTTTCTTTGTTGTGAGCTCTTGAGAGAGGAGAGAAGCCTAAGAGAGGGCCAAGCAATTCCTGTCAACCGTCGGTAGAGTCCGGGCTCGCGGTTTGTATTCGTTCTTGTTCCTCATTTCCTCTTCCTCTTCCCACCAACCTCCTCCTCCCAAATTTCGGCCAAACCCTTTCCCTCCACCCAAACCCGCTGGCTAAGTCCCTTTCCCATCCCAAACCGTAGGCCAACCTCCACCAAATCCCCACTGCCGACCAAGCCCCCTTCTCCCACCTAACCACCGGCCCAATCCCCTCCCCCTTCCCCTACCCACCAGCCAAGAAACTCTAGCATTGCCGCCGACCACCCTACAAATTCTCCAAGGCTCCAATTTCCAATCATCCACTTATTACTTTCCTAATTTAGTTCAAAGCAATTTGGGAATTTTAATTTTGAATTTAAATTAATTTGAGATTTGAATTTCTCTCATTAAATTGAATTAATTAGAAAACTCCCTCCAATCTTTTAATTTTAAATTTTAAATTTTGAAAGGTCATTAATTCCTTTCTTAATTTAGGATTCTAATTAAAGGAGCAAATCAAGTCCACCCAATCACACCCAATCAATTAGCCTCCCCTTCTTCCCCTCTCTCCCCTTAACTCCACTTTCTAAATTAATCCCAATCAATTAGCCTCCCTCCATCTCTCTCCCCATTTAATTCCTCTCCCTAATTAAGCCCCAATCCCCTTCTCTCTACAAGTCGTCGGCCACCTAGGGTTTCCGAAGGTCAGAGAAACTTCCTCCTTCAATGGATGGCCGATCCCGAGCATGATCACGAATTCGTCTTCAACAAGCAAGGATTAGTGGATGTTCTTTGTTCCCCCTTCTTCAACATCAATTGGGAGATTGACCAATTCACTGAAGACTACGTTAACTGAATCTTCTTCTCATTGACTACCACTCTCGACGAACATCGGCATCCTGTCTAGTGGAAAATCCTCCATCATCCACTGACCTCCTCTTTCCCTGTTAACTTTTCCTTAGACAAAACTGCAAGCGCCTTCTGTATTTTAGTAGCATCATTATTGTTGCACAAATTATTTTTTCTGCTAAAGCACTCAAGAGTGTGAGTGAGGGAAACTCAAGGTGATTGCTCTAATTATTAACCGGTGGATTTTTGTTATTTATGCATCTAGCTATTACTATAATTTTGCTGTTATTTTAATTGTCCTTCTAATCAATTTTGTAACCGCTTGCCAAAGCAAAACATCAACTAAGAAATTCTAGAATTTAATCTTGTGACACATTAATTTTAAAATTAACAAGCTTAACAAATTTTATTAAATTCCTGCAATGAATCAATTACCCAAACAACACACACACACACACACACACACACACATATATATATATATATATATATATATATATATATATATATATATATATATATATATATATATATATATGGTATCTAAAAAGTTTTTCTACCCATCCTCTTTTTTTCGTTCTATCATCAGATTAATCAAATTAGACTTTATTGTGTTCAATTTGTGGAATCAAGATGTAGTGTGTAGTGTATAATAAAGAACTCTTTTGATTTTGATTGAATGTATTGACTACTAATATGAAATCACTTTGATAGCTTCTACTAGTGTCCTAGCTCGTTTGAGAGCTAGATTTGCCTGAATTGCTTGTCTTTTACCCTTAGCTCTACTCAAGTTAGCTTCAGCTATTTCAAGAGTTTATTGAGCTTCTTGTGGACTGTGGGCTCCGAAAATTCCATTGGATGCGCTCCCGGCCTCTCCTCCGTTATCGGTCTTATTTTTCTTTTGTTTGTGATGACGGCGAAGAGTTTTAACAAGATTAGGTTCCGGGTGAATTTTCAGAAGGCAGATTGGGTTTTAGATAAGACACCACCCAGAGATTTCGCCCTCATTTTGTGAGGACTTTATGATCTGAGTTCTGGTTTCCTATAGGCGCAAGCCCCTATAGTTAATTACCCCTCCTGATAATAGGAGAGAACTTTTGATTAAGGCTAGTTATTGAAGAGGTTGTATAGGTTCTAAATACAACATATAATAGCAACAATTCTAGGGTTTGAATTTGATATTTGAATTTTATCATCATGATTTAGAAATTATCACCGCGAATTTAAAACTGATGGTGGGGGGAATGAAGACGAGCCCGATCAAGATCCCATGGTTCTGTCATCCCGGGCTATCATGATCCCTGGTCTACTTAGTCAGAGGAGGTAGTCGACCCAACCTGACAGAAGGCATCTTATCGGCAGCCATGGGTTGCTTCATCCAAGGATACCTTGTAGACCTGTGTTGATGTTTGACTAAGGGGATATATCTGAATCCACCTTAGCCGACAAAGGGCTTTTCGCCTATCTACTATACCCTATTATTCATCGCTTAAGGGTTTGACACCTTTAGGGAACATACGGGCTTTGGCCGTGATCGTAATATATTGGTGCCATTTTGCGGCAAAATCACCCGATTAGAGGGCACATGCCACGTCCCTGCTAGCAAGAGACTATTTGAGGATGAATCTTAGCGATACACCTGACATGCATTCGCTCTTTGTGAGCTGAGGTTAATTTTAAATTTATCACCCCGACAAACGGTTGCGGGAGGTGGATGATTTTTAGTTTTAAATTTTTTAAGTGATAGATTTCATTTCAGAGATTTGAAATTTTGTTTGATTTGAGATTTGACCCCTCTGGTTGAGACTTTCTGTCAACACGGCCATCATCGGGGTGACATTAAAGTCACTAGTATTTTCGTAGGATTTTGGGAGGCATTTTGTGATTTAAGTCGTGTCGACTCCAGTCCTTTCGAGGAGAAGAATGAGACTTGAATTTAGACCCGCGCAGCATTCTCGGACCATTAGATTTTGAAATCGTATGCGGTGGTCGGAGCACATGCGGGTTGTAGCATTTGACCTTGCGCAGCATTCTCGGACATTTATATTTGTAACTTTACATATTGACCGGAGCACATGCAGGGGTTTATTGCACTTTAATTTAAGGGATCATATTTAATACATAAGAGAAGATTTTAAAATATTTAAATATGATCAATTCGTGCAAGTGATTTTATTTAGAAGATGCCCGAAATTTCTTTTAAGGGCCTATGAACACCTTCTGTCCGCTCATACAAGTGTTGCGGATCCGGTGGCGTTGGAGTAGAAGATGTATTGTTTAATTTATTCAAGCTTGTCATATCATCTACTATAGCTTGTAAGGGAGGTTTATCCAATAGACATTATAAGATCATGTTCTTGCTTGTAAATGAACTGTATTGGTTGATACGAATCTTCTATTATCCCTTATAGATCAGTTGAGTATACTATAAATTCATTGCTTCTTCTCCTTATGCATTGATGATATGCCTTCCAATGAAATGATGGGTAGTTATCATACAAGAGTGTTGAAAAGAGGCCACATAAGGCTTTTATTAAGATGTTAATAGCATATGAGTGGTTTAGTGTACTCGAGTCAAAAAAGACATCTCATAGCTTTGACATAACTCTTTGAATATACCTTCCCAAAATTATTGACGGGAAAATTTCAGGTAGATAATAGAATAACTCTTGTATATATATACTCACATATTCTTTGACCCATCTCTATATATAAAAGTCATGTAGTTAAATGCGAATGTACGTTTTCGAGAACTAGTTCTTTGGCTTCTATAAGCAAATTTAAAACAAGGAAGAGCATACATGTGATTAAGACTTTTCACACTACGAGCCTCATTGTTGCCTTCCTTTGTAAACTAACTCTATGAAAATCTCCAAATGAGTATTCATTGCAAGTTCATCTTATCCTTCCTAGCACAACATTCATTGGTGTCTTTATGTTAAAGGATATGGACCAAACCTTCCTAACACGGCTAGGGATCCCTTGATGCTTAGTTTCAATAGGTAACCTTAGCAATCTAACACAGAGTTGCTTTGAGAATTGAGATGCTCATTTATTCTCAACAAAATTGTTTAAAGAAAGAGAATGATAGTGTGGAGTATCATGTTCATAACAAATTGATATTCTTCACTTATAAGGGACTATTATATTGGAGCATATCCACCACAGTTGCTTGCAATGTACTCATAAGCTGTATTCATCACTAATTTTCAAGTGACTCATTAAAGTTTAATTTCTTATAGTTGTATTGAGTGCAAGTCTGGTTCAAGTACGAGCTTGAGTCCAAATTTAATATTATTTGATTGAATTTTGATTTAGAATCGATTTTATGTTTGAATTATGTTCAAATCAATTTTTTCATTTTTGTCCAAGTCCCCTGTTGTTCACTGAAAATTTTGGCAGCCTTCCGGCGTCCCCTCCCCGGCGCCGGGAGGTAAGGAGGGCATTTGCCCTTTCAAGTCCGTCCGGCAGGAAAGATAGTCAACGGCCAGGGGCTTCGGGACGTTGTCGGGTCCCGGGATTGATCTTCAGAAGCATTAGTTGACAACGAATGGTTGCAGACGATTGTCGATGCCGTTGATTTGTTAATGATTGTTGATTGCCGATGCTCGATTGAATATCTTTTTCCTCCTCTTTCTTTTCATTAATTGATTAAATGAATTAATTAAAATTTAAATTTTGATTTAATGTTTAATTAATTAATTAATTCCAAATTAAATTAATGCACATTTCTCCAATTTTTAGAATTTTGGCTAAGTCCCACATTTTTGAGAAAATTTCGGCAGCCTCCCGGCGTCCCCTCCCTGGCGCCGGGAGGTAAGGAGGGCATTTGCCCTTTCAAGTCCGCCCGGCCGGAAAGATAGTCAACGGCCGGGGGCTTCAGGGCGTTGTCGGGCCCGGAAATTGGTCTTCAGGTGCTTTGATTGACGACGATTGGATGCAGATCATAGTTGTTGCCGGCGTTTAGATGCAGATCGTAGTTGTCGATGAATAGTTGAATATCCCCTTTTCCTCTTTTTGTTTTATTTTCCCTCCTTTTGTTATACATATAATATTATATATATATATATATATATATATATATATATATATATATATATATATATATATATATATATATATATATATATATATATATATATATAATATTATTACATAATAATAATATATTATATATATAATAATATATTATATAATAATAATAATAATAGTAATATATTATTATATAATAATGTTATACACGGTATATTATATCTGTGATATAATATATTATACATTATATAATATGCTATATAATATATAATATGTTATATATTATATACATAATAATATAAACATTATATTATATAATGTAAACAGAGAAGTAGGGAGGAGGGGATCGGGAAGAGCATAAATACAAGCAAACAGTCCACACATCTTTCCTCTTAAATTTCAAATCTCTCCCATGACAACTTCCCAGCAGAAATTAATGCAAATACCACTATCCCATGTATCAAAAATAAACTTAAACAGCCTACGGTCCACTTTATAACTTAAAAAGGTATAAGAACAAATATATTCCTCTTATATAGAACACTTGTTTGATATGACATGTATATTGATATATATGACATGACATATCTATTTTATAGGCATACATAAATTCATGATAGACCTTCAGAGTTATCTATGAGCTGGGTATATGTATAACATAACCTATCGATCCTTTTTATTTATACTGATTATTGGTGATGAATTACATTGCTTATATTGATTTATATTGCTTATATAAAATGATATTGTTTATATTGACTGCTACATGATCTTCTAATTATATGTTTATATTGATTTGGATTGAATGATTATATGCATACTGCTTCTATTGTCTTGCATTGATAACAGTTGTAGGTTCTGATACCATAATAAGTTTTTAGGCAACTCTATGATTTTTAAATGTTTTCAGGAATGGGTCAGAAACCAGTGGAGTGAGATTGATCAGGATTTAGGTTTTGTTTTATTTATTGTATTTTTGATTTTATTCTTTTGCAGTAAGGAGTTTAAGAGGATATATTGATGGATATAGTGATTGATCTCTTGACTTTTGTAAATTAAATTTTGATGAGTAAATATAAAAATATTTTGATATATATAACTTATAGTTGCTTATGCTGGACAATTTATATAACAAAATGATTAGTGACTCTCATAAATTAATGAAGAAATGAAATATGCAATTCTTCTAAATTTAGATATTAGAGTGTTGAGGGTCAATGTGGGCGTCAATCATATTATGCCACATATTTATGTCAATTTGTAATAATCATGTCATGTGTTATATTTTTTTATTTTTTTATGTGTAATTCTTCCTGTGGCCATCATAATCGTATATATATATATATATATATATATATATATATATATATATATATATATATATATATATATATAATTTTTTTTTCTAAGGATCTAATGAGCCATAAATAAATTTATAGAGAAAAATAAATTTATATTAGTTCATCATATATGACGAAATTTACTGAATTTTCGAATATGATCGTTCGTGGTTCTCTATAAAAATAATTTATTTTTATCGGACTTCCCAATATCCTCCTCTTCTTGTTTACTTTGGTGAGTGGGGCGCCTCTCTAGCGCTTATTTTTTTTCAGTCCGTAGCGAGAGGCGGAGGGAGAGAGAGAGAGATGGATCGAGACTGGGGATCGAAGCCCGGGAGCGGCGGCGCTGCTTCGGCGCAGAATGAGGCGATCGATAGGCGGGAGCGTCTCCGGCGTCTGGCCCTGGAGACTATTGACCTGGCTAAGGATCCCTATTTCATGCGCAACCATCTCGGCAGGTCCTTTTCTTCCTAACCCTAACCAAAAACTCCAGTGGCTTCTTATGCTGGTCCAAGGCTTACATAACTAGCTCTAATCCATGTTATTCTAGAGGTTCTTTATCTAATTCGTTGTTATTATGAGTCTTGTTTGACGTTGAATATTGTTGATGAAGCTACGAGTGCAAGCTGTGCCTGACGCTGCACAACAACGAGGGTAACTATCTTGCTCACACGCAGGGGAAGCGGCATCAGACGAACCTCGCAAAGAGAGCGGCCAGAGAGGCTAAGGACGCACCCACTCAGCCTCAGCCCCACAAGCGCAAAGTCGCCCTTCGCAAGAGTGGTTAGTTTCCTGTTGCTTCAAGTCATCACATCTTAAACAATTATTCCTAAATATAAAAAAATCTTTACTATAGAGTTTATAATACAAAATTTACATGCCAATTAACGAGATATATTTCGCAAAATTTTAAGAAGTAGCAGCAAATATCCGGAATTTAGCATTAGAAGCGTAATCAGCTAAAAATTTAAAAAACAACAAACCAGCCAAAGTGTTTTGCGCATTCAGTCAAAACGCTAAACCAAATGGCGTAATAACGGAATGCGCCAGAACTATACACGCATTCCCAAGAATGCGCCAGAGTCGTCGGCGCATTCTTAAGAATGCGCCAGATTGATCGGCGCATTCTTCACGGTTTTCCGATTTTTGTCCGAAGCGGGGAGGCCAAATTTTCGGAACGAGTGCGGTGAAGATTTAATTTAGGTAAAGCAGCGTGGATAGGGAGTAATTTAGGAAGCAGCTGAAGAATACGCCGAATTGGCTGGCGTATTCTTCATTAATTTTTTATTTATGAAGAATACGCCAACTAATATGGCGTATTCTTCATAAATAAAAAAAAAAAATTTGCATCAAATTCCGTTCCTGCAGCACAGAATGAAAAATTTTTTTATAAGAATAAAATGAAATTATGTTAAGATGAAATTTTTTATTTTTATAAATAAATGATTTTAAACACAAAAATTTTAAAAAGAATTAGTCAATTTTAATGTATTTATGATATTGAAAAATCTTTTATAATATTTTTGAAAAGAATCTTTATATCATAAATATAATTTCACATTTAATTTAATTTCAGTATATAATAAAATTTTAACATAAAATTTTTATGACAAATTTCTTTATTATTATATAAAGAATAATTAAATATATACACAAATTTCTTTATTATTAAAATTAATAATTTAATTTGATGTATTTATTTTTTAAAGAAAAAATTGTATTTGAATATTTTGACAAAAAAAATCAAATATCGTGGGAAAATTATTTCAAACAATTTTATTTGCACGCTAAGCGTAATTTCTGGATCTGGTCCCCGCACCGGACGCATATTTCGCGGATCTGGTCCCCGCTTTCGGACAAAAATCGGAAAACCGTCAAGAATGCGCCGATCAATCTGGCGCATTCTTAAGAATGCGCCGACGACTCTGGTGCATTCTTGGGAATGCGTGTATAGTTCTGGCGCATTCCGTTATTATGCCATTTGGTTTAGTGTTTTGATTGAATGCGCCAAACACTTTGGCTGGTTTGCTGTTTTTTAAATTTTTAGCTGATTACGCTTCTAATGCTAAATTCCGGATATTTGCTGCTGCTTCTTAAAATTTTGCCGATATATTTTTCACCTCAATGAAATTTTGATTCCATATTGATTTTAGTTCAAAATGACTTGGGTGAATTGTTCCTCATTACGCCAAAGGCTATGATGACTGTTTCCCTTTGGATAAATCAAATATATTATTTGATTTTTTTTTTCTGAATGTTTTTTTTTATATTTTATTACGGTTAAGTTTATTTTGATATATGTACCTTTCTGTTTAGCTTACCTGAAATTATAGCAAACTATGGAAGATATTCTGTTAAAGAAGTTCTAGGATTGCATACTTTGAGAATCTGAATGTAGATCCATATGCAGAGCTAACCAGTCACCTTATGCTTAAGGAGGATTTTGAAAGGTGGTAAAATAGGTCGTGGATTTCATGTCTTCCTTTCTAATTTTGAAAAGAATTTCAGCTAAAGTCTTTTTAGTTTTCTAGCTGTCAATCATATGCATAATGACTTAGAAGGTTTTTTTCTCTCACATAATGTATAAAAAGCAAATAATACCAAATTTGAATTAAACGAATATAACCAAAGCCTTAAAAGGCATTATACGATCTGTGATCAGTGTATATAGCAAGTTGAATAAGCATGAGGCATCTTTATGCAACTAATATAAAAGTTTTGTTCACCAAACAACTGACTAAGGTTCAAATTTGAAACTTTATGCATTTTAGAGCTAACATATACGCAACATTCATGAAACTCCCACCATTTAAGACAACATGAATTTCATCTTTGACTATTTAACAATATTTTGCTGGGATGTTAAGTATTTTTCTTTCAAATATTTTGTGATGCAATATGCTTGTTTAAGTGTAAAGACTTGGTTGCTAAGTTATTTCACTTTGCTTCTCATATTGATTAGGTTATTGATTGCAAAGTGGGTGATTAGATTTTAGTCAGAGTTGATGCATATTTAGGTTTTTCTCATGTATTGAAAATCTTAACCTCCAACATGTTTTTGGTTCATGAAGTTAATGGTTAATTTCTCTTAAGGGGTATACTTTTCTTACATATTTTTAATTCTTTTTATTTCTTACTATTTATTACTATTATTAAATAAAATTTTTATTGGCTTGCTTTCTTAGGAATTTTCATGCTTATTTGTTCTTATATTTTGTATTAGATTGTTTGAATAGTTGGAAAATTCATTAGAAAATTGCATCACATCTTGTTGTTTATATCACATATCATATCATCTATTAACTTTTATTAGAAAATGATAGACCTCGAAACATCTTGAATAAGTTCCTCAATTTGATTTATTCTTTTATCCACTTTCCTTCTTCTTTCCTCCCTAAAGAAGAAATGACAGCCGAGTGCTTTGACAAGTGGACGTTGTATATATTCTATATTTTCTTAGTAATATTATTTTGCATTAGGAAGCATACTGTTTGAAACATTTTGCATTAAATTCTTGATTAGATCTACTATTTTCTTCACTTTTTCTTGAAGAGGTGGACCTAGTTACCCCATGATTTTGAAAATCAAATCAAACATTGAACCAAAAGAAGGAAATTTGCATGGTTTAAATGTTCTACCTAGATTTGATTGGGACTTGAACCATGCATAAAATATAATAATTATTTAAATGATATAATATTTATAAAGTAGTGCAATTAATTGCCAAAGAATATATATACCATATGGTTCAATGATTTAGGAGCAAATTGACTGTGGGTGAGAGATCATGGGTTGAAATTGGTTGATTGAACCCAAAATACTATAACATTTGGTCTTTAGAACCCAAAATATCATTTGGTTTGATTAAAATTAGGTTAATTTTTGGTCATTGTTTAAACCATTTAGTTCTTTGAATTCTTACTCAATTCGATGGATCAATGGTTCAACCACCGGTTTGTGCTATTTTTTTCTAGTTCTCTATAAAGTTGGTTTTGTCACTTGTTTGAATCATGTAAAAAAGTTCTCAGTTCAAGTTGAACCGACCGATATGATCCTTTCAAAAGGCTAGGTAATTCTTATGCTTATTCTCTATGTATCTCTACATCATGTTTGGGTTTAGAATGGAGTACATTATTCTCTTTTTCTCATTTTTCTCAAGATGATGGGAGTGTGGAAAATCAAAATGAAAGGAAAAGAGTCTACCGATATCATGCAGAGCCTGTGGCTGGCAATATCAACCATAAAAAATCTAGTTTCAGGCCTGAAGTACTATTTCCCATTCCCATTTTTCATGTACAACTTCGTTAAATTGGTTGATCTGTCATCTCTTATCTTTTAGTGCAGGAAGGCATGGAGACTATTGTCTTCATCTAGTTGGTAGAGGAGAAAGAGTCATTTAGAACTATGGGCCCCTGACACATGTTTAGAAAGAATATGAAGATAGTTAAGCAAATTAAAAAAAGATCTGTAAAACTATGTATTGAAGTGGACCCAACTAAAATATTTTAAAAGCTATCTAATCTTTTTTTTTTTCCTTAAATATTAATTTAATATACAATTTTTCTAAAACATGAGGAACTTAATGATGAGATGTTAAAACTAGCTGTCAAAAACTCTACTTGGCTCAAACACTGTGGACTTAGATGAAATTTATCTTACAAAAATCTGATGGGAAATTATATACACACATATCTTATTGTTCGTTGTCAAAGCAGAAAAGAAAGAAATATGAAATTAGTTTCATGAGTTTATTAAAATAACATAGTAATTTGTTTATAGTCAATGCACCTTTACCTACTACCCTAAACATGTGATTAGCAAATATTCACTTAGCTCATTAACACCTCATGTTCTGAATGCAGCAAAAAATTATAAAATGAAAAAAAAGTTTAGATGGATGTAGGGAATAAAAAAAAGAAAAAACAAAAAGATATCTACTGTAATTTTATGTGAAAAAGCTTTTAGTGCATGTGCTATAAATGTTGCATACGGCTAACATGATTAATATCCTACATTCTATTCAATAGTTTTTATTGCTGACAAATTTCAATGATTGATTGTTTTTTTTTTTTTTTTTGAATGATATATTATATTTTTGCAGTTAAGATTGGTAGGCCTGGTTACCGTGTGACCAAGCAGTATGATTCAGAGACAAAGCAGCGCTCTCTTTTGTTTCAGGTTAGTAGCTTCATTTATGATAACCGATATTTGTATCATCTCAGGTACCAAATAAAACCCTGTAGTCTTGCTTGTAACAAGAATAATTGTCTTATTTACCCAATTATGGAGATTGTAGAAGAGAATCTTTTTTTTAAGTTGAGCATTAAGTCTGTTCTTGGTAAGGGCACCATTCAGAGTTCTAAATTTCTTATGCTTTTGTCAATCCATCATGCTCATTCTTGATAAGGCACATGGTATGGAATTTATTAAATACAAGGAAATTGGATATTTGATTTGAAATATGTTAGATTAAAGAAATAGCCTCGTTACTATGATTGCGTGGTAGTTTACATATAATCTTCTGCTAATTTTCATACACACATGCACACGCACGCACACACACACATTCATATGCATGCATACACACTCACAAACACATCCATACATTAAAATATGATGAATATGCACATATGGTCATTCATGTTTTGATGTGCTGGCTCAAGCTGAACCGGCCCAACCAGCCAAGGGGCCGGTTCAGCAGGTCTACAGGAGGCGGAATCCATCTGCCTCCCCATGCTTGGTTCGCCCAATGGGTGGGCTCCACTAGTCCAAGAGGCTTTGAATTTGAATTGGAGGGGGCGGCTAAGGCATGGGGAGGGAAAACTTATTAGGAAAGTTTTGTATTAAAGAGGGGAAGGGAGATTAGGGATGTTTTATGTTTTTGCTTGATTGAAATTAGGGTTTCCTTGGAGGCTTAGGCTCTAGACGATCTTGTCTAGAGATTTGGGAGAGACGATCCTCCTCTCGAATTGAGGATCTCTTGTATCTTGCTTTCGCATTTGCTTTGCTTTATTTCCAAGTCGCAATCTATCGTTCCTAGTTTGATTTGCTCCAAATTATTGTGTTTTCCCGCTGTTTTTACCAATTTTGCTTAGGGTTGCTTGCGAACTCAAGTAGATCCGGTAGGATTACTTGCGAATTCAAGTATTTCCTATCAAATTGGTATCAGAGCAAGTCTTGGGACCGGTGGAGGGCTGATTTCGGCAAATTCCTGCAGCAGATTTTTGGCCGGAAAAGAGGGAAGTTGCTGTTTTTTGACTTCAAAAATCAGATTTCGTGAATCTGCAAACTCCGGATTGCGATGGCGGTCAAAAAGGTGGATGCTTTGGAAGAAAGGATCGAAGGGGAGATAAATCAAATCAAGGAAACCGTGGAGGAAAGGATGTCTTCCATGGAAGGACAAGTGGCCGATCTACGAGATATGATGAAGAAGATGTTGGAATTCCAAACCCAAACGGCGGCATCTGAGGCAAAGGGCCCCGAAGCGAAAAACACCAAATCTGAAATCCGTAAGGAGGAAGAAGAGGTGGAAATCGTGGAAGGGGGAAGAGGAAGACCCCATCTGGAGCCTTTCCAGAGGGAGGAGAGAGGAGGGAGATACGGAGAGAGACAAGGGTATAAGGGCGTGGAGCCAAGAGGTGCGGAGTGGGAGCACCAGGAGGGATACTATGGCCGTCGAGGTGCTGATTTTGAAGACAGAAGGAGGGATTTCGAAGGGGGTTTGGGACATGGTAGAGCGAGGGAGGATCAGGAGACGTGGGGGGGCTCGAGCACATGGGAGAGGGGAAATTATGTAGGCTTACGGGGACATGGTGGGGATCAGAAAGTGAGGAAGCTAAAGATGCCCATATTCGAAGGAGAAAATGCTTATGGGTGGATTTACAAGGTGGAGCGATAATTCTCCGTTAATGGGCTGACGGAGGAAGAGAAACTGACAGCAGTGGGCTTGTGCTTGAAAGGAAAAGCCCTTTCATGATATCAATGGAGAGACCAAAGGAGGGCTATCAGAACCTGGAGAGAATTCAAGGATTGCATCATAAAACGTTTCCAAACCGATCGGGGAGGAGATTTCTATGAGCAGTTCTTTGCTCTGACACAGGAGGGATTAATAGCTGACTACCGGGAGCGATTTGAGCACCTAGCTAGCAGGGTGGAGCGACTCTCAGATACAGTACTGGAGGGAAATTTCATGAAGGGGTTGAAGGCAAAGATCAGAGCAGCAGTGAAGGTTCTGATGCCCCGTGACTTAGGGGAGGCTATGAAGTTAGCCCAGCTGGTGGAAAATCAGAGAAATCTGGAGAGGGGGGCCAGGAGTAGCAGCACAGGGGGAACTTACAGGATGACGACCACCCATCTAGCACCGAAATTTCCTGCAACAGGGGGAAATCGAGAGGCCACCAAGGAGAAGATAGGAGGAAGTGGAAGTGGGGGAAATTTCAAGCGGTTGACAGAGAAGGAGATGCAGGAGAAGAGGGCAAAGGAGTTGTGCTTCAGGTGCGATGAAAAGTATACGCCAGGGCATCGATGCAAGGACCGAACTCTTCAGGTTCTCACCGTCTGTGATGACGAGGAAACTGAGGAGGGAGGGGAGGAGGTGACAGAGGAGGAGATGGAGGAGAAGCTGCACTTGGATCTGGCTGAGGTGTCCCTGAACTCAGTGGTAGGGTTCACGACGAATCATACCATGAAGGTGAAGGGAGAGATCTAGGACAGGGAGGTAGTGGTGCTGATCGATAGTGGGGCTACCCACAATTTCATCTCCTCTCAGGTCGTCGACCAGATGAGAATGAGATTGGTGGATACAGGTTGCTACGGGGTGATGATGGGTACGAGGAAGGTGGAGAAGGGCCAGGGGATTTGTAGAGGAGTGCTACTGACTATCCAGGGGATTCAGGTGAAGGAAGATTTTCTTCCACTAGAGCTTGGGAGTACAGATGTCATCCTGGGGATGAAATGGCTGCAAACTTTAGGAGACACCAAGGTGAACTGGAGAGCACTCACGATGGAGTTGGTGATAGATGGAAGGAAGGTAGTGATTAAGGGAGATGCAGGGCTATCTAAGTCCATGGTTTCTCTCAAAACTATGGTGAAGGATATACAGTTGGCAGGAGGAGGATACTTGGTGGAGCTGCACAGTTTGGAGGGAGCAGGATTAGAGGAGGGAGGGGACATACCCCTCTCCATTCAGCCGTTGATTCAGCAGTTCCAAGAGGTATTTCAGCTACCCCAGGGACTGCCACCGCAGAGGGAGCAGGAGCATGCCATCGTAATACGGGAGGGAGTGTCACCCATCAGTGTACGACCGTATCGTTACCCGCAGTTCCAGAAAGATGAAATTGAAGGTTGATTAGAGAAATGTTGGAGGCCGAAATCATCAGACCCAGCATCAGTCCTTTCTGTAGTCCCGTTCTGTTAGTGAAAAAGAAGGATGGCAGTTGGCGTTTTTGTGTGGACTACAGAGCTCTCAACAAGGAAACTGTCCCTAACAAGTTTCCTATCCCAGTCATTGATGAGCTACTAGATGAATTGAGCAGAACCGTGATCTTTAGCAAGATAGACTTGAAATCCGGATACCATCAGATCCGGATGAAGAAGGAGGATATACCCAAGACAGCCTTTAGAACTCATGAGGGACACTATGAGTTCCTGGTGATGCCTTTTGGCCTCACCAATGCTCCTGCTACTTTTCAGGCCCTTATGAATAAGGTTTTCAAACCTTATCTCAGAAGATTTGTATTGGTGTTCTTTGACGATATCTTGGTCTACAGCAAGACAGAGGAGGAGCACTGGGAGCATTTAAAAAAGGTGTTAGAGGTACTGCATGAGCACCAGCTGAGGGCCAACTTGAAGAAATTCTGCTTCGCACAAGGCAGTGTAGAGTACTTGGGCCATGTTGTATCAAGGGGAGGGGTGGCAGCAAATCAGTCCAAAATTGAGGCAATGCTTAAGTGGCCAGTGCCAAAGAATCTGAAGGAGTTGAGGGGATTTTTAGGACTGACAGGGTACTACAGAAGGTTCGTAAAGGGGTACAACACTATAGCATGGCCACTCATCGAGCAGTTGAAGAAGGATGGGTTCCTATGGGGGGAGGCAGCTACATCAGCTTTTGAGAGCCTGAAGAAGGCCATGACTACAGTACCGGTCCTAGCCTTGCCAGATTTTACTCAGACCTTCATCGTGGAGACAGATGCATCCGGATACGGACTAGGTGCAGTGCTTATGCAGAGTCGTAGGCCCATTGCTTATTTCAGCCAGGTACTGTCAGCCAGAGCCAGGCTGAAGTCAGTCTATGAGAGGGAATTAATGGCCATCGTTTTGGCCATCCAGAAGTGGCGGCCCTACCTACTTGGGAGGCACTTCATTGTCAGGACAGATCAGCAGAGCTTGAAGTATCTACTGGAGCAGAGGATGGTGACAGAAGAGCATCAGCGGTGGCTGTCCAAGCTGCTGGGGTACGATTTTGAGATTCAGTATAGACCCGGAGTAGAGAATAAGGCGGCGGATGCCTTGTCCAGATGTATGGGGGAGCTGCAGACAGTGACACTTTCGGTTCTGTTGATGCTTGATTGGGAGGCCATCAGAGAAGAAAGTGCTAGGGATGAGGCTTTGGGAAAAATCAGGGCAGATTTGCTGAAGGAAGAGGGTAGCCACCCAGGGTACTCGTTGGAGGGAGACAGATTGCTATATCAGGGAAGGTTTGTCATGCCCCGAACCTCGATCCACATCTCGAGCTTGCTCCAGGAGTTTCATGGAAGCGCTGTAGGGGGCCATTCAGGAGTGCAGAAGACATACAGAAGGCTAGCCTCGGAGTTATACTGGAAGGGGATGCATAAAGATGTAGAGGAGTTGGTAGCCAGATGCGAGATCTGCCAGAGGAACAAATACATGGCTATGTCACCAGGAGGACTACTATAGCCTTTAGCTCTACCGGGACGAGTATGGGAGGAGATATCCATGGATTTCATAGATGGGCTACCCCGTTCAGAAGGGTTCACAGTGATCTTAGTGGTGGTGGACAGATTGAGCAAGTACGCTCATTTCATTCCCCTCCGACACCCGTACACCGCAGTAACAGTGGCTTCAGCTTTCATCAGAGAAGTAGTCAGATTGCATGGAGTACCAGAGGCGATAGTATCAGATAGGGATAAGGTGTTCCTCAGCCATTTTTGGAGAGAGTTGTTCAGGTTGCAAGGGACAGTTCTGAAAAGGAGTACAGCTTATCATCCACAGACGGATGGCCAAACGGAAGTGGTGAACAGAAGCTTGGAAACTTACCTGAGATGTTTTGCATCAGAGACACCCAAGCTTTGGGCTAAGTGGTTATCATGGGCAGAATATTGGTACAACACCTTTTTTCACTCAGCATCTCAGATGACTCCATTCAAGGTGTTGTACGGAAGGGATCCTCCCCACTTAGTGCACTTTGGGAGGGGCAGTACCCCTGTGTCTTCAGTAGAGGAGTACTTGGAGGAGAGGGATAGAAGGCTGGAGGAGTTGAAAAGACATCTCCTGAGAGCTCAACAGATTATAAAAAAGCAAGCGGATGGGCACAGGAAGGACATCCAATTTGAAGTAGGGGAGAGGGTGTTCTTGAAGCTCCGGCCATACAGACAGAAGACAGTCGCCAACAGGAGAAATGAGAAGCTGGCTCCAAGGTACTTTGGGCCTTATGAAGTGCTGGAAAAGATCGGAGCAGTAGCATATCGGCTGAAACTACCACCCACGGCGACTATACATCTGGTTTTTCATGTATCACAGCTGAGGAAGGCCATTGGTGACTATACTGCCAACCCCGAGCTGCCGGCGACACTTACGGAGGAGTTAGAGGTGGTTTTAGAGCCCTTGGAGCTGATGGGGGTTCGTCAGAAGGAAGAGGGAACTAAGGAAGTGTTGATCCAGTGGAAGTACCTTCTTGATTACGATGCCACGTGGGAGCCTTACGAGAGGGTGAAACAGCAGTTTCCGGATTTTCACCTTGAGGACAAGGTGATTATTTGGGAGGGCGGTATTGATGTGCCGGCTCAAGCTGAACCGGCCCAACCAGCCAAGGGGCCGGTTCAGCAGGTCTACAGGAGGCAGAATCCATCCGCCTCCCCTTGCTTGGTCCACCCAATGGGTGGGCCCCACTAGTCCAAGAGGCTTTGAATTTGAATTGGAGGGGGCGGCTAAGGCATGGGGAGGGAAAACTTATTAGGAAAGTTTTGTATTAAAGAGGGGAAGGGAGATTAGGGATGTTTTATATTTTTGTTTGATTGAAATTAGGGTTTCCTTGGAGGCTTGGGCTCTAGACGATCTTGTCTAGAGATTTGGGAGAGACGATCCTCCTCTCGAATTGAGGATCTCTTGTATCTTGCTTTCGCATTTGCTTTGCTTTATTTCCAAGTCGCAATCTATCGTTCCTAGTTTGATTTGCTCCAAATTATTGTGTTTTCCCGCTGTTTTTATCAATTTTGCTTAGGGTTGCTTGCGAACTCAAGTAGATCCGGTAGGATTACTTGCGAACTCATTCCTATCATGTTTGTCCCTTGACGATAAGTTGGGTAACAATACTTATAATTATAAGCATCTGCAGTTACAATTATAACAGTCAAAAGATGCTAGTGTATGCATTTAAATTTAAACAAGGCACTATAATAGTTGAATTGGACATTTAAATTGCTTTTACATGTATATATGCATGCATAGTTTACAGGAACACACATTGCTAATTAATTTGTTTCTTAAGTAAATCAATCACTAATCATAGTGCTTTAACAACGTACATTTTAAATAGGACATCTATGCAACTTTTTGGGGTACTTGGCATAATATTTTTGGAATATCAAGTAACGGCACAATACTAGTTACTAGTGTGTAGCTGGAAGTTGTTGAAATAATTCCAAATCTTTGGCAAATATCTTTTCGTCTGCAAAAATCTATGGACATTAATTTTCTATTTTTGCTATGTAGGTAATCTTGAATTTTAGAATTAAGGATTAAGTTTTTAACTTGTTTATTTTCTAGATAATTATTTCTACATCTCTTTATGTACAACTTATCATATTTTTTAACACAAAATAAGGGAATAAGATTTTGTCAGAAAATTTCTAATTTGTATTCTTTCCTCTTATTATTCTAACTTTTAAGATGATATTAAAGACTTTGAGGTTTTACTACATGTGAGGTTGACAGGTCCTTCAATATCGAGTCTCTCCTTAATATCAATGAGTCCATCAATATTGAAAATCAGTCTTCGTCCAATAAGAGTGGCCAAACTACATGTGAAGGATCTTCTTAGAAAGAAAATGGTCATAGGTGCCACAAAGAAGTCATTGTTCAAGAAGATGGTAATGCTAATTTTGAAAATCAACTTTAATAGGGAAAGTCCAGATCCATAAAATGAAATTTTCATGATGAAATATTGGACTGAAAAATTTCAAAGAAAAGCAACAGGAAAGATAAATTGATGTAGCTCTCTACTTTCTATTCAAGCATTTGGACAACAAATCGACACATACAACTGTTCTCATAGTAGATGCTTTTTTTTGAATATAACTGAAATAAACTTGATTCCTTGAAAAGGTAAATACCTTATATACGAACTAGAAAAAAACTACTACTTGCATTGTAGACTCAAAAACTTTAAATCTTATGATAGGAGATAAAATGTCTTTAATAATTGCATCCAATGTCATGAAAGTTATAATGTTATAAACGCATCATTATTAAAGGCGGTCTCCATTGATCGTGCCATTCTCTTTAAAGATCAAACATTTGAATATGTGCTTCTAGTGCCCTTCCTAGATTACAACTTACAATCAATGAACAAACTCACTCAATATAAAATTTGCGTTGCTAATTTCTCATATAATACTTAACACTTTACATGTTGAACTTAAGGAGAATGATTGGCTATATAGATATTTACTTAGGGTTTTACCTTTTACCTGAATAAGGCCCAAATTCAAATAATGGGTTATGTGCTTGCCAAAACCATCATTTCAAGCATGAATTTGGTAGAATCGTTTAGGTCACCCAAGTTTTACTTTCATTGAAAAAATAATTCCTACATCATTCACCCCTAGAAATTCAAAGGATATTCAGTGTGTAAATTTTCATCTAGCTAAACATACTTGTAGTTCGATTGCAACTAAAACATATAAAATTTTCAGCCCTTTGCTTTAGTCCATCCAATTAGGGGTGTCAATTTGGGTTGGCAATTCAGGTTCAGGTTTGTCTTGAAACTGTTCCAATCCGAATGTGCTGGACTCAAACCTGACTCATTTATCATCCGGGTCAAGATATTTGACCCAAACTTGAATAGACCTAAACCTGACCAAGTCAAACCCAACTTGTTTATCATGTGGATCTTGAAATTTTTTATATCAACACAGCATGTTTAACTCAAATTCAACTTGTTTAGCCCGAAGATAAGTCATTTAGCCTGAACTCAAATGATAATAAGGTCAATTTTAGGTTTAAGCTGACTCAAAAATTAATCGAGTCAAAATTGTCTTTGGAGTTAGATGTGTTTTTTTCTTTAATCAATGATCATATCTGTCTTCCTTGATTTTTCTTAATGAAAGTAAAATTAGAAGTGAGTCAAATTTTTAAACATTTCAACACTATGATTCATATTCAATTTCAGTCCAAAATCAAAATCCTAAAAACTGGCAATGCCAAAAAATGTTTTGAATCAATCTTATAAAATGATCTCCAACATCAAGCGATTATCCACCAAAACTCTTGCATTGACACATTTCATAAAAATGGGTTATGGAAAGAAAAAAAAAATGCTTCTCTTAAGTGGCTAGATTGCTAGTTTTCTCCATAATTGTTCCTAATTATCTCTAGGGAGTTGTCCTAATAGCTGTTTATCTCTTAAGTAAAATATGCTATGAGTACTCAACTTTCAAACACCATATTCAAACATTTCTCTATTCATTTTCTAGTATCAAAATCATTTCTTCTCTTCCTAAAACAAAAAAAAATTGGGTGTTCAGTCTTCATTCACATTCATTCTTAGTGCAAAAGTAAAATAAACCCTTAAGATAGTAGGGTATCTTTGTTATATACTTCTCAGATTAAAAAAATGATAAAATGCTATTATTATATCACTATAAAAATTTATAATTTTATGGATGTACCCTTTCTTGAGCATTAATCATACTAATCTAAACCGGAAATTCAGAGTGAGGAAATTCAAGAATAAAATCTCTTATTTTTTCCACATATTTATGTATATTTTTATCATCTTCTTTGACATAAAATAAAGAAACAAATTCAGTCATAAAATTTCTTGTTTTTATTATTTTTTTTCTTTTCACTCTAATTTTTAGGAGATATTTTACAAATATCGATGCTGTAATGATATGCGAGGGCCACTTCATTGGAAATTTCATCAATCTAATATCCACTGATGCAGTTTAGTATGGTGTCTGTTCTGTTTCCCAAGTTATATTTTCCTAGGACGGAATGCCTGCATATGCCCTCTTTAGTTTCTTAACATGTTACTTTTATCTGTTATGTTGCCTGAGTCACATCTACACACGCTTTTTAGCATGTATCTATTGGGTTCCCTGAGTTATATTTTCCTATGAATAATCTGCATATGCCTGCCATTTTAGTTTTTGAGAATGTTGCTCTTAACATTCAAAGTGCTTTTTGTGTTGATCTTCTTGCTTCAGATTGAGTATCCAGAAATTGAAGACAACACAAAGCCAAGGCATAGGTTCATGTCATCCTTTGAGCAGGTATTTTCAGTATGATTATTACTCAGATTCACTTATGGCTTTGCATGTATTTCATGCCAATGGTTTAAGTGGGCAGTATAATATTTTCTTATAATAACTACCTTGTTTGTACAGAGGGTCCAGGCTTGTGATAAGAGATACCAGTATTTGCTCTTTCATGCAGAGCCATACGAAATCATTGCTTTCAAGGTACATTTTGCTTGTTCTAACCAGAAAACGCTAAACATACAACTTTATAGGCCAGAATCAGTGTGAACATAATGTAATCTTACTGAACCTGGAGTGGCGTGAATTTGATTTCTTGCTATTGTGAGAAGTTGGATCAATTACTGCCTTTGCCCCCCCCCCCCCCCCCCCCCCCCCTTTTTTTTTAGTTCTTACACTTTATCAAAACACATTACATACACGATATGTAGTCTACTTTGTAACATTATTTAGAATATATCCCTTCCGAAGCCGGCATCCTTTTTTTCTTCGTTTCAAGGGAAACATAAAGTTATTCCTAAGTCTAATAATGTCTTCTTCTGACCCATTATGTTGTGCTAGCTTTTATGATCCTAGTTGTTTCTTTTTCCTTCATGATTAAGTGCAGCAAATTATATCGTGATTTTATTTTTGGAAAAAAAGATAACATATGTATCATCAAATCTTTCTTATATGTATATATGTATTGTGTAAATGCAATTGTTTTTAATTTGGATTATATTTATTATATCCTTGGAGATTATTAACTTATTTGAAGAATGCAAGAGGTGAAAGGTTGCAAGTAATGTGCCTTATGGATTAGATTAAGGGATTATTTAGTTCACAGATATTCATTAAGGGATTATTTAGTTCTCTAAATTTTCTTTTTAGAAATTGACGCCTTATTTAGAGATTACAATAAACATATATTCTTTGAGAAATTGATGCCTTGTTTGGAGGAAGACGAGCTCATCACTTTACATTGGGTGATGTTTGTCCTCAGTATGTTTGACATTTACAAAATTCTTCTCAGGTTCCAAGCACGGAGATTGACAAGTCCACTCCAAAATTCTTTTCCCATTGGGATCCAGACCTAAAGATGTTCACGGTTAGTCTAAACTTAATCTTCTACCATTAGAACTATAAGCTTTTTTTTAATCTCCTTAGCATTTTTACATATTTTTATGCATGGACAGTTGCAACTCTACTTCAAAACAAAGCCACCAGAATCTAGCAAAGTTCCGGCTACCTCTGTTCCATCAGCCAATGGCACGGCAACCCCTGGTGTTCCTCCAAGACCTTTGCCTCCACTTCAAGCACCTCCTCCACCTCCACCTCCACCTCAAGGAGCACCACCTCCACCAAATCCTGTCGGGAACCCTTCGGCAAGAGCCCCTCCGCCACCTATAGGTGCTTCACAACCCCCACCACCACCGCCTCCTTCGACGGCAAATGGTCCGCCCCGGCCTATCCCTCCGCCGATGGCTGGGACCGGTGCAATGGCAAGCTTCACTCCAGGGCTCCGGCCACCGATGCAGTCCTTTATGGGGCAGCAAATACAAAACCAGGTTCATTTTCCTCCCCCCCTCCCACCCAATATGGGTCAGTAATCACCGGTCTCTTCTTCATACCATGGATGTTTTAATCAGACTTTTATGTTTTGTTTGCTACTTGTGTGATTTCATAACGCTGAAATCGTAGCAGAAGATCTTGATGAGATACTGGTGATCTATTAGTAAATTTTCCCACCATTTTCTACTTGGTTTTGGTTCATGCTTATGATTATTTTGTCAATACAATTTACATCATCATCAGTGTACACCAGACCTGTCAGTGCTAGAATGACTGAGAATCAAACAAGATAAAGCATGGCCTCTCGATCTATATATGTAACTAGCCTCTCATTCGATTAGGGGTGATTTTCAGAAGACAGAAGGTTCAATAAAATTTCCATTTAATTATTATTATTATTATTATTATTTTAAATTAAACTAATTTGTCCTAATAATTAATGTATTATTTCAATTAACAATCAATGCTCTGCTCTTTACGTGGTACTGAGAAGAGCATTCAAATTGCTGTTTTTCAGCAGTTTCTACTTGCAACAGAGATCTATAATTGCCTCTCCATCAGAGAGATTATTCTGTGCAAAGTCCGAACGAAAAAAATTTGGATATATAAATGTATATATATAACGCATCAATTTTTTGTATATATTATTTATACATAGTATATACCCTTATAATCTAAACGATTTTTTTCCCCGGGAATGAGGCTGGTATTTAAAACTACAAGGAAGGCTCTTGATGTTCAACTTTTATTTTTTATCGTAAATTAGAATTAGCGTTCTCAATAAAATTATTTTTCAATATTGTAGTTTCTTAAATATAACTTCAAAACTATTAATTTTTTAACATTATTAGAAATAAAAATCATGGTTTTAAAAATATTTACGACTATTCTATAATTAATCTAACGCGTCCGATTTCTTATAACGAAGATACGAGAACGAGAAGTATATTTTTAAAAATTAAATATTTGAAATGATTTGAAATTAAATGCATGAATTATTAACTATATTTTAAACTAAAATCATAATTTTATTTGATAAAATATGATCGGTTTTAACTGTGTTAAAAATATCACAATTATTTAAAAAAAAATATTATTAAAATATAACACATAATAATCATATATTTCTATAAACAAATATTCCTCATAATTTCAAACTCAAAATTTATTTGAACATTTTTTGATAAATAAAAAGGCTCTTTAAAAATTATGAATATCTTCTTTCTTCATGTAAAAAAATTAATTAAACACAATATAACTTCTAAGTATAATATATAATACTTGAAAAAAATCCTAATAGAAGATAGATCAATAGAGTATCTTGCTTGCAAGGAGCAAGGCTGGTATAATAAACAATTACCACGAGCCATTTTCCAAGTAAATCTTTTTTCTAAGACTTTGTTTGGGATAACTTTTTTACTGATTCTTAAAATAATTTTTTAGTATAAAAATTTTAATTTTTATACTAAAAAGCTGTTTTAAGAAGCAGAAAGAAAACCGTCCCAAACGAAACCTAAATCTATAATTAAAATTAAAATGTAGTAAAAATATGAAACTTAGATAATAACTGAAGAGCACTAAACTCCCTTTCACCTTTTATGGAAGCATCCATTTAAGCTATGTTCCCTATACAGAAGACCTCAAGTGGCCTATCTTTTCAAGAGAAAAAAAAAAACAAGAGAGAATTACAAGAAAAAAATAGAAAAGCCAGGCTCTAACCATTGACGCCTGCAACATAAATAATTTGTCACAAATGCTCTATTAGCCTTTTAAGGACGTGTAGATCAACGAAGAGCAACTTTTGCAAGCAGAAGGTTTTTCGCTTAGATCACAAAATTAAAAATAAATAATAAAATAAAAGTAAAAATAAATAATCTCCCCCTGTTTTCACTCCCAAAATAAGCTTTTGAGCTAACCAAGCAAGAACTTGAATAAATCACTTAGAGAAATAATTCCTTCAACACGCTTGCTTCCAGCTTCAACAATGATGACCCGCCTCGCACCAGGAACGGACAACCGCTCCATTACCTTCAGCAAAGAATCAGAGCGTAGGCACATTTGGCATCTCTGCCCACTGGAGAATCCTTGAGGAGGATTTACATCCTGACCAAGCTGCATTGCCTGGAATTTTAAAAAGAATAAGAAAGAAAAGGAGTAAGATTCGAGCTTTATTTGGGACGGCTTTTTTATTGCTTCTTAAAACGAAATTTTAGCATAATTTTTTACTAAAACTCTATTTTAAGCCGTTCCAAACGAAGCCTTAATTTCGACTTTTCTACACAACATCCGCATATTTTAATCATACACACTTTCATGCAACCAAATAGCAAGTCAAGCACCACCAAAAAAATGCTGATTATGTACAATTGTAATCGTATGGGTTTGACTATCAAGTCTTTAGTTACCAAGTTAGGCTAGAGTTTAGAAGTCGTTGCACATAGAGATGTTGTCCAGAGCTACTAAACCCTATAGATCAGCATCTTACTCGGCTATAGAGCCCAAAAAATAATGAATTCATTAGATGAACTCGGAAGTTGATGATCTTATTAAGCGAACTTGGTTGACTGTCGACTTCAATGTTAACTCACCTACCTCTCAAAGTGCTCCTTCCCCACTAAGCAGAAATAGCCCAATCTCCATAACCGAGTCAAGCTTGAGCTTGCTAACCGAGTCAAGCTTGAGCTTGCTCCATGAATGACTTAAGGCAACAAGCTGCCTTTATATTTTATTCTCTCTCGTATTTCGTATCTAATAGCGTTAACTTTGATTCTCACTAACAAATAGGAGATTAAATATCAGGTGCACACATTTTGCATTTTTTGTTGAATTCTAGGCTTAGAGATGGTCATTTTGAGGCCAACTCTTGATTTAAAAGCACTCTCTCCCCCTATCTTTTCTAATCTTGTTTAGGCATCTGGAATGGGTCTCATCAAATCTCTTTTAAAACTGGTTTAGCTGATGCTCTTTAAGTCCCATCTCTCTCGATCATATATGTCAATGGTGCAAAATAATATGCGCCATAACGCACGGCTTATGGCGCAGTAGAAGTACCTAGTGCTATTTGCTTAGCGTAGCACACTAATTCATAAGTAGCACACGCTATTTGAGCCATATATGAGCAATAACACTTGGTGCAAAGGGCAAATAATACATCAATTTATTTTATAATTTATATTTAAATTTATTAAACTTACCATTTATTATATAAATTAATACACAATATATTATTATACTAAGCCCTAATATACTAAGCCGCAACCTAATATCAAATCCCATGCACACAGCAGAGGAAATCGAGTGACATCTAGGGTTTGGAAGTTTGAGATCGAGTCGTGTGACATCTGTCTAGCGATTGATGGTTCCATCAGCTTTGATAGGTTCCTAAAGTTCTTACAGACTTCAATCGAACTCCTACATGCACGTCAATCGAACTCCTATAGGCACGACAAAAATCATACAAGCATGTGGCTTCAACCTTTTGCTTTTCTTCCAATAGATCTTTGAAATCATCAGCAGTGTTTTTGTAGGAGTGGTAAGGGTTGAGCTTTCGTTTGTAGTATTTATTTTTGATTTGGTCAGTGGAGATATGAACATCAAGTGATTAGCTTCATTTGCATTATCTATTTTCAATTTTGTCAGTGGAGGTACAGTCGCCTTTAGTCACTGTTATTCCATATAGGCATCAATTGTGAGTCGTTGTGGCATCGACCTCTCATAGCTCTTCAAAATTCGAATAGAACACGATTCACGTATCTTTGAATAAATTGACAGCGACGTCTTCAATAGAGGTATGGGCTGAGCCTCCTCGACACAATTTTGTCTCTTCACTATTGTCAATTGAGCGATTAATAGAAAATCAAAATTGATACATTAATTTCTTGTTTTGTTTTAGTCACTGTAATTTCATTTTGTTTTTAGATTCAAGTTGGCATGGTATAGGCGCAACCTAATGTCCATCTAACATCTTATTATTACTTCATATAAGAAGCAAATAGTTTGTGATGGGGATATCCGATCATGAAAAGTATATCAGAGACGTGACCGACGAGCTACGGTCACGATTGCGCCGATTTATTTTTGAATCCTTATATGTATTTGTTTTATTTTATTTGCATTTTCCGTTTTACCTTTACTTAAGGGACTTGTCATATATAAGCCCAATGGGCATAGTTGTCTTTGAGTTTCTTTCATCTGTATGAGGCTATTTATAAGCCCCTTATGTATCTTTTGAAATTAATGAATGATTATTATTGAAATTCTGCAAAGTGAGTTCTTTTGGAGAGCTTGAGAGACTTGGAGAGAAAGCCCTAGGGAGGAAAATCGGATCACCCACCAGGCGTTGGAAGAGTCCGGGCTCGTGGTCATCGCCATCGCTCCCCCCCACCCCCCCCCCCCCCCCTCCCTACCGCCGATCCCACATCCCTGACTGTCGGCCAAGCCCTCAAGCCGCCGGCCTCCCCCACTCATCTTCCCCACCCTAGGCCGAAAGCATCCCCCACCTCTCTACCTAGGCCCACCACCTCTCCCTACTCCACACAAGCCATCTTTCTCCCCACCCTCACCTCACCGAAATCCCCCACAAACCCTAACCTAGCCGCCGGCCCTACCTACTCCCTCAAACCTCTCACAATTCAATTCCCTACTTGAATACCTTCCATAAGTGACAACTCTTAATTTAGGAAAGCCTAATTTCAAATTTCAAATCAATTTGAATTTGAAATTTCTTTCCTAACTAGGAGAATCTATTTTAGGAAAGTTTCTAAATCAAATCCTATAGAAATTTTAAATTAGATTGGATTTAATTAAATCTTTCCTAAATTCTAAATCCAAAACAAGAAACCCTAAATCTCTTCCCATAGCCCGCTCCCCTCCTCTTGAAGCCGTCGGCCCCTCTCTCTTACCCGACGCCCCCTCTCTCTCCAATCTCTCTCCCGCTTTAATTCCCATCCCCCTTAGCACCTCAATCAAAGCTCTCACAAAGGATAATTTTTCCTTTCCCTTCCCTTTATTTGAATTCAAACTTTCAAACCCTTTTTCACTCCAAGACAAAATATGAAATCTAATCTCAGATTTTCAAAAGAAGGGATTCTCTCCACCTCCCACTAAACTTCTCTACACATGAGTGGCGGATCCTGAAGTCGACCACGGTTTCATCTACGACGATCAAGATCAAGTCGACGTCTCCAAGTCGCCATTCTTCAACGTCAATCCGAAGATTGACCACACAGTAGAAGAGTACGTGGAGAGAATCGTTTTCCATCTTGCTACCGCCATCGAAGAACAGATTTCTCCCGTCCAGTGGACGATTACTTCGAAGCCTTGATAAAGGTGAACCAATATTCCAAATCACGTATCTTCCTAGTTTACTTTTCCAATTGTGGTATAATTGATTCATGAAGATCATGCTGATTATCCTCCGCTAAAGCTTAGTAATCTAGATAATTGAGTGAGGGATCCTTGCATAATGATTAATCTTATTGTTAGCATAGGGATCTCTTATTGAAAACCATCCATATATTCAACGTTAGATTAATTGACTGTTTTACAATCTTAACTCCTATGCATGTGATTTAGCCTAAGCAAATTTTACCGCTCTTTGTGTTTTATCTCTTCGTTCAAAGTCACTATAAAGATATAATTAATTTGTTCTCTAAATATTAAGCGTGCAAATTCCTTAATCAATTCATTTTTTCATTTATGTCCTGCATCAGTTTGTCATCGACTTTATTTGATTGAATACATATTTTTTCTATAATTATTTTATATCATGTCATGTTTAAAATGGAATACACAGTACTGTGCGTTATGCCTTATGGCTTCATAAGAAACTTTGTGCCATAGTGTGTCATTCGACATTGACAATTATGCTCTCAATTGTGCTCGTCTCAATTAGTCTTCAATCAGTCTTCAATCAAACTTCAATCATATTCTATCAAACAATCTTGGATCCACAAATTATGCATAGTTGTACAAAAAAATTTAGTGCAAATGCAAACATCTAAGTTAATTATTCTAACCTCTTCTCTTGCCAGAAATAATTAAGTGCAGTACACCTCATTTAAATAATTTGCATGTATTATCGCAGCACTATGCTCATTTTAGACAATTTTTTTATGAATTGGACTGGTGTCACTGGCATGAAGGAGAATAATTAATATAGATCACCCAACATCCAATCGATCATATGCAACCAAGAAGACTAAAGGCTTAAATCTCAAACTTCTGAAAGAGACTCAACATTCAATTATTGGAAGGCTTCTTTCAAGTCTAGAAATGCTAGTGTTGGGTTCAAATTTTGAAGTTCATGGGCGGAAGGACATAGCACTATTGAAAAAGATTAACTTCACTTCTTCTCTTAGACTTTAACCCAAATAGTTACAAGAAGCTAATGCAACTAAAGTATTAAAATAGTGCACCAGCTAGACATAAGATAATGTAACTAGCAGATATTTTAGTTTAATTTCTTTTATCCATGCTTTCGCTACAATCTAATATATATAGAGTTAGTTGTCTCTATTTCTTGCACACTGACTGGGGATAAATTACAGCAAAGTTTGCAACATGTTAAATATTGATAATGACCACCAACTTAATGATATTCGTTTGGCAATAAATTATAAAGCAACAAATAGCATAAATCCAAATTGATGATTAACTAATGGACTTTTATTCAATAAAAATGGTTAGAATTATTAAATTCTTTTGATTGTTTGAAAGAATCTGATTATCTGAATACCTTGGGGTTACCGAGGCAAACAATTATAAACGAGAAAAGTTAGCACCCAAGGTCCAATGGTGGATAGTTTAGGAAAAAAAATTACTAAAGAAGAAATACCATTCTATTATGTCATTACTAGACAATTTCTGACGGACAATATGAGGCTAATTGAAAGTAGTGTTTAACCTGATGGATGGTCATTTCATCGAGGTGCATCTGTGCATAAGCTCTATCTTTGGCTAGAGCTGTGATGTCACTGCAGAAGCAACACGAACATCCAATCAAAAAGAAAAAAATGTTTCTCAAATAAATCTGAATAAAAAAGGAGAACTTCATAAATTACCTTCTCGAATATGTATCCAGCAAAGAGTCATTATCATCAACTATTGGAATGGAACTGACACAAGCTGTGAAGGTGATCGAAACATCAGTGAAGAGAATTTGTAAAAGTTAATAGAAAAAAGATATTTAAGATTTCAGTGAAACAACAAAGGACCTATTATGTTCCAAATAAGTACTTCCCTGATATACCTCATAAGCTATACAATAGCAGCAAAATACCCTCCAAGAACTTTGATGTAAATTAGCATTTGTTTTGAGAAATCTTATGGTTAGCAAATACAAAAAAAATTGAAGTTGAAAGTGGACATGTGGGCTCCTAAAATTTGACCCCAGCCTCCCCGTCGTATTTTAGGGGAGTTTTAACGGATCAAATTCCGGGATAAATTTTGGGAAGGCAGATGAGTTTGTAGATAAGACACTACCCAGAGATTTCTCCCTCATTTCGCGAGGACTTTATGATCTGAGTTCCGGTTTCCTATAGGTGCAAGCCCCTATAGTTAATTACCCCTCCTGGTAACGAGAGAGAGCTTTCGATTAAGGCTAGTCATCAATCAGATACGTGAAAATATGTGTTATCTGGCATATAGTAGCAGCATGGGTTTGGGTGTTTGGAAGATTTGATATTTAGAATTAGAGATTGGCCACCTTGCACTTAAAGCGGATGGTGGGGGAAATGATGATAGACCCGATCAAGATCCCATGGTTCTGTCGTCCCACGCCATCGTGGTCCTTGGTCTACTTAGTCAGAGGAGGTAGTCGACCCAACCTGACAGAAGGATCCTTGTCGGCAGCTATGGGTTGCATCGTCCAAGGGTACCTTGTAGACCTGGGGTTGGTATTTGTCTAAGGGGACAAATTTAAATCCACCTAAGCTAACAGAGGGTTTTGTGCCCTATCGATTATATCCTATTGATTCATATCTCAAGAATTTGATGCCATTGGGGAGCATACGGGTTCTGGCCATAATCGTAATTTAGTGGTGCCATTTGGCGACAAATCACTTGGTTCAGAGGGCGTCGGTCATAACCGTTTACCTGCGACGCCCTTTGGGGACAAAACTGCCGGTTAGAGGACACATGCCACGTCCTTACTGACAGGAGATTGTTTAACAATGAATCCTAGTGATATTCTCGACCAGACATTAGCTCTTTGTGAGATGAAGTAATTTTTAATTTGTCCACTTCGACAAACTGTTGCGGATGGTGGATGGATTTTGCTTTAAGTGATTGATGGTTGAATTTCGATTTTAAACATTTGGAATTTTGGGATTTTTGGAGATTTTGAATTTTGTGAGCACTTGGGTGGTATTTGAAATATTTGAAATTATCCCCTTCGGTTGATATCTACGTTCAATACGGCCATCATCAGGGTGTTAGTGGGCAATTCCATTTCGTTGATTGGACCTTATCGACTCTATCTACTGGTCGACAGAGGATCGGGTCCATAGGCTTTATGTTTTGTTGAAATTTCTTGACATAGACCTTGAAGACCTTATATGAACGTATAAAATAGATACTCCGGTCGACACCTTGACTTTATATCTGTTTAATAATTCGAGCCGTGTCCACTCCTACCTATCCATATAAAAGGATCGGGCTCGAACTACGTTCATTTATTGACCCGCACAGCATCTCTAAACGTCACATGTGTACCCATAAAACGCTCGTTGGGGCCCATGCGGGTTTACAATTTGATATGCATTTCATTATGTGTATACAAATTATAGTGCACATGTTGGGGCATTTTTGAATGTTCAGCGTTGATCAGTTGAGCGGACAACCATCATTTGAATGCGATGCTCTAGGAAGCCCGTACACGCCTTATATCCGCTTTTACACGTGTTACGGATCCAGTGGCGTGTCGTCATACTATAGTTATTTGCCCATTCTATACAGGTAGACTGTTGTGCACTACTTGTTGTTTTCTGCAGGTAGATTGTAGTGCACTAACGAATCTCCTGTTTTGACTCGTAGGAGCTTGCACTTGTTGAATGTCTTCTTTATTTGCTCGAGGATATCACTTTGTGGGCATGATAAGTCCCTTACGGCGGTTCGTAAGTATTTGCATTTGCTACAGCTCTCTTATACTCAGTCACATGTAGCTAGCCTGTTGTATGCATACTGAGTTTCCTACAATAGCTCGTAAGCATCTGCACTTGGTGTGCTCATGTTGCATTTTGCTTGTGGCCAATACATTTAGATGCATAACGGGTCTTTTACAGGAGGTTGTAGGAGCCTGTGTTTGTCATAGTCCTTTTATATTTACCCACAAATGATATGTTGAGTGCACGACATGTCTCTTGTAACGGCTCATAGGCCTCTACTCTTATTGCACATTATACATCTTTACTAGTAGGAGTACAATATATTAGATATAAAAAGGGTCTTCTATAGTAACTTGTAGGAGCCTGCATCTGCTATATATCATCTGCTTCTGCTTGTGGGGAGCCAGTGCATTCAATTGATGTTGGACAATTATTGGTTGTGGAAGTGTCATAGTGTCTTTACTATAATGACTGGTAGGTACTTTGAATATGTCGATGACATATTGCCTTTGCCTGCATGAAGGTCAATATATTCGACTACTGTTATATGATTTGTTGAATACAAGGTTGCTGTAACAACTCGTATGTGCCTCGCATATATGTATTGTAGATGTACTGCCTTTGGCTACATAAGGCATGTTGAGTATACATCATCATCTTGATGTTGATTGCAGGGTGTTGCTATGATTTCCTTAGATGTGTTGGTAGGATAACTGTCATATCTGTGATACATCAAGCATTATCACTTCTTGAGGAGCTGGGAGGATTGATGTGTTCTCTTAAAGTTGGAGCGTTATTGGTTACAATTAAGAGACACTGGTCATATGCAGATTGTATCAATCGTCTTCCTTTGTGGATATTACATTGCGTGCATTACACATCCTCCATGCTTCGCTTATGAGCATGTCACTGCATGTTCCTACTACCACTCATGGACAGCATTGCAGATTCTCTGTTGCTCGATGTATTTGCTTGCAAGGTTGATACAAATGCATATATTGATCACTATCACTTGTGTATAATTTGCAACAGTTGTCGGGATGTTCTCATACATTTATTTGCAATCAGTTCACTTGCAATATTTGATTATTGTCGATCGATGTAAACAAGTCATGTTATTCATTGAGAGCATCACATCATGTCACAAAATTTGATTATGTTGTTTATAATTTCACTACCACTTGTTAGTAAGTAGTGTTTGCTAGTCTCTTATACATGCTCGTAGGAGAATAGTCACATCAGTTACATACTCCTTGTAGTCGATGCAATTGATCTAAATCAATCGATTGTTTGAGTTTCATTGTAACTTTTGAGTGAATTATGCTTGCAAGAGCTCGGCATGGTGACTTGCAAGTTCGTATTTGAAGACTTGTTCATTACGAGTTCCTTCTCCTTGCTATACGAAGACTTGTTCATTACAAGTTCCTTCTCCTTGCTCGTAGCTTGATTGGTTGAACATGGCAATTTGCTTTAGTCTCATCGTTTATGAACAAATTATCACATGCATTGAGAGTTTGCTCGTCGCTTATCTTATGCTCATTCATTGATCTTCAATTGAATAATCCAAGTTTATTATTTAGCATGTGTATCTTCATTAAGATTGTGCGCTTGTCAAGTTAAAGTTTAGTTCCTTGTAGTTCAAGTTCAAATTTGTTGTTTGTCCAAATTCAAGTCTCCTTATTGTTCATTTAAGTCCAAATCCCCTGCATTCGATAAAAAGTCCAGGTCCTCTGATATCATTCAAGTCCCCTGCTATTATTTTAAGTTCAAGTTTATTGCATTTAGTTTGTATTTAGGTCCCCTGTTTTGTCCAAGTCTTGTACATTTTCAGGCTGAATTTCGGTAACCTCCCGACGTCTCCCCCGTTTAGGGGAAGCTACGGGAAACTGGGCCATCCCACCACGCTACAAGAGCGTGTATGGTTGGTGTCGGGTGCCACCGTGACCATACATCTTCGATCCCACCACGCTACAAGAGCGTGTATGGGAGCTTCAGATACCTGTTTGAAAACACGTGGCTTTCCCTGCCACGTCACAAGGGTGTGTAGAGGTACTTAAGGATGTCCCCACCACACTACAAGAGCGTCTATAGGGCTTACCCGCCTCGTCGTATGCGTCGCACCAGGCTTCCTCCTACCGTGCTATGAGAGCACGTATAGGGGGTTTTCTGGCTCGACACAAACACTGAATGTGAGGCTTTGAGTTGGAAAGTTATACCTGCGCGGGGATGTCAACAATGCACAAAAATACAACAATTTCCTTTTATCTTTTTTTTTTTTTTGAAATTTTCTATTCCTTTTTTTTCCTTCTTTTTTTTTGTTGAAAACTATTCTTTTTTTTTATCGCCCACACACACACACACACACACACACACACATATATATATATATATATATATATATATATAATATTAATAATATTATTATTAATATTAATACTAATATTATTATTATATTACTATTATATATCATTAATAATATCCTTAATAATGATAACAATAGTAACATTATAATAGAAATATAATATTTACACTAATATTAATATTAATATGAATTAATACCAATAGTAATAACAAAAATAGATGTATATATAAAAAAAATTACCTTGGGCTGATTTTGAGTGGGCTAATAGGTTACTATTTGATTTTTTGAGTGAAATGGGGAGAGGTCAAATGGGCTGATTAGTGGGCTTTTGATGTGGCTATCAAGGTGGAGTTATGATGGCTGTTGGGTTGATTTTGTTGGGCTTGTTATGTGAGCTGATTTAGAGGGATTGAGTGTGGGTAGTTGTAGGCTGGAGAAACAGAGGAGGGAGGCGTATGAGGTCGGCTAGGGAAGATTTGAGGAGGTCTTGGCTTGAAGAGGTAGGGAGAAATCTCTCTCTCTCTCTCCATATATATATATATATGAACCGAAGGTTTGGGCAAGGACTTGTGAGGTTCGGTCGGCCTAGAGACAGAAGCTTTGGAAAGGTCTAGGGTAGCGTCGGACGGGTAGATCGGAAGAAGCGATGGGATCTTGCAGCTACAAGTAAGGGTCGAGTGGATTGGGTCGGATAAAGGAAGGAAGGGCTCGTTTATAGCTGTTGTGGGTTCAGTTGTGGAGGCCGGTGCAGGGAAATTGGAAAAGACGGAGGGTAGAAGCGAGAGGAAGTAGCAATAGGAGTTTGGCGTGGAAGAGGAGAAGCGGGCTGCTGCTATCAGCAGAGAATCGGATGGGTCAAGTGGAAATCGGTTGGAGTTGAGCAGGTGGAGGCGACAGGGGGCTTTGGAGTCGGCTGCTAGGTATGGAGTCGGAATTTCATAGAGAAGAAGCCAGAACCTCGTTGCTTTCCTCTCGCTTTTAACGACACCGAAGAGCGCGAGCTGACACAAGCGAGGGATGGGCGTCTCTGAAACGGCTTCGTTTTTTGTATCATCCATTTAGCATCGTTTAAGCTGTTTGGCATTAAACCATATATTGAGAGATGTTATGTAACTAATGAGCTTAATCCTCATATTTGTTAGAAATTATTTTACAAGTGAAAAAAGGTTTAGCAAATCATTGTGCCCATTTTATCAAATAAATTTCACCTCAAAATCATACAAGACAGCAAAAACTTTTTTCGGTTATGTTCCTTCAATGTTCTCACTTCTAGCTATATTTCCATTAATGAGACCATTTTCCAAAATAACATTTTGGATGATGATAGTGATAATTTTTAGTTATTCGTTCAAGCTTTTACAACTTCTCGTATATCTGTCTCAAATAAAATTTCATACTCAGTGAAACAGATTCTAATAGACCTATTAAACATAGAAACAATGCTGGAGATTGCCAGATCATTCATCCTCTCCTGACATTGAATAAGAACAAAGGAATGAAGACCTTAATTTGATTTTGAAAAGCCAAAAATTCAAATGCTTTCCCATAACAATTTTTGTAAAGCATAATTGTTTGGGTGCTCTTCTTGCAAACATCTTAAGTTGTGCCCTTTCAAAGGGTTTTTTGAAATCTCCTCATTAACAAAATACAATTCACACTCTCTTCCTAGAAAGGCAAACTCTCACTAGATGGGACGATTTTGTTCTTATTAATTTAGTGCTTTCTTCTATCCCTCTTCTCTGTTTATCTCTCTTTTGGATTCCATCATGTGTTATCAAGAAAATTGATGTAGGAAGAAATTGTCTGAAAGGTAATGATGAAGGGGTGGTCTTAAACCTCATCAAGTGAAAAAACATTTATAAATCATAAGATAAAGGTGGTCTTGGCATCAAAGACATCAACATGATGAACTTGTCCCTCAGTAAATGGATATGGAAGTTGATTGGTACTAATAATGGGTCTACTGTTGGATAGTTAATATATTATTCAAATGAAATATTTTAATAAGCTTAAATCTTTAGATTCTGGTTTAGTATTGTAAATTGTTGCTCCAACTTTATTAAAAGGGTCTCCAAAGCTACTTTACCTTTGTTTATACTTCGGAAGGTCATAATGGTGTAAGAATCAACTTTTTGGACAACTGGATCAATAATTCCTCACTCGTTTGTCAATTTTATAAACTTTTCCGATTTCTTAGAAAGAGTAAAATTATTAACTTCTCTTCTTTTTTTAGTCAATAAGAGGCTTAGATTATGAAAAGGGATCATTCATTTTCACCTTCAGGATAGCAAGGAATCATTTTTATCAATTAACAGATGGCTTAAATTATAGTTTAATCAAGACATCCCGCATTGGCTTCTATCTCATAATAGTAAATTTTCAATGACTTCCTTTGATTATTTAATATTAGATAGTGGTGTACACAACCCAAGCTTGCTCTTGGATAAAAAATTCAAATATTCATCTTAAAGTTTTAACAATTGTTTGGTTGCTTTTATGATGATAATTCCTAGTATGGTCTCCTTAATGACTACCAGTATTATTAATAATGCTACTTATGTCATGACTGAAGGTAAGATTGAGGATGAATTCCATTTTTTTTTGGGCACAATTCTATGTCAATATACGGAAGAAACTAAGTTCTCTGGCATGAATACATCTGTTGATAATATAGATTCAGTTTTTTTCTTCTTGGAGATATGTTCATATCAGAAAGGACTAAAGAACTTATGAGATTTTTTTCCTACCATCTTTATAATTTGAAATAGATAGAATGCTAGGTGTTTTTCTTGACAAGAAAAAGGAAGAGAGAATCTTATGATTTAACATCATCAACCTCTCTTATTTATGAGTTCATTGCTAAAGGGAAGAAATCATCTACTATCAGCCACACTCGAAGATGTACTGTTCATTGGATCCAGCAGAGCTACTCGTATCCTTTAATTAGTCTTGTACTACCTTATGCATGTTTTGTTATTGTTTTCTTTGCTTTTATAATAGTAAACTTTATTTTATTGTTTAGCTTCTATTTAGATGTCAATATAAAACTAAACAATAACAATTTTTTTGTTGGTTTGTAAGTTTTTTTGTTTAACCCTCCCCAAAATTTTTTCTTTAGCTACTACAAAAACCCTCGGATCTAAGAAAAAAAAATTCCATGTCTATTTATTTAGTTTGCTATGTATCATCATATATTTCTTTAACTTTAAAACTTAGATTTTTAATTGCTTCATTTTGTTCTTATTTCAGAAGAAAAAAAAAACATATTTTTACGTTATTTGATTTTAAAAAAAACAATAATCTATTTTAAAGAAGTTATTAACCAAGAACGCCTTTTGCATGATCAAAATATTTGGTAACTGACACAATTTAAAAAGCAATATTTAAACTGCATTGGCTAATTTTAGACGTTTTTTTAATTTAAAACATTTGATGTATATTTAAAATGTCTAGTACATAAAATACTAAAAATTTATTATCATATAGATACCCAAAAATCTTGAAGTAAATTAAATATCTAAAAAAGTTATATTATTAAAAACTAATGAAAGGATTCATGAATCAGCCTTAAGCCCATATCCTTTTGCTTTAGTCAATGGATGTTCTCACTAAACATTTGCATGAGGTTGTACCCTGGTGTATGCTTTTTGATGATGATATTCTTCTTGTTGATAAGACTTGAGAGAGAGTTGAAGGTAAACTTGAATTATGGAGGTCAACCTTAGAGTGTAAAGACTTTCATTTGAGTAGATCTAAAACCAAATATATGAAACGTAATTTTAATAATAATAGATTTAGTGGGGGATTGTAACTTTGGGCAATCAAGTCATCAATAAGAGTACACATTATAGATATCTTGGGTCTATTGTTCAAGTGATGGTGAAATAGGTGGGGATATTATTAGTAGAATTCAAGTTAGATGGTTGAAATGGAGGAATGCATCGGGCTTGTTGTGTGATAGAAAAGTCCCCCTCAAATTTAAGGGAAAATTCTATAAGATGGTGGTGAGACCTGCAATGCTTTATGATGCATAATGTTGACCATTAAAAGAGAAGCATAATATTAAGTTAAGTGTTGCAGAGATGAGGATGCTCAGGTGGATGAGTGTCTTTAGTCTTGGAGACAGGATACGAAATGAGCATATACGTGAAAAGGTTGGAGTAGCTCCAATGAAAGATAAGATTAGAGAGAGTCGCTTTAGATGGTTTGATCACATAAAACGGCGGCCTTCCAATGACCCAATTAGGAAAGTAGATGTATTAGATTTGACTTATGTTAAGAAAGTTAGAGATAGACCTAAACAGACTTGGTTAGAAAAAAATAGAAAGGACCTTTATTAGATTTAAATGAGAATTTGACTCTTAACAAGACACAATGGAGAAAAAGGATTCATGTAGCCGACCCCACATAATGGGCTAAAGGCTTGATGTTGTTGTTGTTGATTAAAAACTAGTGCAATATGTATGCTGTTAATTCTGCATGCAATTACAAAATTTCAATTGAATAATTTATAAGACCATTAAATGAAGTCAAAAACAGTTATAACTTTGACCCAAACATGATTCAACAGATAAAAGATATGGCAAAAGAAAAATATACTCACCTTGTACTAGCAAAGATAAAGCAGAACCAAGTGATGCATTGGGTCTGAGCATTGCTAATGGACGTCTATTTGCTTCCCCAACTTTTGGAACCCAAGAACCCAAGGGGATGTTGCATATTGGTTGCTGTAGTATAGGCAAAGAACTAGAAGAGTGTCTAAAATGTCTACAAATACCTGAACATTTAAAATAGGAAGTTAGAAGTTAAAACTGATTCCATCATGCATAAAGGCTGAGAAAGATTGGTGCACAGTGCTATAACCGTGTAAGAAGATTATATCCATAGCAAAATGACAAGCAACATACATCTAAGAATTCCTGAGAGAGAAGCAAGATGCAATAATTGAGGGAATAATCCATCGGGCGAAGAAGAATGGATAATGGGAACTGTAGCCACCTCATTCCGGAGTATCTTTATAGCTACATCCTTTAATGTATCATATGGACCAACCTGCATATAACAAAGAATAGGTTATAATTACGTTCTTCTTGTTTATTTTTGTGCGCTGGGATTGATGATTTTATTTGGCCATTTACAGCAAAGAAAAGGGAAAAGCAATTAAACTCAAAAAGCAGTCAAATACTTGACATAACCCACATTTATAAAAAAAAAAATCAAGATCTAAAATTTTGCAATCCTAAATATGCTGTGCCATACATTTTTCATTTTGTTAAGCACACATATATATCTTCAGAAATTATTAACCAACTCCCTCAAACTAGCTGACAACTCAAATTCCTCAAACTATCTTCATGGTTCCTGATTCGTATCAACACTTATAGCCCACTTCCATGCACCATAATTTAAAATATTTACCAATAAAATATAGAAAAGAATGAAGTAACAAATCCACATTCATGTTTCATTGGATGCAAATATTATGGAAGATCATCAGCAGCAGCAGCAATCACCAATTATTTGGTGTCAACTTTACAAATATTAGTCATTCGACATTAATTTCAACTACCCATTTTGTTGGTGCATCTTCAATCTGCGCAATCAATGCACAAACCAAGTTTATTTTCTACCATTTTATCCTACAATGAATGCTACTCCCACCAACCTAATAAAATAATTATTTCTCAATCTATATTTCTGATCTTTCAAAAAATATCCATCTTAACACTCTCATTTCCTATAAGCTCAATTTATCCATCAATCACTTCTTTACTAGACACTCGGTTCTATATAATATAAGAGCAATTTTACTACGATTAACTTTAAAGTCCTATTTGGCTGATGCCTAAGCAGCGCTTAGTCTTGCTAAAGCACCAAATGTTGTAAAGCTCCCCTACTTTACCCTTTTCTTAAGCGTGGCATTTCCCTTAACTAGTTGTAAGCTTGCCTTAAGTTAAGTGCATTACAAACCTCGCTAACCCTCCCATGCTTATCTATGGGCTTCCTTATAAGGTGTTGGAATTGCTCTCTCTACATGGCACTAGCTATTCATCTTCTACCTCCGCAACGAACTACTCTTTCTTTGTGATTCCACTGTCATCCTTTCTGTGGTTCTTGGTAATCCTACCCCTCTTCCTAATTAAGAATGCAGCCGACTTTGTCGCTCACTGCATTAATTTCTTCAACTTTATCCTTGTATCCTCTTAAGATCCATATTTTCGATAATATATAACTTTCTTCTTAAATCAGTAAGAATTTTTCAATAGCATACCTCCTCATATGAACTATAGGATGCCTTCTCAAATTCATACTTTTTGTTTAATGTATGATGAATCAAATTGCATCAATGGTTTGATTCAGTTCCATATGCTAACTAATGCCCTGATCATTTTGATGAGTTTTTGGGCTTTGATTCAACGTTTATATTAGTCATGGAATGCACTGAGCAACTGATAGGAAATACTTGAGTTCGCAAGTAACCCGAAGGGAATACTTGAGTTCGCAAGCAAACCTAGTCCAAATCGGAGTTCCAACAGCAACCCTAGGGCTGTCTACAGCAGGAAAACAGCCAAAACAGTAGGAAAAACAGTAGAAATATGAGAGAAAACTTGTAGGAAAATCAAGCAAACGTGGTATTCCACTAGACGATGGATAAAAACAACAAACGATACAATAATCTTCAATTCGAGAGGAAGATTAACTCTCCGAAATCTCTAGACAAAGTTGTCTAGAGCCCAAGCCTCCAAAGAACCCTAATTCTCCACAAAACATAACATAACCCCCCTCCTAATCCTCCCTCCCCTTCTAATACAAAAGCTTTACTAATTAATTTCCCTCCCAAAGCCCTAGCCGCCCCCTCCTTTGAATTTTGAATTGACTTAAGTGGGTGGGACCCCACTTGTTTGGGCGGAACAAGGAGAGGAGGCGGAACCAGTCCGCCTCCTGTAGGTAAACCGGACCGGCCCCCCTTGGGCCGGTGGAGCTTGGGCCGGTTCATTGGGAACCGGCGTAACAATACCGCCCTCCCAAAGAATCACCTTGTCCTCAAGGTGGAAGTCTGGAAACTGATGTTTCACCCTCTCGTATGGCTCCCACGTGGCCTCATAGTCCGGAAGATTCTTCCACTTGATCAACACTTCCTTCATCCCCTCCTCTCTATGGCGAACCCCCATCAGTTCTAAGGGTTCCAGAACTACCTCCAAATCCTCAGTAAGTGTCGGCGGTAACTCAGGGTTGGCCCAGTACTCCCCAATGGCCTTTCTCAACTGTGATACATGAAAAACTGGATGTATAGTCGCTGTGGGTGGTAGTTTCAGCCGATATGCTACTGCTCCGATCTTCTCCAGCACTTCGTAAGGTCCAAAGTACCTTGGGGCCAGCTTCTCATTCCTCCTGTTAGCGACTGTCTTCTGTCGATAGGGTCGGAGCTTCAAGAACACCCTCTCCCCCACTTTAAACTGGATGTCCTTCCTATGCCCATCAGCCTGTTTCTTCATAATTTGCTGAGCTCTCAGTAGATGCCTCTTCAACTCTTCTAGCACCCTATCTCTCTCCTCTAAATACTCCTCAACAGAAGAAACTGGGGTACTGCCACTCCCAAAGTGCACCAGGTGGGGGGGATCCCGTCCATACAATACCTTGAATGGGGTCATCTGTGAAGCAGAATGAAATGATGTGTTGTACCAATACTCTGCCCATGATAACCACTTGGCCCATAGCTTAGGTGTCTCTGACACAAAGCACCTCAGGTAAGTCTCCAAACTCCTGTTGACTACTTCCGTTTGGCCATCTGTCTGTGGATGATAAGCTGTGCTCCTCTTCAGAACTGTTCCTTGTAACCTGAACAACTCCCTCCAAAAATGGCTGAGGAACACCTTGTCTCTATCTGATACTATCGCTTCTGGCACTCCATGCAGCCTGACCACTTCTCTGATGAAAACTGAAGCCACTGTCACCGCTGTGTAAGGGTGTCGGAGGGGGATGAAATGAGCATACTTGCTCAATCTGTCCACCACCACTAAAATCACCGTGAAACCTTCTGAACGGGGCAGCCCATCTATGAAGTCCATGGATATCTCCTCCCATACCCGTCCCGGTAGAGCCAACGGCTGTAGTAGTCCCCCCGGCGACATAGCCATGTATTTGTTTCTTTGACAGATATCACATCTGGCTACCATCTCTTCTACATCTTTACGCATCCCCTTCCAATACAGCTCCGCAGCTAGCCTTCTGTATGTCTTCTGCACGCCTGAATGGCCCCCCACCGAGCTTCCATGAAACTCCTGGAGCAAATTCGGGATGTGGATCGAGGTCCGGGGCATCACAAACCTCCCCTGATACAGCAGTTTGTTTCCCTCCAATGAGTACCCTGGGTGGCTACCCTCTTCCTTCAGCAATCCTGTCCTGATCTTCCCCAGTGCCTCATCCCTAGCACTTTCTTCTCTGATGGCCTCCCAATCAAGCATCAAAGGGACAGATAGCGTCACTGTCTGCAGCTCCCCCATACACCTGGACAAGGCATCAGCTGCCTTATTCTCCACCCCTGGTCTATACTGAATCTCAAAATCATACCCTAGCAACTTGGACAGCCACCTCTGATGCTCCTCCGTAACCATTCGCTGCTCCAGTAGGTATTTCAAACTCCGCTGATCTGTCCTGACGATGAAATGTCTCCCGAGTAGGTAAGGTCGCCACTTCTGGATGGCCAAAACGATGGCCATTAATTCTCTCTCATAGACTGACTTCAACCTGGCTCGAGCAGTCAACACCTGGCTGAAATAGGCAATAGGCCTACGACTCTGCATAAGTACGGCCCCCAATCCGTATCCGGACGCATCCGTCTCCACTATGAAAGTCTGGGTGAAATCTGGCAAGGCTAGAACCGGCACCGTAGTCATAGCTTTCTTCAAACTCTCAAATGCTGCGGTGGCTGCCTCCCCCCATAAGAACCCATCCTTCTTTAGCTGCTCCGTGAGTGGCCATGCTATGGTGCTGTATCCCTTGACAAACCTCCTGTAGTAACCTGTCAGTCCTAGAAATCCCCTCAACTCCTTTAGATTTCTTGGCACTGGCCACTTTAACATGGCCTCAATTTTAGACTGATCTGCTGCGACTCCTTCCTTCGATACCACGTGGCCCAAATACTCTACACTGGCCTGTGCAAAGCAGCACTTCTTCAAGTTGGCCCTCAACTGGTGCGCCTGCAGCACTTCTAATACCTTTTTTAGATGCTCCCAATGTTCTTCCTCTGTCCTGCTGTAGACAAGAATGTCGTCGAAGAATACCAGTACAAATCGTCGTAGATAAGGTTTGAAAACCTTATTCATCAGTGCCTGAAAGGTGGCTGGAGCATTGGTGAGGCCAAAGGGCATCACCAGGAACTCATAGTGTCCCTCATGAGTTCGAAAGGCAGTTTTAGGCACATCCTCCTTCTTCATCCGGATCTGATGGTATCCTGATTTTAAGTCTATCTTGCTGAAGATCACTGTCCCACTCAATTCATCCAACAGCTCATCAATCACGGGAATAGGAAACTTATCCGGTACAGTTTCCTTGTTGAGTGCTCTATAGTCCACACAGAAACGCCAACTGCCATCTTTTTTCTTCACCAATAGTACCGGGCTAGAGAAAGGACTGACGCTCGGTCTGATGATGCTGGCCTCCAACATCTCTCTGATCAGCTTTTCGATCTCATCTTTCTGAAACTGGGGGTAGCGATAAGGTCGTACGCTGATGGGTGAAACTCCCTCCTTCAGAATGATGGCGTGCTCCTGCTCCCTCTGCGGTGGCAATCCCTGAGGCGACTGAAATACCTCATGGAACTGCTGAATCAAAGGCTGTACGGAGAGAGGTATGTCCCCTCCTTCTTCCAATCTAGCTCCCTCCAAACGGTGTAGCTCCACCAAGTATCCTCCACCCGCCGACTGTATGTCCCTCACCATAGTTTTAAGAGAAACCATGGATTTGGATAGCCCCGCATCTCCCTTAATCACCACCTTTTTCCCATCAACCGTCAACTCCATCGTGAGTGCCCCCCAATTCACTTTGGTGTCTCCCAAAGTCTGTAACCACTTCATCCCAAGTATGATATCTGTACTCCCAAGTTCCAGTGGAAGAAAATCTTCCCTCACCTGGATCCCCTGAATGGTCAGTAGCACTCCTCTGCAAATCCCCTGGCCTTTCTCCACCTTCCCCGTACCCATCATCACCCCGTAACTACCGGTATCCACCAATCTCACGCCCAATTGGTCAACGACCTGAGTGGAAATAAAATTGTGGGTGGCCCCACTATCAATCAACACCACTACTGCTCTGTCCTCTATCTCCCCTTTCACCTTCATGGTATGATTCGTAGTGAATCCGACCACTGAGTTCAGGGAAACCTCAGCCAGGTCCAAATGCAACTTCTCTTCATCCTCATCCATTATCCCGCTCTCTCCTCCCTCTTCAGTTTCCTCGTCATCACAGACGGTGAGAACCTGAAGAGTTCGGTCCTTACACCTATGCCCTGGCATGTACTTCTCATCACATCGAAAACACAACCCCTTGGCCCTCTTCTCCTGTACCTCTTTTTCAGTCAGTTTCTTAAAATTTCCCCCAGGCCCTCCTCCTCCAGACTTCTCCCTCGGTACATCTCGTGAACCCCCCGATGCGGCTCCTTTGGGAGCTAGAAAGGTAGTCGTCATCCTGTAGGACCCCCCGGAGCTGCTGCCTCGAGCCCCCCTCTCCAGATGCTTTTGGTCCTCGACCAGCTGCGCCAACTCCATGGCCTCCCCCAAGTCATGTGGTCTCATCACTCTAACAGCTGCTCTGATCTCGGGCTTGAGCCCCTTCATGAAATTCCCCTCGAGCACAGTCTCGGAAAGGCGATCCAGTCTGCTAGCTAGGTACTCAAATCGGTCACGGAACTCTGCCACTGTCCCCTCCTGCGTCAAAGCAAAGAACTGCTCGTAGAAGTCTCCTCCCCGACTGGTTCGGAATCGCTCTAACAAACAGTCTTTGAACTCCCTCCAGCTCCGAATGGGTCGCCTCATGTCCCGCCACTGGTACCACGCCAATGCCTTCCCTTCCAAGCACAGTCCCGCTGCTGTCAGTTTCTCCTCCTCCGTCAATCCGTTGACGGCAAAATATCACTCCACCTTGTAGATCCAGCCATGGCCATCCTCGCCCTCAAAGATGGGCATCTTCAGTTTCCTCACCTTCGGATCTCCTCCGTATCCCCGGTATCCTCCGTATCCTCCCGCTCCTCGAATAGGGGGAGCTCCCCAAGTGTCCCGATCGTCCCTCCGACGATTGTACCCAAACCCTTCCTCGTATTCCCCTCTTCTCCCTTCAAAATCAGCACCCCTGCGATGTATTTCTTCCCTTCTCCCCACAAAATCAGCACCCCTTCGTTCGTACCCCTGGCTCATCTCCTCCCTAGAGAGCGGTTCTAGATGCGGCATGTCGTCTTCCCCCTCAAGGATCTCCACCTCCGGATTTTTCCTTCCCCTAGATGGGTTCGGATTTCCTCCTATGCCATGGCCGTCGATGGTCTCTCTTACTTCTGATGTTGCCGGGTTTGTCTTCATCTCCATTAGTTTCTTCAACATCTCCTCCACAACGGTGAACTTTCCTTCCAACCTTTCATTGTTGGATGTGATTTGATTTTGAAAGTCAAAAAATTTTCCTTCCAAATCTGATTTCAGTTGTCCGATTTCGCCTTCCAAGACTTCCACTTTCTTCCCGGCCATTTTTCCTTCACAAATCACAAGGAGTTCTCTTCCGGATGCCCAAAGGTTTGCTGAAATTTCTGGATTTCAGCCGCCGATGGTCCCAAAAACGATGCTTTGATACCAATTTGATAGGAAATACTTGAGTTCGCAAGTAACCCGAAGGGAATACTTGAGTTCGCAAGCAAACCTAGTCCAAATCGGAGTTCCAACAGCAACCCTAGGGCTGTCTACAGCAGGAAAACAGCCAAAACAGTAGGAAAAACAGTAGAAATATGAGAGAAAACTTGTAGGAAAATCAAGCAAACGTGGTATTCCACTAGACGATGGATAAAAACAACAAACGATACAATAATCTTCAATTCGAGAGGAAGATTAACTCTCCGAAATCTCTAGACAAAGTTGTCTAGAGCCCAAGCCTCCAAAGAACCCTAATTCTCCACAAAACATAACATAACCCCCCTCCTAATCCTCCCTCCCCTTCTAATACAAAAGCTTTCCTAATTAATTTCCCTCCCAAAGCCCTAGCCGCCCCCTCCTTTGAATTTTGAATTGACTTAAGTGGGTGGGACCCCACTTGTTTGGGCGGAACAAGGAGAGGAGGCGGAACCAGTCCGCCTCCTGTAGGTAAACCGGACCGGCCCCCCTTGGGCCGGTGGAGCTTGGGCCGGTTCATTGGGAACCGGCGTAACAGCAACTTACATCGTCTTATTTTATTAGTGGTTCTGAATCCAATAATTAGATGAAAGAAATATGATTGACACTCCATATTGTTAGGTGAATAATTTCAATTCCATATGAAGGTTGCATTATAAATTTAATGCTACAAGCCATTCATTATCGGGTTGAAAATATTGTGGGGGTGGGATCATTTCACATTTTGCTAGTGACATCAAATTATCTTTCGCCCCTATGGATATAAAATTTAACTTCCGTGACTTTCCTTTATCTGAATGATATCTTATCATGACATTGGTTAATTATGAATAATCTGACAAGATATGTTATTTTTGGTACGATGGCTTCCTATATTATGCATTTTCCTTCAATTGAGATGTAGAGATTCTAATCATATCATAGTGTTAAACTTTTTTATGACTTACTCAATTCCTACACTTATGCTTTGATTCATTGTCTTTTGGATGAATAAGTATCCTTTTGAAATATCATGTTCATCTCCCTTTTTGGTGGTTCTTTTATCTTAAGCTTATTTCTCGCTTTCACTCTAAAATTCAAAGAGATATTTGACATATTTGCATGCATTCATTTAGAGGTTTTGAATAATCATGTTTAAGTATTTCATTAGTAGAAGTGATGCATTTTGTAAATGAAATTACCCTCAAGTGATACATTATACAGGCATCAATGAACTATTTATTTGCTTCCTTGGCATGTTGAGTACTTACATCGCCTAGGTATGATAGCTCCTCATATGCTCTCTAACAAACTAAGCGAGTTTTGATGAGAAATGTCGTCATATGTTGCTAGGATATTAGATAATCATGCACAAAAATTCCAAAATAGTCCCCAAACTATTCATGTTTGACCAATTTAATCCCAAAGTATCACTTTACTCTAATTTAGTCTCTCGACTATACAAAATTATCCAACTTGATCGCTCATGTTATAATTGTGATATCAAATTGATTCCAATTTAGTCTCTCTACTATAGAAATTTGATTACAATTTAGTTACAAAGAGACCATTTTGTTTCAATTTTGTATAGTTTAGTTACTAAATTGGAACAATGTGATGCTTTGAGACTAAATTCGCCAATACGAATAGTCGGGGGACAATTTTAAAGTTTACGCTGATAATCATGAGAAGTGCTTTATTGTTGTGATGATGATTAGAGGTTGTGGATTTTGCATGGTTTAACAAAATTTTTTATGTATAATAATGTATGTCATGGTTAAGATATTTTGACTGACTAAATACTAAATGGATAGACATCGAGGTCATTTGGGTTTAGAATATGGTTATGGAAGTTATGCTAAGTTCATGGAGTGCAAATTTATGATCCTAGTCCAATGAAAGGCAAGTAGAAGGAAAGGCAAATGAGGGCATTCAATTAGATGATGTCATTAAAAAAAATGGTTGATTTGTTACTCTAGTAGCATCTTGTTGAAAACTTAAGTGGTAATCCTGCAATACATGCTAGAAAGAAAATCTTAAAGCCATTCAAACGCAGAAGTGGATTGGACATCAAGGAGAAGCTACCTAAAATACTACTTAAAAATTATGAAACTATGTTTAAAAAGCTGTTCCAATTTACAGAAACAAGAATGGGAATGGAATGATGAGCAACATATTATAACTATTGGTAATGAAATTTGAGACGAACAAAATAAGGAAAAATTGCCTATGAACATAGGTGTGCATTAGATTACCTCAAAAAGATATTTTGATTAATTTTGTAAGTTGGCTTTTATTTAGAAGTAGCCAGACAGCCAATTTGCACAATAAGGCCCTTCCACTCTTGGTATTATTTATGATGTAGTGCAAAGATGCAATTGTTATAGGCAATCATGGAAGAAGTAGCAAACATAAAGATTCTAAAGCATATGGTCCAAAGGTTGAATTCCCAAACATTAAAGAAGTCCATCTCAATGATTTTAGTAGTAGCTTTAATATTGATACCCTACACGTTGATGGGATCATGTACAAACATGAGAACTTTTTTTCAACAGTGCACCACCAAACCAAATCTCAAGATACACCAACTCAAGCGGACTGCCAATAACAAATGATTAAACAAATTAGTGATAGCTTTGAGAAACATAGTTGGAATGTGGTGAGGATTACAAGCTATTGGGCACAACATTGAGGAATGTGTAATAAAGTAAAACAATGCCCATCCTTAGTGATGCAATCAAAAATTACACTAAGATTGCCACAAAAACGTCTTCCTTAAAAATAAACATGACACACATAAAACTTATAGTAATTTTGAAAAGAAGGATACAAGTGAGGCGGGAACCGTGGATAGAAGAAAGAGGTTAGAAGTCCAAGACAAATTATAAGAGGAGAAGGGGAAAGGACACTAGCTTGCAAGCTAGAAAACCCGCAGGTTCTTACATTCCAAACATTTTCACACAACGCTTATCTAAAACAGCCACAAAACAGCCCTTATATAGGAGAAGAAAAGGTAAAAAAGATAATTAATACATGTAATTAATGCACCGCAAAAATAGCCAATAGAAACACATAAAAAACTGCAGCACACCGGAACCCAAAGGGACAGCCATAGGAGGTAAAAACGAAGCAAAAAACAACAGCTTTAGGGGGAAACCAAAGCATCACACGGCATCCAATGATGGGAAAACCGAAACCTCATCATGGCATCCAAAGGGACAGCTTTTGGGAATTAAAATCAGCATGAGGAACACGAATAGGCCACTTTTGTCTACATCAATTCTCCCCTGATGGAAGAATCTCATCCCCTGATGAGATAGCTTCAGAACCTCCATTATATGCTGATTGAGCCTTTTCTAATGGGAGAACTTCCTCTTGAATTTCAACTTCAGCTTTGTTGATAAATTTGACTTTCTTTTTTTTTTCCTTAATTTTTAAATAGAAAGGAAGACTCACAACCTAAGGCTCTGATACCAAATTGATGCAATCAAAAATTACACTAAGATTGCCACAAAAACGTCTTCCTTAAACATAAACATGACACACATAAAACTTATAGTAATTTTGAGAAGAAGGATACAAGTGAGGCGGGAACTGTGGATAGAAGAAAGAGGTTAGAAGTCCAAGACGAATTATAAGAGAAGGGGAAAGGACACTAGCTCGCAAGCTAGAAAACCCGCAGGTTCTTACATTCCAAACATTTTCACACACCGCTTATCTAAAACAGCCACAAAACAGCCCTTATATAGGGGAAGAAAAGGTAAAAAAGACAATTAATACATGTAATTAATGCACCTCAAAAACAGCCAATAGAAACACATAAAAAACTGCAGCACACCAGAACCTAAAGGGACAGCCGTAGGAGGTAAAAACAAAGCAAAAAACAGCAGCTTTAGGGGAAAACCGAAGCATCACACGGCATCCAATAATGGAAAAATTGAAACATTATCACGGAATCCAAAGGGATAGCTTTTGGAAATTAAAATCAGCATGGGGAACACGTATAGGCCACTTTTGCCTACATCACTTAGCCATATAGGATGACATTGTTATTGAAGCAATAGCGAATAACAATGCATAAAGATCAATATTAATGTATCAACCAAACAATACTAGAGAGATTAGATTGATATCCTTGTGGCACATAGCCCTTTTTTTTAGAGTTAGGTTGTTTGTTTGGGCTGATAATTAGAGGCCTTATTTGAGCCTATGACATATTCGGGTTAATTATCAGCTCTCATGCCGGTCCTTTTCCATAATATAATAAGTTATGAAGTTTACAAGATTCAACTCTTCGAATATTTATATTTATTTGATTTGTGATATGTTGGTAGTGATAAGAAGTTTACAGGTAACTTATTATCTATGCTAGAAACCTTTTTTTAGATGAATTCCTCAAGCAAATATGAAGATGTGATCTCATGCTTAGTCGAATAGTTGTGGGGAGATGATCTCATAGATGATTCACTTTTTAGTGAAGAGGCTCTTGTAGGGAGGGAGTTCTTGAGACCAATGTCCGATAGACCATATGCAGGATGAAGATATGCCAATGATGTACTCATGTGAAATCTAACTTGGGCATACTGATGCTTTCAAATGACAACATATGAATTTAAACAATCATTTGAACTGCTATTGAAAAATGCTTGCAGTTTAGCAACTTGGATTCTTTATAATGGGACTAGCGCATGGACACACGTATCATCATATTTGTAAGTTTTTTCAACATTTCTTGAAGACAATTAGTAGGGCGTCTAATAACATCTTGTAGATGAATATTAATTTCATGCCAAAACACTTATAACTTCTAGTAGGTGATATTCCTTCTCATCCACATGCTCATAACAATCAAACCTTGCACAAAAAATGTCAATGGTGCTATTGATAGCATATATGTCCATGTGATTGTTAGCTACAACAAACAAAACAAGTATTCCAATTGCAAGAGGTTCTCTTGCAAAATTTTGATTATGGTCGTGTAATTTGATCAATTATTTATATAAATAAGATCCAAGTGGGAAAGATCAACTGAAAACATGTGTGCTCTTAAATGGTCTATTGGGTCTTGGCGATAATGGACTTATTTCCCTTCAAGGAGATTTTTTTTTTGAGCGGATATAGGTCATGAAAATACAAATCACTTGTTAGCAACATATCAAGGTTATTGATACCACTTGTTTAACTACTTGACTGGGGCAAAACATCGTCACTCATATCCCGGTATCCCCAAAAACAACTATTTAATCATCATCATGCACAAAATAAAACATCGTAGAAAATAACTTCAACATATAGAAATAATGATTCACAATCAGCACAAATTAAAGAATTTCCATTTAATGTGCAATCAGACATAGCTCTAGCATGTGCAACATTACATAAAAATTTTGTATAATACTATGTTAATGACAAGTACTTCAATATGCCCCTTTTTTATATGAGTCAGGACACGAGATTAAGTCGAGTCCCAAAGATGAAGAATTCCCACCAACATGCAACATGATGTCAACAAAAACAAGGATAAGGTTCAATGAGTTATTGGATAAGTATGTTAATTTTTAGAAAAGTCAGTTGAAATTATGTAATGTATGCTAATTTCTATATTGCTAAATGGGTAATTGGATAAGGTTCAAAGAAAATTGCATTAGATTTTGAATATGTATTATGATTTTTGTTCGACAATTGCTATATAAATTGCATGCAACATATCTTAAGAGTGTAAATGTTAATTTCTAAGGGCAGTGTTGCTAAATTTTTTATTAAATTTACTAAAGAAAATATAATCATTATTCTCAACTTACCTCAACTAGGTGCGGCTTATCTTTTTAACTAGTGAAACAACTCAACTCTAATTACAATCTTAGCTTATCTGTCTTAACTTACCTTAAGTCCCAAAGAAGCAGGCCCCAAGTCCCTGTGATATATAATAAGATCGTATAGTACTCTTAAGTCACTTTCCTATTTTAATAATTCATTCTTAACTCTAAAAGATATATCCTCATCCCCACTCTTCTATATAATAAATCCAAGATACGCAAATCTATAGCACTAAAGCATCACTTTATATTCTAGCAATCACAGTAACAATAATGGCATATTATAAACTTAGAATTTTATTTTTGCATTCTAAAACCTTAAAATTTTATTTTTGCATTCTAAACCATTTATCTTCTAAACATCTTCTCCATTCTAGTAACTTTCAATCCATTTCAATAAAGGATATTGATTACAACTATTTCATACGAAAATGCATACATCAAGGTACCTCACTTTGATTATCCATTACAAGCATCTCCATAACTAATAAAGAAAAAGATACTAAGTTAATATTGATACTCGATGCAAATTGTTGTGAAAAAGATCTCTAAGAGGCTGCCAAATGATTGAAAAAGTAGTATTTTAATTCCAATATTAGGACTAAAGAAGACACTTAACATTGCGATAATTATATGGAATTAAACTAATTCATCATATGATGAATTTGTGAGAGGGTAATAATGCATATTTGGATTTATGCCAAGAATATCCACTATGGATGTAATGTTCTGCTGAAGAAGCCAATACTGACCAAATGAAGGATCTTCAAAAAGTTGTTGATAAGGCATATTATTGATCACAATGACTAATTTAATGTGTATTAATGAAAAAAACTATGCCAAAAGCTATGCATGATGAAGCATTAGTTTGTGTTACAAATAATTTAAATATTTACTAAAAATATTAATTACGCAAAACTCCAATATCATGGATAAATCTCCTAATCTTAATAATATCTTATCTGAACCCAAACCTTTACAATTACGCATCTTCTGTAAAGCTAAATCTACTCTAAATCTTTTAATTCAATCTATAATATTAGCTAATTATTTATGCCCTTCCAATATAGTTATTTCTTAGAACTCTCATTAATAATTTCTCCAAATAACATTTTCATCTATTCTTGATGTCTCATTTAGCTTACGATCATCAACTTTAATGTATCTACCTTTATCCAAATATCGAGAACCCAATCCTTATCGAAGGTATATATATATATATATATATATATATATATATATAATTAATGTTCCTCTTTTCTTAGTAATTAGCATATTATTATTTTTTAATAAAACATAATATTAGAACCAAATAATGAAATGACCGCACATGAGATAATTCCAAGAAATTGTTGGATTAAAACTTAAAAAACAAAAACACAATTCAAGAAAATATGAACACAAAATAAGTGAATAAATCCATCGCAATTGAGAAATTGCAATACCTACCTTATAGCTTTCTAATATCGGAGAATGATAATCAACCCTTTTCTTATTTCGGCCCCTCCCAGAAAAAAAATGAAATGAAATCTCCTAACCACTTGGGCTTTAATAGATGATAAATTAACATCTGACAAAAAAAATTGCACAAAATCCATGGCAACGATATCCTCATCAATGACACTGGGAAAAGGAGCCAACTCAACTGGAGGATTTGTGATAAGGCTCTTGGGAACGTATGAGATTATAATATCCTCCTAGGACTTGATATGGGAAGGGTAGATTCTGAAGGCTTTGATTCCATGATTCCATCATTCCATCAAATGCTTATTCCAAATTTTGCATGCAAGTCTAAACAGAGGGAGGAATAGCATCGACCAAGAGTGATGATAGATTTTAGTTATCTGCATGCTCCCCATGAACCTGATTATCTGGATTAATATCAACTGATATTATTAACTCCAGGTGAGCTCAGAAGCAATCAAAATAATTATGCATAAAAAATTGCAAAAGGTGCAATATGACAAAATGCCTTCAAATATGACATGCTACTAATATCCACAAGGGGAGGCCCAATCCAAACATTCTTCTAAACTAAAACCCTAGTCATAGAAGGCCTAGAAAGTCGAGCCATGGTAGCATAAAAAAATAGAGCCCAAAGAATATAATGCAAACAGATTGAAAAATCATCAAAAGCATCATATTAAGAACCTAAAGGTTATCTAATAAGTAGTCACACATTTCAATTGGGGAAACATAAAAGAAATAGCAAAGACTACATGCTTACATAAATGATTTATTTTTTAATATATATTATACATTATCATTTTTAGTGGATAAAGTTTTTTTTTTCTTTTTTTGGTTTGTACATAATCCTCCAACTAATTTATTCATAGACATCAAATCTTTTATATTATCTTCAGCATCACTTTCACTAATTTATCATGCATTTTTGTTTTCTCTTCAGACTTCAATGAAATAAAGTTTATCCACATGTGCCAAAGTTTATCCCTTAATATTAATAAGGGGGATTTACATACATACAACTTTATATCATGTTATTTACATATCTAACATCAAAAACTTTAATATTTTATGTCATACCACCCATAGACAACTTTAATATAAAATATGTCACTCCTATATTTCATTTCTACCACACATACCACCCTATAAATTTTAATATTTCATTCCTTGCTCATATTTGATCTATGGGTGGTAGGCATGAAATATTAAAGTTTTGGATGTTAGATATGTAAACAACTGATAGAAAAAACTTAAAAGATTTCAAGTAAAACCTATCAATCTTGGAAAATCAGCGAGAAATACCCTCTAAACTCCAAGGAAAATCCAGAAAACAATAATGTTATTGCAAGAATCAAATATAACTGAAGGAAAATACCAAGATACAGTTGATCCTCAATTCAAGAGGAGGATCTATCTCTCCCAATCCCTAGATGTCACTAGAGCACAAGACAACAAGCACCAAAGACACCAAAAACAGCCACAAATTAATCGATAACCCTAACCCTACTTTTCTCTTCCTATTTAAGGCATAAACTCAAATACACATGCCAAAATTTCCCTCCAGCCCTAGCCTCCCCCTCCTTCCTTATTGGATTCCCTAGTTGGGTCCACCCATGCCTTGGGTGGCAATCCCTAGGGGCCGGACCTGCTTGGTCCGCCTCCTGTATACTTGGGCCGACTAGACCAGTCCAACATGGACCGATCTAATAATAATCTCTCCAAAAGAATCACCTTGTCCTCAAGGTGAAAAGAGAGAAACTGATGTTTCACCCTCTCATAAGGCTCCCATATGGCATTGTATTCCGGTAGGCTCTTCTATTTGATTTTGATTAGCACTTCTTTAGTTCCATCTTCTCCTTAACTTACCCCCATCAACTTTAATGGTTCTAATACCACCTCCAAGTCCTCTGTTAGCATTACTGGTAACTCAGAACTCGCTGCATGATCCCTAATTGCCCTCCTCAGTTGGGATACATGGAACACAAGATGTATAGTCATTGTCGATGGTAATTTCAGCCGATATGCCATAGCTCCAATCCTATCTAATACCTCATATGGCCCAAAGTACCTTGGGGCAATCTTCTCATTTATCATATTGGAGACCGCCTTCTATCTGTAAGGTCAGAGCTTTAAGAACACCCTCTTCCCTACCTCAAATTGGATGTCCTTCCTATTCTCATCGGTTGTTTCTTCATAATCTGTTGAGCTCTCAACAGATGCCTCTTCACTTCTTCCATCACCCTATCCCTCTCCTCCAAATACTCATCTACTAAAAAAATTGGGGTGCCGCTATGCCCAAAATGCACCAGGTGAGGTGAATCCCATCCATACAACACTTTGAATGGGGTCATCAGAGAAGCTGAATGATATGAAGTGTTGTACCAATACTCTGCCCATGCTAACCACTTGGCCCACAGTCAGGGTGTCTCCGACACAAAGCATCATAGGTATGTCTCCAAGCTCCTATTGACCAACTCCGTCTGCCCATCGGTCTGAGGGTGGTAGGTGATGCTCCTCTTCAATATTGTCCCCTGTAATCTGAATAGCTCTCTCCAAAAGTGACTGATGAACACCTTATCTATGTCGGATACTATAGACTTTGGTATCCCATGCAATCTGACTACCTCCTTGATGAAAGTTGATGCCACTGTTACTGCTGTGTAGGGGTGTTGTAGTGAAATGAAATGAGCATACTTGCTCAGTTTGTCTACTACCACTAAAATCACAGTGAACCCTTCCGATCGGGATAATCCATCTATGAAATTCATGGATACCTCCTTCCACACCCAACCTGGTAGAGCTAAGGTCTGTAGTAATCCTCCTAGAGACATGGCCATATACTTGTTCCTCTGACAAATTTCACATCTTGTTACCAACTCCTCCACATCCTTGTGCATTCCCTTCCAGTACAACTCTGAGGCAAGTCTCATGTATGTCTTCTGCACCCCTGAATGTCCCCCAACAGCGCTCCCATGGAACTCCTGGAGCAGGCGTGGAATATAGACTGATGTCCTAGGAATCACAAATCTCCCTTGGTACAGGAGCCTCGCCCCTTCTAAAGAATAGCCGGCGTGGCTACTCTCATCCCTCAAGAAGTCTGCCCTAACACTTCCCAACTCCTCATCCCGTGCACTCTCCTCCTTAATGGCCCCCCAATCCAGCATCAGTGGTATCGATACCGCTATCATTTGTAACTCCACCATACATCTGGACAAAGCATCCGCTGCCTTGTTCTCTATCCCTGGCCTATACTGGATTTCAAAGTCATATCTCAATAACTTCGATAGCCATCTCTAGTGCTCCTCTGTCACCATCCTATGCTCCAACAAGTACAACAAGCTTCGTTGGTCCGTCTTGACAATGAAATGCAGACCCAACAAGTAAAGTCGCCAATTTTGGATGGCTAGCACAATAGCCATCAATTTTCTCTCATAGACTGACTTCAGCCTGGCCCTTGCTATCAACACCTGGCTGAAATAGGCGATGGGCTGATGGTTCTGCATGAGTACTGCTCCCAATCCATACCCTAAGGCATCTACCTCCACTGTGAAGGCTTGAGTGAAATCTAGTAGGGCCAAGACCGACACGGTGGTCATAGCCTTCTTCAACCTCTCAAAATCTATTGTGGTCGCCTCCCCACACAAGAAACCATCCTTCTTCAACTGCTCTGTCAGTGGCCATGCGATGGTGTTATAGCCCTTCACTAACCTCTTGTAGTAGCCAGTCAACCCTGAAAATCCCCTCAGCTCCCTGAGATTCTTGGGCATTGGCCATCTCAACATAGCCTCAATTTTGGCATGATCAACCACTACCCCTTCCTGAGAGACTACATGTCCTAAGTACTCCACCCTGGCCTGTGCAAAGTAACATTTCCTCAGGTTAGCCCTCAGCTGATGCTCCTGCAACACTTTCTAAAACCTTCCTCAAGTGCTCTCAATGCTCCCCATCTGATCTGCTGTAAACCAGAATATCATAAAAAAAATACCAGCACAAATCGTTAGAGATAGGGTCGGAAAACCTTATTCATGAGGGACTGGAAAGTGGCTAGAGCATTAGTGAGGCCAAAAGGCATCACTAGGAACTCATAATGCCCTTCATGAGTTCTGAAAGCAGTCTTCAGCACATCCTCCCTTTTCATTTTGATATGATGATACCCTGACTTCAGGTCTATCTTGCTGAAGATAACTGCCCCACTTAGCTCATCCAACAACTCATCTATCACTGGGATAGAAAATTGGTCTGCCGCAGTTTCCTTATTTACCACCCTATAGTTCACGCAAAACCTCCAACTCCCATCCTTTTTCTTAACCAGTAACACTAGGCTAGAAAAATGACTCACACTGAGTCGTATAATTCCTGCTTCCAGCATCTTTTTGATCAACTTCTAAATTTCATCCTTTTGAAATTGAGGATAGCAGTAGGGCCTGACACTGATTGGTGACACACCTTCCCTTAAGGTGATAGCGTGCTCCTGCTCCCTGGGCGGTGGCAATCTCTAAGGCAGCTGAAAAACCTCACTGAACTGCTAAATCAATGGTTGTACCGAAAGAGGAATGTCCCCACGCTCCTCCAATTTGATCCCCTCCAACCTATGTAGCTCCACCAAATAACCTTCCCCCACCTCCTATATGCTCTTCACCATGATTTTAAGTGATACCATGGCTTTGGTGAGCCCAACATCTCCCCTGATCACTACCCATCTCCCTTCCACCATCGGCTCCATCGTCAATGCTCCTCAGTTGACCTTAGTGTCCCCCAAGGTCTGCAGCCACTTCATCCTCATAATGACATCCGTGCTCCCTAACTCCAATGGAAGAAAATCCTCCCTCACCTAAATCCCCTGTATAGTCAACACTACTCCCATACATATTCCCTGACCCATCTCCACCTTCTTTGTACCCATCATCACTCCATAACATCCTGTATCCACCAATGTCACCCCCTAATTGGTCCACGACCTGGTTGGAGATGAAATTGTGGGTAGCCCTACTATCAATCAACCCCACCATCTCCCTGTCTGCTATTTCTCCCTCCACTTTCATGGTATGGTTCTGAGTGAATCATACCACTGAGTTCAGGGAGACCTCTGCCACGTCCAGATACAGCTTGTCATCCACCTCTCTCTCAACCTCACTATCATCTCCCTCCTCAGTTTCCTCGTCATCACAGATGGTGAGAACTTGAAGAGTTTGGTCCTTATACCTGCGCCCTGGAGTGTACTTCTCATCACATCTGAAGCATAGTCCCTTCGCCCTCTTCTCCTGCATCTCCCTCTCAGTCAATCTTTCGAAGTTCCCCCCACTTCCTTCTCCTACTGGCTTCTCCTTGGGAGTCTCACAAATGTTGCCTAATGTTGGCCCCTTGGGTGCTAAAAGAGTGATAGTCATCCTGTAAGAGCCACTGAACTGCTGCCTCTCACTCCCCTCTCCTGGTACTTCTGACCCTCCACTAGTTGTGCCAGTTCCATAGCCTCTCCCAAGTCACGAGGCCTCATGACCCTCACTGCTGTCTGGATCTCTAATTTGAGTCCCTTTTATGAAATTCTCCTCCAGAATAGTCTTCGATAGTCGATCCAATCAACTTGCCAGGTACTCAAATCTCTTGCAGTACTCTGCCACTGAACCTTCCTGTACTAGTGCAAAGAATTGCTCATAGAAGTCCCCTCCTCTGTTGGTTTGGAAACGTTCCAATAAGCATTCCTTGAACTCCCTCCAACTTCGTATGGACATCCTCATGTCTCTCCACTGGTACCAAGACAACACATTTTCTTCTAAACATAAGCCAGCTGCCATTTATGATGCACGGTCACACACGGACACGACATGAAACGGAACACGATTTTTTTTGAAAATATAAGACACGTGTACGACGCATACACGACATTACAATTTTTTTATATAGTGTATAGATATTAATGTAACATCATATTAGAAATGACAAACAATAACAAATGAATGGCATGATAACTTGTCTAGCTTATAATATAAAATGTTTATAACAAAATGTCTAGTACAACCATAAAAATATAAGCAAATAACCATTAACTACAACATTAGGCATTCAAGCTTCAACTACTAGGATTAGCTTCAGAGGTTTGTTTTTGGCATTCAATATCATCATCATTGAATATCATTGCTTCCAACTCTGGTTCATCAAGAGAAAGATTGTAATAGTTCATTGGATATCATATAATGAAAGTTGGTTCTTCTTTGTATCTATTTACTTCTCTAGTTTGCTAGTTCTCTCCCATAATATTTCTTTAACCTCTAATCTAAATCACAAAGAATGTATCTATTTACTTATATACTTCTCTAGTTCTCTCCCATAATAGTTCATTGGATATCATATATTAATCTTTATTCTATTAATCTTAAATCTTTTAAATTCTAAATATTTTCTATATCATTCTAACTTTTCACCTATTTCAACAAATCTCATCAACTAGAGTTACAATAAGGCATGCACATAAAGATCTTCCCGACATAATCAAAATTCTTCTTATTCCACATCACTAAAAATTGCAAACACAGGTAGGCATAAATATTTTCAATAATCTGATAGGAAGTGGATACAATTTTCTCAAAATCAGCGAACAACAATAAAAAATTAATAAGAAAAACACACCAAAACTATTTTATTACAAGATATATGAAAGAAAATAGTAAGATACAGTCGTATCTTCAATTGGAGAGGAAGATCCGGCTCTCCCAAATCCTTAGCCGCTTGCTAGAGCTCAAATAACCTAAGAATAAATTAAATTCAGCAAACTCCCAAAACATCCTCTGAAATCACCTTATTGTTAGCCTTAAATAGGCTCCCATAATTGACTCCCAAATCAACCCCCTCTCCCTAAATAATTCCCTTTCATATTTGAAGTCAAATTAGATTTATTAACCTAATTAATTCTCTCCCAATTGTAATTAAAACTTTCCTAAACAACCCCCCTTAATTTCTCCTCCTTTTCTCTAAATAATTTCCTCTTAGATTTTGAATTTAAATTAGATCTCTTGCTTAAATAATTTCCTCCCAATTATAATTTAAACATTCTTAAATAATTTTTCTTTGATTAAGAACCTTCCTAAACAGCTTCCTCTTGATTAGAAAACTTCCTAATTTCCTCTCAATCAAATTGGTCAGTCCATCAATACTCCCCTCCCAAAGTGTCACCTTGTCCTCAAGGTGAAACGACGGAAATTGCTACTGAAGCACTTGACTAATAGCACTAGACTGAAAAATGAGTTGACACTGGGTCGAATGATCCCTTTCTCCACCATCTCCCTGATCAATATCTCGATCTCATCCTTCTGGATTTGGAGATGATGGTATAGATGAACACTGATATGTGAGACTCCTTCCTTTAAGATGATAGCATGCTCGCATTTCTGTGGAGGAGGCAACCCCTGAACTGGCTAGAACACCTCTCGATACTACTGTAGGAGTGGTTGAACCATGTATGATGCTTCTATCTTCTCACCATCTTCTTCTCCTTCCAAACTTTTCAGCTCCATAAAAAATCCCACTCCACCCTTTCCCCTCCTTGGAAGTGGCTTCAAAGATGGCATCTCCTCTTCTTCCCCCAAAACTTCTACATCATGATCCTCCCTCATCGTCCCTATATTAGGGTTTCCCCCACTTCCCAGTCCAATCAACGGTGCTCTCGCCTTCGATGTTGTTGGTTGGATGTGAAGCTCCAATAGTTTCCTTATCATTCCTTCTAGATTGGAAAACTTTTCCTCCATTGATGTCATATCCTCAAATGCCGATTTGAATTGGACAACTTTTCCTTTAAGACACACTTCCAAGGCATCAATTTTCTTTGCCGCCATGGGTCCCAAAAAAGTGCTCTGATATCACTTTGATAGGAAGTGGATGCAATTTCCTCAAAATTAGCGAGAATGACAATAAGAAATTAATAAGAAAAACACACCAAAACTATTTTATTACAAGATATATGAAAGAAAATAGCAAAATACAGTTGGATCTTCAATTGGAGAGGCAGATCCGGCTCTCCGAAATCCCTAGCCGCCTGCTAGAGCCCAAATAACCTAAGAATAAACTAAATTCAGCAAACTCCCAAAACATCCTCTGAAATCACCCTATTGTTAGCCTTAAATAGGCTCCCATAATTGACTCCCAAATCAGCCCCCTTTCCCTAAATAATTCCCTTTCATATTTGAATTCAAATTAGATTTATTTTCCTAATTAATTCCCTCTCAATTGTAATTAAAACTTTCCTAAACAATCCCCCCTTAATTCCTCCTCATTTTCCCTAAATAATTCCCTCTTAAATTTTGAATTCAAATTAGATATCTTGCTTAAATAATTCCCTCCCAATTGTAATTTAAACTTTCCTAAATAATTTTTCTTTGATTAAGAACCTTCCTAAACAGCTCCCTCTTGATTAGAAAACTTCCTGATTTTCTCCCAATCAAATCAGCCAATCCATCATAATCATTATTGCTTCTCAAAAAAAAAAAAATCATTCTCTAATAATCATGCCTTTCAATAATCGTATTGATGCATGTACGAGCGAATGTGATGTTTTATTTGATTTAGTAAATATAAAAAAATTCTAATTTAAAATAGTTTTATCATAAAAAATTAGGGCATGCGTGTCCCAGACGTGTCTGACACGTGTCCCAGCAATGTCGGGTTAAATTTAAACATTATTTTAATCAGACACGTGTCTGTCGTGTCTGACACGTGTACTAGCCATGTCGGGCACGTGTCCGTGTCCGACACATGTCCAACACTGCATTCTCTCTTCAAGAAGTGTATCGGTGCATCATAGGTTGCCGTCAATTTTTCCTCCTACGTCAACCCATTTACGACGAAATACCTCTCCACCTTGAAAATTCACCCATGTGCATCTTCCCCTCAAAAATGGGCATCTTCAGCTGTCGTACCTTCAGATCTCTCCCGTTTCCCCGGATTCCTCCATAATTTCTCCTTTCCCAAGTGTTTGGTCCTCCCCAAGTCTCCCTATCTTCCCTTCCACGCTCATACCCATACCCCTCTTCGCTTTGTCCCCTCCTTCCTTCAAAATCAGTACCCCTCCTATCGAAAATCCCTAGGGGGCGGATCTGCTTGGTTCGCCTCCTATATACTTGGGCTGGCCCCTTGCCTTGGGCCGGCTGGACAGGTCCAGCATGGATCGGTCTAATAAAAACATGATATAAAGTGGTATGTATGTAAATCCCCCTATTAATAAATATTCATTTTTCTCAATCATATTTTTAACGAGTCATTTACATTATCAGTGGACCTCTCCAATCGGCCATCTCTATCATCTCCATTATGCACACTTTAACAATTCAACGCCATAATCAACAATTTTTGTCTCATCTACCAAGATGACAATTGAGCCATACCTGATCAAAATTGACCATCATATTAGAACAAATTAACAAACAATTTTTTAATCACAAATCAGGCTAAATAAACACAACTATGATTTAAGGTGAATAATGGGGCTAAGGACCCATACATACCACCCCTATAAATAATTTATGATTTTATTAAAACAAGTTAATCAGGTAGGATCATTTTTTTTTTCACATTATTTGTAAACATATATCAAGTACAAAACTCCGGCTCATCACCCAATCATGTCTTGTCTTGGCATGCTCTCACCCACCCATTCCTAAAACATGATAGACACAAGTGCATGGATCATTCAATATTTTGAACCAGCATAGTGAATGCACAAAGCACAATATGGAGTGTTTTTTTTTTTCTATTTTAAAGCACAAAGTGCAAACAAAGAGTATAGTTCAATTAGCTGAAACATGCATCTAACAACAAATAGATGCCTTAACTTTAATAGTGAAAAAACACATGCACATGATACAAATCTCATTTCTTACAAATAGAATAGTCAAGAATTGTTAAATTTGCATCGAAATAGAAAGAAATAAAATAGAAAATAAAGTAAATGACACATACCTCGGTGACATTATAAATCACTTTTTTTGTCAAAAATAAAAAAATGTCATTGTTAAATGTAAAATAGAAAATAAAGTAAATGATACATACCTCGGTGACATTATAAATCACTTTTTTTGTCAAATATAAAAATATGTCATTGTTAAATGCACTTGTTTAGAGAGAAGGTAATGCCTAAATAGGAAAAGGTTAAAGGCTAAATTCAAAGGAAAGCTAGTGGGAACAAAGAAACTGCAATGCATCAAGCAAGGGCATCTGAAAAGTTTGACGAGGTGCATTGGTAGAGGAATGAACTAATGCAGGTGAAGGAAGGACACTTATTCGACTAAAAATGAGAGTAGGGAAGATCGGAAAGGGAACTATCACAAAGAAGTAAAAAAGGGAAAAGGATGAGAAAATCTAGAAATAAATAGACACAAAAATAACAAGGTTGAGCTTAGAAGAAATATCAAAAGCAGGTGGAGGAACAATTCAAGTTTGGAGCAAGAAGCACATTTACTTGATTGTGATAGCAATAATATGGAAGATAGAAGAATCAAAACACCACAAGGAGAAGCAGAGAAGATAATCATATGGAAATAAGGTACGAGACAATAGGAATAGGCATTAATCTTTGAAGCACGTTGAAGGCAAAGCATGCGCAACTCAAATAATTTTTCATGCGCACTTTTCATGCATTGTGACACTTAAATCTCTTCATCCACTCCGATCTAATGTAGAGCACATAGTGACCACCACATCATTGATGCTTGAACTCTGTTGTGCCTCTAGCAATATTGTTTTGAACAAGTCCCAAAATGGAATCCACCAATACCATGCTCAACCCATTGCAATTTTTATGCACCCATATCATCTATTTTGTCCATAAGCATCATACCCTCTCTACCACTCATAACTCATGACCTTATGTCTCACCCGCTTCTTATTTGCAACCACCTTTTTTCCAGCTCACTTTCATACATAATTTCCTTATGTATTATCTTGTCGCCCCTCTATGGAAGTTCCCACTGCCAATTTTTTGATCTTCTTAAATGCTACCTTCTCCAGTCTACTTCATCTCACTTTCCCATCTGTAGCCTTATTTTTAAATCTCTCTTTCACTGCCATTCATTTTCTTTCCTTCCCTCCCTGCCTCTCCTTTCATCCTATTTGGTGGTCCTCTACCTCCCTATCCAGTCATCTTATTTCTCTCCTCGACAATTTCTGCTCATTGTAATTTACATTGTATGTTTTAATCATTCCCACACTCCCTTTATCCAATCATCTTATTTGTTTCCTCTCTATTATGACAAATACCTAATTCCCTGAAGTCACCAATACAACAGTTCCAGCATGTCTAGGACATATTGCATAAAAGTCTAGCTTAAACCCTTACCTGAAATAATCTTTTCTACCACTCGACTCAATAACCATAGCTATAAGCTAGCCAGTGGTAATTACAAAACTGATGTTGGTGAATGTAATTAATGAACGATACCATGTGTACAAGATAAAGGAATACATTGGTATTTTTGAACTGATATGCCCGGTTTAGAGTTTGAATCCGTATGGTTGATTTACATTTTTCAATTTGGATGAAAGATGCACAAATTTTAATTTGCTTCCAATTGCCTAAACTTTTTATTCATAGGTACCTCAGACTTCACGCTTGATACCTGTTTTTCAAACGAAAAAACTGAATGATATACAATTTATGCATGTGGTATATTTAGTGAAAATGATGCTTAGGAGTTCTACTTTTTTAAGGTTTTTAGTAGCCTTCTATCCTTAGTTTGTCATGTCTATTCATGCTTTACAGATCATGCTAAATGAATTTTCTGAAGATATTGTATCCATACTTTGCATTTAAATATAAACCACTTTTCCCTTGGGTTTTCCCTTGGGACGTTGTCTTGTTCCACGATTTTTTCATGCTTCCATGTCTACATAATGCAACTTCCAGAATGGAATTCTTACATCATACAAAAAGAAAAGAGAACAGATCAAATAATTGATCGCTTATTAGCCAGAAACAAATCAGATTGCAACAAAACCACATTGAAATTTGGAAACCGAAGCTAATAACTGTGAAACAACTAAAGTAGCACCAAATAAACTCACATGAACTAAATGACTTTCGATTGGTCTTCCATGAGCATCAAGTTGACCATAACGTTGTCTCTTTCCCAATTTCCATGCTGATATTGTGTGTGTCTCAAGCTCTTCCTCGGTAAGATTAGAACCACGGCTTCCAAGCTGCAACAACAAATATAGAACTGCATTGGTGCAAATGCAAAAATATTGAGACCAAAATAAGCCTCAATACTCCTTTTCTATAATTGCTGCAGCTAGCAGCTTCAAGCAGAAAAATTTGACATTCCAGAAAAATAGCTCAGGAATGAAAAAACAAATATATTAAGGACAGAGAATTTGAGATACAATTTAAATCTAGAGCCCTCTTTGTTTTAGCTTTATCCAAGTTGCAGAGGCAAAAGTTGTTGCAAATTAAAGACGATCTTTCAAATATAAAGAGGGTGAGAATTTCGATAATCTGCTTTAAAAAAGCTAATTTTCAGAAAAAACAGATTTTTTTTGCCCATAAACAGCTTTTTCTGTGGCTGAAAAAACAAAAAAAGCAGGAACCCAACCAAATGAGGGATACGGAGGAAATAAACTAGAAAATTGTCAATCAAGGAAGTTCTTTTTCAGTAAATCAAAAACTTGTTGAGCATTAATGCATCTACAAAGATGCTATTTCTATGTTTGAGGTTATGTTCACTGGTCTTTTTTTGTTTTTTGCACAGCTTAATGCTTTGTAGCCCTACTCCTAGGCTTCGTTAAGAAAGTCGTCCCAAACGAAGCCCTAGTCAGAAAATTTCAATCCCAGTAAACAAAAAAAATTTCAATCCCAGTAAATTTCAATCCCATGACATCCATATCCAATTGGGCTAGAGATATCTTTTTGTCTATGAGATGGATTGTGAGGAACAATTCCATTTCATCTCTTTTAGCATACACTTCACCAAGATATCTTGTACTTTCATAGACAACTTGATCATCAATAACTGTTAGTTCTCACTTCTCACTCATTCCACTTCATCACAATCATATGCTAATATGTTTGCTATTAAAATACATGTAATACATCTAATTTTATTTGTAATGCTAGACATTATCCTAAAATAAAATAATGATCGGTCAGGTGCTTGCCGCTTGCAATCCAACATTTCCAAAGCTTGCTTTCCATTTGTGGTCTATCCAAGTCCCAATTTTGTCTCTGTGCACACTAAGCCAGTTATAAGCCTTAAAATTATTTAGAAAAAGACCAAAATGGTCCATTGACTTTTATGAAAGATCAAAATGATCCCCAACTATATTAAAAGACCATTTTGATTCCTTTTACCCTCAATTCCTTAAAGAGGAACCAAACTAGTTCCATCGTGGGACTATTTTAATTCCTCTTTAAAGACTTAAGGGATCAAAATAATCTTTTAATATAGTTGGGGATCATTTAGGTCCTTCATAAAAAATTAAGGGACCATTTTGATCATTCTCACTCAAATTATTATTTAGTTCTGAAGAGCCAAGGATCAAGAAAACAAATGCCATCCCACACTTGGTTAACTACCACGTACTAAGTTGAACAGGTCAACTGTCTTCTAGCTTCCGTCAAAACACCTTCCAAACTCTGGTACTAGTACAACATGGTAGCTATTTCACATAACCTAAATTCTAGAATAGATGAATGACAAACTTAAAATAGCTTGTTCATTTTTCCAATCCGTCTCATAAAAATTTCTCAATAGGGTCCGTCACTATTAAATGAATAATCAAATAATTTCTATAGTGATCTCCAATAGTAAGTCACATTTATTTTTATCTTGTGAGACCTTTTACAGTCAGGCTAATTATGCATTCAAGTACTCAAAACTTGATTCACTCATTATCTGTAATACTCAATAATGTTAAAAAGGTAATAACAACATTTCTCTAAAATTTTTCCTTAATTTTGATAAATCAAAAAAATAATCAAAAGCAATTTTATAAATTTAACACTTCGTTATGATCATTTTGGTACGTTTATGTATGTGCGTCTATATGTATGTGTATGTGTGTATGTGTGTCTATATATATATATATATATATATATATATATATATATATATATATATATATATATATATATATTAGGCATTTATAAACATTATTTATGATGTAGAACAAAACATGCAAAGATGATTAGATTAAGGAAATTTGCACGCTTAATATTTAGAGCACAATAACTATATCCTTATAGTGATTTTGAATGACAAAATAAAACACAAAGAGCGGTGACACAAGCTTAGGCTAAATCACATGCATTGAAGTTAAGATTGTAAAACAATCAATTTAATCTAACGTTGCATACATGAATGGTTTCAACAATAAATTCCAATGCTAACAATAAGATTAGTCACTAAGCAAGGATCCCCTCACTCAACTCTCTGCGATTACTAGGTGTTAGCGGGGAAAATTAACAAGCTTCTTATGAATCAATAAGTCCACAATTGAGGAAGATTTAGACGATATAAGGGTTGGAGGAGGGCTCAACTTAGCATTAGGGAATTACCTTACTTTCCTTTGACAGCTTATGCACCCTCCAAGTTACCTGGACAGCAGGTTGTAGGTGCTGGGAACTCCAAACAGCCATCAGAAAATTAAGGGCAGCAATATGGTGAATCCCAGGGCCGGCTAGAAGGTGAGGAAGCATAGGAAACTGCAGGACAGCAGTTTAACCGAACCCTGGGAAGGTTGGACAGCAGTGATGCATTACAGGATGCCATGGATTATCACCAACGGACTGCTGGAATCATCTGGGAGCAGGCCGGCCTTGCTGGATTCACTGGCCAGCAAACCGTGGTCAAGGAAAACATGGATAGGGGCAGCCACAGTAAGGGAAAAGTGGCACCTGGCTTCCGGCTCTTAAGGTTTGGGGGGAGGGAAAAGAGAAAAAATTAAAATCTGAAATTACAATTCAGATTTTGTAGTATTATGGTCTAGGGAATTAAATTAATTAGTTCCTTGATCTAGGATCTAATTAAGTGTGATTGGAGGGAGGAAGGGATGGCCGGCCAACATATAGCTAGGCATTGGGAGTTTTAATTAGGTTGTGGGCCCAAGTAATTATGTTAATTGATATGAATTAAATCTGAATGTAATTTCAGATTTAATGACTTGAGGGAATTTCCTAATCAGAGCGGATTGATTAAGAAAGAATTTAACTTTCAAATTCTTTCGTATTTGAATTAAAATTCCCTCCAATTGATGTAGCCAAACTAGGAAACAATCAAGGAATTGGGTAGGGATCTAGGGGCTGAAGGAAGCAAGGGGCCGGCGGCTGCCTGGGACGTTTGCCAAGGGAAAACAGGGAGAGGAGGAGCCGTGGGAATTGGTGGAGGTTGGGCCTAGGGAATGAAAGCTGGCCGTGTGATGGCTATGGGAAAGGAAGCCGGCGGGTGGGTTGGTGGACGGATGGGTGGTGGTTGGGGGATGGGAGGCCGGTGGGGTTGGGGAGGTGGCCGGCGGCTGCCTGGTTGAACCGGCCGGCGGTTTTGGGGCTTCCAGTGGGCCGGCAGCTGTGTGGGAAGGGAGGTGGTGGCCGGGTGTATAGAAGGAAGGAAGGAACTTGCGGACCGCGAACCTTGGAATTCCCCAAAGATTGACGGGTATTGCTTTCACCCACCTAGGGTTTCTCCTCTCAAGAATTCACTTAGAGATCAAGCAAAAAAATCTGAAATTTCATTCATAATTCATCATTCCATAATACAAAAGAACTAGCATATATATAGGCCTCATGAAAAGAAAAGAAACAAAGACAAAAATGCCCTTCGGGCTACAATACACTAAACTCCCCTCATAGGGGTACGACGGGAAAACAAAAAAATAAAATAAACTCGTACATAACACAAAAAACTCCAAATCATAGCCGTTGATCTTCGGTGTCCTCATCAATTTACTAATTTAATTAAATGACCTATTCTTTGATTAGAATTACTATTCATTGAATTATGTTATTGTAGCAGGCACTAATTTACTGTGCTTTTCCACCTAAAATTGCATGCATCAGCTGGTGGTTTGGGTGAACGGCTCTGATGGTTTGCTTTAATGATATTAGGTTATATACACAACTATCACTGATATCAATATGCATACTTAACGCTCTGAACATTTCATTCCCATTTCCTGCAATGCCATCCTGTAACTTCATTAGCTGCATACAAAGCAGGAACGCGCAGAGCTAGAGCCAAGGGAAAGAAGGGCCAAAGGCTGGGAAGTTAGGTAAGTAAAGAAAATTCTGGATTTTTTTTTGTAAATTTTCCGGAGAATCGAGCATACATAAAGGTTTGTAGGCATCAAGACTTTTATGAGTAATTATTTTGAGAGAAAAAAATGTTTTTTGAGATTATTTCATATAGTTTTGAGTTGTTAAATTAAGAATTTAGATAAATTAAAGAATTTGATGTTTTTATTAGGTTGTATGCAAAAAATCTCGAGTTGATATAAGTAAGGAAATACATTCTAAGGTCGATCAATATTAGCAGTGAGATATTCAATCTCTAATATAGGGAGCAAAGTGTTTTGAAGTCTACTTCCTTTTAATCCATATTTTATAAAGATTACTCGTTCAAGATAATTGCATTTTATTATCATAACACAAGTTTCATAATAATTTCATTATTTATCATATATATATTCAAGTAAAGAGATGTTTTTTCTCACAGGTTTGTTGTTTTTATGTCTTTATTACATGTCATAGGGAAGTCATCGCCATATCTAGTGTGAGAACTAGATTTCTTCATTTTAGTAATCACCTTTTATCTAATTTGATTTCATCAAAATATTTTGTTAATAGGATATTAGACTTATTAATTTTGTTCAAATTTATTTAAACTTAAAATTTGATTATGGTGAAATTTTCCAATTGCTTTATGATTATGTATGGTTCAAATTCCTCGGTGGTTTCTTTAGATTTATTCGATTATTGCTTTATTGTTTAAATTTTAATTATCGTATTTTTTTATTTGCAACTAAAGAAAGCACAGTTTTGAGCATTGAACTGCAAATTCTAACTTTTGCTGTGATATGCATTCATTGTATCATCTTAGTTGCATTAAAAAACCTAGACCCTAAATCTACATGCATCAAAGTGATATCTGAGCTTAAGGTTGCAATATCATATAACTAAAACTAAAACAACTCATATAAGTATATAACTCATAATCTAATAAGCTATGGCTCCCGACATCCACAATGTAATTATCCACAATGTAATTATCGGGTGGCTCAAAACTACTTCCTAACAATCTATATGCAAGATATGATCATAGAAAATTTTCAAGGTGGATCACTAATTAACTTAGAATAATTTTTTACTTTACTATTTATTTGATTCAAAAAATAAAATAAAATAGTCAAAACAAATTTGTTAAGATATGCTCAATGATTTATTTAAGTAATGCAATTAAACAGAGCAAATAAATAGAAAAAAAATTAATGCAATTAAAATAAAATCAACATTGGTTATCATGAAACATAAGCTTAAAGAGAAATATCTAACATTTGGTGAATATTGGGAATATTGAATAAGCAATTCTAGAGTTATAAACAACATGATTGTAGCATGTTTAACATGCCTTGTATTTAGATTATTTTGTTACTGCTACTTGCTTCATTAAAAATCATAGGTGAGAGTTTAGGAATGAACTCAACTAAAATTCACCAAAAATATTATTTGAGACTTTATTTAGATCTTTGAATACTAAAGCACCTTGTGCTTCTCATGAAGAAAAACTTTTAAGCAATTCATCTAAAGCTCACTGGAAATATGCTAATGCAAGAATTATGCACAATTTAATTGATTTTATTGAACAAACTGCAATTAATGAATATTCTTTCAAGATGAGTTGCAGATATAAAATGAATCTACATCTAATGACTTTGAATCTGAATGAGCATCTACATTTGATCATGTTCAAGAACCTAAATATATATTGTACCATTTTTGTCCTAATACGTATGCATTAATATAGCATGAACCCATATGGAAATATACACATTGAAATAACTTTGTAGCTTTGATCAAGTGCCAAAATGGAGGTTGATGGTAAAATCGATGATGAGATCATATATAAATTTGAGTTTCTAATGGAGATTGAACCTATGCAAGAATTTGACACTAAAACAATTATGTTTATTTTCGTTGATTAATCAAATGAACAATCTAAAAATGCAACTCTTGATGAACTATTTGATATTATTTAAGTGATAAATGATTTGACTAATAATGAGTTTATTTTTTGTTCTTAGTTTCTTTAAACACTTTCCTAAAAAAATCTTACAAAAAGAGTAATTGGTTGCACTAATATTTTAGGAAATCTAATAATAACAAAAGTATTAAAACAAACCTAAAATTAAGATTCTTATGTACTCAATTTTCAAAGTCCACAATTCATTGAAACTAATATTTAAACCATTTTGGTTAGTTTTTCAAAAGAGGTAGTCCATCCATAAAGACATCCTAATTGCATGATGTTTTGCTTTCAATTTCTTTAACTTATCATTTTCTAAGAATTGGTCATAGGTCATTAGTAGCATCCATTCTGATGCATATTACTGTCTTATTAATTTCATTACTTGTCACATATTATTTGCATGACTTGTTACATGCATGAGGACATTGCCAAAAAATTGACTATTAACTAAACAAGTATTAAGCTTTTAAATAAAAAATAAATAAAAATAAAAAAAACAAAAAAAACAAAAAAAAAAGTATTAAGCTTTTAGAATTTAAACCTGATAATATAATCATGAAATATTTAAACCTGCAAGGCTTCCATCAAAAACCATTAAGAAATTAAATGTGACAGGCAGTATTATTTAGAATTTTGTAATGTGTTCGAACAAATGTCTACAAACTGTAAAATCCAAGAAAGTAGAAACTATAACATCAATCCAGCTTTCAAAGAGTCTGATTTGAACTTATTTTATGTACCTGGTGTTAAGTTGGATTATCCTCTCTTTCCATCTCCTCTTTTTGAATCTGCATTCAATTGTTATAAGCCTTAATTACATCTATGTCTACAATGAGCTTGAATTGTTATTCCTCCTTATCCATGACTCCCTTTTTGCACCAGGGATTCTGCTTATCTATTGTGGGTGTACATGATGTTGTGATTGAGATATATGAGTTTTTCCTCTCTTTCTGCTACTAATGTAAGTTGTAGATAAAATTAAAATTCAAAATTTAAGATTATCTAAAATTAAATTGGGTTGATCTTTGTACCAACCATTTCTATTAACCTAGATATGAGAATTCTAAAATTAGATAATATGCGGCAGGTAATGTGAGAACTTTTAATTGAATAAAATTTCTAATTTCTGATTTCAATTTCAATCTTGCGTTTGCAAGTTCAATGTGAATTTGTTAGGAAATGCTTCTAGAAGTAGAAGAAAACCTTGGCTAAAATTGAATTTCAGCAAGCCCTAAACAGTAAACGAGAAAGATCTATGTGGAATCTCACAAGAGAAACTTTTTAATTGATGATAGGAAGAAGAAAACAAACAAGATACAATTTGAGAGGAAGATCTGTCTCTCCCAACCCTAGCTGCCCACTAGAGTCCCTTCTACCTTTAGGAAAACTAAATTCAGTCAAACATAACATAACCCTAATCATAGAGAATTAACCTACTCAAAGCATGCAATAATCATGTAGATCCCAAAACAACCCCTCTTTCGAATTTTTCCCTCCTAATCCCCCCCCCCAAATTCCTTCCTAATTGGTTGTTGGACTCGATTGAAAGAGGGGGCGGAAGCGGAACTACTATTCCGCCTTTTGTACACACGGGCCGGTCAAGGATGGACCAGCCGAACCGGTCCATGAGGGACTAGTCTAACAATACCTCCCCCCCCCCCCCCCCCCCCCACCACAAGAGCCACCTTTTCCTCAAGGTGGAAGGACGAAAACGAATTCATTACTCTCTCGTACGGCTCCCATATAGCATCATAGTTGGGTAGGTTCTTCCACTTTATCAGCACTTCCTTGAGCCCACCCTCTCCCTGTCGTACCCCTTTGAACTCTAGTTGTTCTAATACCACCTCCAAATCTTCTATCAATGTCACAAGTAACTCTGAACTGGGGATATGATCCCCGATAGCTATCCTCAACTGTGATACGTGGAACACTGGGTGTATGATGGCGGTCAGGAGTAACCTCAATCGATAATCCCCTACTCCAATCCTCTCCAATATCTCATAAAGGCCAAAGTACCTATGGGCCAGCTTTTCATTCCTCCTGTTAGCTACCGTCCTTTGTATGTAAGAATGAAGCTTCAAGTAGACCCTATCCCCTATCTCAAACTGAATATCCTTCCTGTACCCATCCATCTGCTTCTTCATAATCTACTGAACCCTCAATAAGTGCCTTTTCAATTCATCCAACACCCTATCCCTCCCTTCCAAGTACTGCTCCACTGAGGAGACTAGTGTACTAAAGTGCACCAAGTGATGTGGGTTCCTTTTCGTAAAACACTTTGAACGGAATCGTCTAGGAAGCTGAATACGAAGTGTGGTACCAGTATTATGCCCATTGCTAACTACTTGGCCCACGACCGAGGTGTCTCTAAAGAAAAAATAGCAGGTATGTCTCCAGGCTCCTGTTTACCACATCTGTTAGCCCGTTTGTTTGGGGGTGGTAAGTGGTGCTCCTCTTCAACACTGTCCCCCTGCAACTTGAACAACTCCCTCCAAAAATAATTGACGAACACCTTATCTCGGTCGGACACTATAAATTCTAGTATCCCATGCAGTCTGACCACATCTATGATGAATATTTTTGCCACTATCACTGCTATGTAAGGACATTATTGGGGAATGAAATGAGCATACTTGCTCAATCTGTCAACTACCAACAAAATCACTATAAACCCCTCAGATCAGGATAACCCATCTATAAAATCCATGGTGACCTCCTCCCACACCCTATCTGGAAGAGTTATGGGCCCCACTAGAGCTAGGGGTGTCAAAACGGGTCGACGGGTCGGGTCGAACCTGAGTTGACTTGAGTCTAAACGTGTCAACCCGAACCCGACCCGTTTTCAAAAACGAGACAGTTATTTTAACCCAAACCTGACCCGCTCGGTTTACCAGGTTGACCCGACCTGTTTAATTAAAAAATGGGCGAGGCCGAGGCGGCAGGGCAGCGAGGCAGTGCCGGAGCGGCCTGCAGGTGCGACCGTGCGAGGTCGAGAGGATCTGCTAGCGCCTGGCGGTTGAGGACGGACGAACAGACGCCAGACGGAGGACCTGCTGGCTACTGCCAGGTCGCGCGAGATGCTACACGACGTCGGCGACACCGGGGCAGGCGACGTCGACTAGACGTCTGGAGGCTCTCTGGCTCTAGCTGCGACTCAACGCGGGCGCGACGTCTCGACGCAGCAATAGTGCGAAGGCTCTGGCTCTGGCTATGATAGTGCAAGCAGACGCGGACGCGACACAGCGACAGTACGACTAGATGCGGACCGATGTCTCGATTAGACGCTCGCGCCCAGTATTTTTGGGTTACGTGGTAGCCATATTCGGGTCAAATCAGGCTGATTTCAATTTTCCAAGTCAACCCGAACCCGACCCGTATGGTAAACGGGTTGACCCTAACCTGAAATTTTTCGGGTCGGGTCCCGATCAGGTTTCAGGTTGCGTCAGATTTTGACACCCTTACGTGGAGCCATGGCCATGTATTTATTCCGCTGGCATACCTCACATCTAGCCACCATCTCCTCCACATCCTTATGTATCCCCTTCCAATACAATTATGTTGTCAATCTCTTGTATGTCTTCTACACACCAGAATGACCCCCAACAGCGCTCTTATGGAGCTCCCATAGCAAGTGTGGAATATGGACCAATGTCTATGACAACATAAATCTCCCCTGATACAGTAGTCTCTCCCCTTCTAAGGAATAATTAGGGTGGCTACTCTCATCCTTCAGTAGATCTTCTGTAGATCTGCTCTAATCCTTCCCAGCTCCTCATCCTGCACACTCTCATCTTTAATAGCCCCTTAATCCAACATCAGTGGTACTGAAATGGCCAACTCCTGGAGCTCCTCAATGCATCTTGACAAGGCATCAACCACCTTGTTCTCTAACTCTAGTCTATACTGGATGCAAAGTCATAGCCCAATAGCTTTGACAACAACCTTTGATGTTCCTCGGTCACCATCCTCTGCTCCAACAGATACTTCAAGCTCCTCTGGTCCGTCCTGACAATAAAATGTCGGTCAAACAAGGCCGTCACTTCTGAATAGCTAACACAATGTTCATCAGCTCCCTCTCATAGACTGACTTCAACCTTGCTCTGGCTGTCAATACCTAGATGAAGGAAGCTATGAGCCTGTGATTCTGCATGAGTACTTCACCCAATTCATACCCTGATGCATCAATCTCTACCACAAAAAATTGGCTAAAATCTAATAGGGCCAGAACCATTACCGTGGTTATGGACTTCTTCAATCTTTCAAAGGCCTGGGCATTGTTTAAAATTGTACAATATGAGGCACGCCTTGAGGCCCGCCTCAGCACAATTCCAGTTAAAACCCCTAGAGGTTTACGCCTAGAGCCTTTTTTATGAGGCTTGCGCCTCAACTTAGCTAAGCCCCACCTTGAGAAGCGCCTCGCCTCGTTGGCATGAGGCGGTACACATCACCCTACTTATGCAGCTCCTCAGTGAGCTTCTTGAAGTTTCCCCCAATTCTCCCTCCTACAGGCTTCTCCTTTGGGGTCACTTGAAGGCTACCCAGTATCAGCCCCTTAGGTGCTAAAAAGGTGATGGTCATCCTGTACGAGTCTCCTGAACTGTTGTATCTGCCCCCCTCTCCAGCTGCTTGATCCTCCACTAACTGGGCTACCTCTATAGCCTTTCCCAAATCACGAGGCCTCCTTACTCTAACTGCTGTCGAGATCTCTGGTTTGAACCCCTTTATGAAGTTTCCCTCTAGTACAATCTCAGAAAGTCGGTCCAGTCGGCTAGCCAAGTACTCAAACCTCTCACGGTATTATACCACTGATCCTTCCTACATCAAAATAAAGAACTGCTCATAGAAGTCCCCTCCCCTGCTATTTCGGAAATGTTCCAACAAGCAATCCTTGAATTCCCTCTAACTTCGTATGGGTCGTCTCATGTCTCTCCGTTGGTACCATGCCAACGTCTTCCCCTCTAAATACAGGCCAGTAGTCCTTAGTCTCTCCTCCTTCGTCAACCCATTGATGGCGAAATACCTCTCCACCTTGTAGATCCATCCATGTGCGTCCTCTCCCTCAAAAATAGGCATCTTCAGCTTCCTTACTTGTGGATCTCCTCTATTTCCCCTAATTCCTCCATAACTCCACTTCCCCAAGTGGGTGGTCCCCCTCAAGTATCCCGATCATCCCTTTCACTCTCGTACCCAAACCCTTCAAATTCCTCCATTCTCCTTTCAAAATCAGCACCCCTTCGCTTATGATCAACCCCTCTCCTTACAAAATCAACATCCATTCGCTCATACCCACTACCCATCTCCTCTCTAGGAATAGGCTCTAGGGAAGGCATTTCATTTTCTTCCTCCAAGATCTCCACCTCCTGAATTTCCCCTCTCATTATCGGATTAGGATTTCCCCCGCTCCCTTGGCCTCCAATGGCTCCCCTCATCTTCGATGAAGCCATTTTGGGTTGAGCCTCGAGCAACTTTCTCAATATTTCTTCCAAGATTGCAAACTTTACATCCATCTTCTCATGGAGGGATAAAAATTGATTTTCGAACTCTGAAATCTTTTCCACAAAATCTGATTTCAATTGGCTGATCTCCCCTTCCAATACTTCTACTTTTGTTCCAGTCATAGGTGCCCGGATCAAACAGCTTTGACCAATTTGTTAGGAAATGCTTCTAGTAGTAGAAGAAAACCTTGGCTGAAATTGAATTTCAGCAAGCCCCAAAAAGTAAACGAGAAAGATCTATGTGGAATCACACAAGGGAAATTTTTTAATTGATGATAGGAAGAAGAAAATAAATAAGATACAATGGATCTTCAATTAGAGAGGAAGATCCGTCTCTCCCAAACCCTAGCCGCCCACTAGAGTCACTTCTACCTTCAGGAAAACTAAATTCAGCAAAACATAACATAACCATAACCCTAGGGAATTAACCTGCTTAAAGCATACAATAATCATGTAGATCCCAAAACACCCCTCTTCTGAATTTTTCCCTCCTAATCCCCCCCACCTAATTTCCTTCCTAATTGGCTGTTGGACCTGATTGAAATCCTGGGCGGAAGCGGAACTCCTGTTCTGCCTTATGTACACACGGGCAAGTCCAGCTTGGACTAGCTGGACCGGTCTAAGAGAATTCTTCAAGAGTTGTACAGGTACAACTACTTAATCATGAGGAAAGTTAACATCTTGAATCACATTAGGCCTAAATTTTCTTCACTTTGATGATCACGTTCCTTTATCTAATTTATTCTAAATATATTTTTGTAGGCTTGCCAAAGTTCTTGATTTTGTTTTTAATTTGATAAAGCTAGAATTTATAATATTGTGGGAAATTTTTAATTGCTCATTAATTTTATGAGGTTTGAATTTCCTATCGGTTTTTTTAGATTTATTTAATCAATGCATTATCACTTGAGTTCTAATTCTCTAATTTTCTGATTTTTATTTAAAAAAAGTAAGATTTAAAGTATTTCAGCAATCTTTGATATGTTTTTTTTTAATCTAAATTTTACTTCATCTTAATTGCATTAGGAACTCTAGACCCTAATTCATCATGCATCTCCCTGCAGATATGATGCAATTCTTATGCATCAAAAAAACACATCTCAAAAAATTTTCAATAAATCCAAACCTCAAAACTATTCAAAACCTACGCTAAAAAAAAAGATACAATCCTAGAATTTAAAAAAAAAATACAATAGATGGAAACAAAATCCATGCACTACAATGGTAGAATATCGAATACCATTAAAAATATTCTGCAAAAAAAATCCAATTAGCCAACCAACACAACAAACAGATTACAATATTACACCCATACCCAAAACTAGCTAGAAGTTATCTTCCCGTAATGAAAAGATAGAATATTAAATAAATTGGTGCATGTAGTACCTCCCTTAGTATAAGAATAAAATCCAATGGACTCAGCATCCCCACAAACTGCCCCTTGTAGAAGTCCCACAAAGGAGCTACAGGAATTCCCTGCAAATATGTTGCTTTTAGAAAATAAACATGATATATTGCTTAATCAAATTGAACAAGATGTTGCTAAATATAAGACATTTAGCACGCAGCATTGAAAAATTATAATAATCATGAAAAAAATATTAGATTGAAAGAAATTTATGAAGGAAAAGTTTTAATAAAGATTCAAAGAAAATGAGAAGATGCATGCATTAGACGTCCCAAGATTTTTGCTAAATGACATGTAAAAGTCTAAAGCTTAGTAGCACTTTCACCCCTAAAGATGCAATAGATGGACATCATATTATATATGTTGATGAGAGCAATAAAATGCATATAATCAAATCATAGAACTCTGAACCAGCAGTGCGTAAGAAAATGGCATTGGATAGTGACTGCATCATCGATAAAGGAAGCCATTTAGGGAAATGGATGCAGAAGCAAAAGCATGGAATATAGCTAATCACAGAACTTTACAATATTGCACGAAAAACTTTGATTAGAAAAAACAAATGATGCATGGAAAACAATAGAATAATATAGTAATAAAATGCATATAATCAAATCATAGAACTCCGAATCAGCAGTGCGTAAGAAAATGGCATTGGATAGTGACTGCATCATCGATAAAGGAAGCCATTTAGGGAAATGGAAGCAGAAGCAAAAGCATGGAATATAGCTAATCACAGAACTTTACAATATTGCACGAAAAACTTTGATTAGAAAAAACAAATGATGCATGGAAAACAATAGAATAATATAGTAATGATAATATAAATGCAGATGATATATGTTATAATCATTCAGCCTGCAGAAGAAATCATAGTTGAGATATACGGTACAGTGATACTGTCAATGAGTAGTAGGCGCATATGAAAGTGCCATTTGTCTTCCAGAGAGATGAAAAGTATTCAAATCCCTCAGAACAAAATAACAGCGATGATAAGTATGACCTTGAAAAGGAATAGATATTCTTCGATATATTAAATTACAAATTCATTAAAACATTATTAGACTTCAACAGTAATTTCGAGACAAAAGGCTATTGATATAAAAAGCAGTTTACCTGTTCATAAAGGATATGGAAAGCTTGTTTCACAGGCAAATTGACATCCAGGGCAATGACCTGATATTTAACATGAGCCCTAAGTAAAAGGGAATGTACCGACAAAAAATGGGATTTGACATGGTACAGTGATAGAAATGTTGTATTCAAGAGGCATCAATACCTTGCCAGAATCTGGAAGCAAATCATAAGAAGTATTTGTGGACAAGAAAATAGAAATTTGATGACGGGACAGCTCTATGTCAGCCTCTGAGAGTCTAAGAGCTGTTTCATGTACTGAACCACCCGAAACGGTGACCTGTTTTGAACAGTAGGATTACAAAGTTAAAAAGTTAATTGAACCTACAAGTATGCATTTATAAAATTTAGAACATAAGTCTCAAATTTCAAGTCAGAATAGTTAATAGAAAATAAATACAAAATGCGAAAAAATGTTATCCTCCCGACCTCAACATAATTCAAGGATATCAATCAATCAAATCATTAACATATGTCAATAGGATGGTCAATGTTATACAGGAAAATTAATTAACTTGCCCTCTTTCTTCTATTTTAAGCAGAAGTGATAAAAAGTAAAAAACACTTGTGACGCTGCCCTCTCTACATTAGAGATAAGTTTAAGGGAGCACTGCAATACTGAAAAGGAGCGTTGTGATGCTGAGCTCTCTGTCCGAGAGCATCTAGAATATTCTGAGAGAGCATTGCAGCACTCTACGTTCGAGCGCCATAATGCTGAATATTGAAGTAATTTTTTATATATAAAAATCTAAATTCATTTTCTCATCCCCCACCCACCTTAGCTTGTTGGAGCAGAAAGCAAAGAGAGAAGGAAGTTCAGAGGCCGCAACATCGAATTGTTTGTCAGGCCAGTTAAGAGAATCTTTCTACTCGATATAGGCTCCCAATAGGCTATTTCTGTTTTCAATTCTGATATTTGTATGAAAAGTTACAAAATAAAATGTGATTTAAATGAGTTTTAAAAACTTTCCACCATGTGATTTCTGGTAGATTGTAGAATATTTCATTCTAATCATTTTGACAAAAGAGATTAAATTTTCACCGATCATTTCTCTCTATACAAATTATTGAATGTTTATATTAAAAATGGCATTTTCGACATTTCTTATAGTTCATTAAAAGTCTTAAGATAATGTTTTATATGCCCTCTGCGAATAATTCTCTGAATGATAAATGCTAAGTTTGTATGCAAATTGGACAAGTGTTGGCCCAAAAATGTTGTACATGTATCACCACACATATGTTAATATTCATATTTGATGTCATGTATACATGTTATATATATTAATCTTTGCATGTGCATTCATGTTCATATAACAAAAGTTCTGATATGGGAGATGTTAAAATGCATTATAAATTTTGTTATACGGGCCTGATTTTCTATTCCATTCTGGCCCCATCTATCATGTGGAGATGTGAGAGGCTATTTTTGGCCTCATCTGTTTTATGCAAATGTGGGAGGTTAAAGAGAGTTCGAAGTAGAAGTAGAGTTATAAGAAAAATTGGGCTAGATCTCCGCCATTTTTCATAAGCAAATGAGTTGACCTTAGGAGGCATAAGTGAAAGTAGTAGGCATCAAGACATGTGCATATCATGATTCATATGTAGCATATTTTATTAAATAAAATAAGTTCAATTATAAATAATATTTTGTTACCAAGTGTACTCTAATGTTTCTATGAAAGTACAAGTGAATGTACATATAAATATTTATAATATTCAAGTTCAAAAAAAACAAATTTTGAGAAGTTATATCTGATGCATATTCAATTTTACAATATACTTATGCTATTTTTTGATAATGCAAACCAAAAAATATAAGTAATCCTTTTATTATGTTTTCTAAAAATAAAGCTATTTTCAATAATTTACAAATGTCATTTAAATTTATTATTTGTACACTTCAACTATGGGCATTGACTTCTATAATAGGATTTGGATAAGCCTGCCAAGCATATGAATGCTCATCAAATTTCAGGAAAGGGAAAAGGTACAGTTGAGTAGGGGCTGATAAGATCGGGATAGTTAGAAACTATCTCAACAAAGGTATTTTGTTAGTCCAATTTTATGTTTTGATATGTAGAAAAAATTTTGTACCGGATTAATTGTGTATAATTCCTTTAAAATAAAATTTGTATGATTGTCTATATTATTTAAATGTTTTAGATTACTTGGCTAGCTCTGGTATATTCTATATTGTGGATGAGAAAGTTAGATTCAAGATTTAATTCTTTGATTAGGCCTTGAGGCCTGACAAGAGTGGTATCAGAGCGAAGGTTTAAAAGAATTAAATCGTAACCAAAGCCGTAGCGAATAATTTGTAGACATAAGTAACGAGTCAGGGGTAGTTTAGTATTATTTTCTTTTTGTATATGTGTTATATGTACGTATAGTTAAACCCCATGCTTGTGTTGGATAGAAGTGTTGCTAATAGTGGACCCTCAAGATCCAGAGGCAGCTGATGGGCAAAGTTCTAATAGAGCTACAACTGTTTTAAGTACTGTGAGGACAATGACTTCTAATTCTATAATGCAGTTTGCTGGCTTAGTGGCCGAGCTGATTGGGGAAGCTTAGAGTGCGATGATCAAAGTCAAGGGAGATGAGGTAGATAAGCATCTGCAATTATTCTCAAGGTTGAAGCCTCCTCGTTTCCAGAGTGCAATCAAATCTCAGGCAGCTAAGAACTAGCTAATGAGGTTAAAGAAGTTATTTGATAGTATGCAATGTCCTGAAGATAGGAAAGTATCATTAGCCGTATTTCTATTAGATGGTGAAGCTGAGCGCTAATAGTTGAGCCAATGCAGAAGTCATTTTTTAGGTTGGTGCAAGAGAGCAAGACAGTGATGCAGTATGATGCGGAGTTCACTGCTTTGACAAAGTATGCTTCCCAGTTGGTCAGTACACCGGAGGAGAAGTGTTAAAGATTCTTGAAAAGTCTAAGAAATAATCTGAGGCACCCACTAATCCCCTTTCCATATCCAAGATTTTTCTAAGCTGATGGAAAAAAGCGAGGCTAGTGGAGAATGATCAAGGAACCACCCAATAGTATTGGGATGCCACTATGAAGAGATTTTGAGGAGAACCCTCCAGGAATAGTGTTTGTGGAAAAAAAGACTAGGTTCAGAGGCAGTGATTCTAGGAGGGGAGAACTTGCACTGTTTGAGAGTGCATGTGGATCTGTTCCAATCAATAATGCTCTAGTTTGACGTTTCTATGGGAAAAGGTATACGGGAAGATGTTATACAGTGTTTTAGGTGTGATAGTTTGGTCACAAAGTGGTTCAGTGTCTGCAGAAGGCACCAAAGGGTAGATCTGAGATTGGAGGAAGTTAGACGTGGCCAATGGCAGCCCAACAAGAGCTATTAGTAAAGGATCATCAACCCATAGTGATGATAGATTTGGAAGTAGGCAGCATGGGAGATCAGCAAAAGGAGATCAAAGGTGATGCAGGCAACTTGAGGTAAAAACACCAAGAGAGGAAAATAGTTACTAAAGGAGAAACAAGACTCACTTTAGAAATTTAAGACACCAATTGGAGAACAAAATAGGCTAGTTAAAACGGCTCGACTCTGCTTAGGAAAACCAACATCCAACAAACTTAAAACAAAAGAAAGTTAGCAGTTGAAACAAAATAAAAACAAACAAACACTATCCTCAGAACATCCGACAAGCGGACTCCTCACATGCAACGAAAGTAGGAATATATTTTAAAATAATGCTTAGGCATGCAAACCGAGGGTCCACCACTGCAAAAAGGGCCAACGTCCTACCCAAACTCCTCCACCAAATGCCTCCAAAACAGCCAACAAATCTTACCAACGGAACCAGAAGAAAGATACAGGTGGAGTAGAACTTGCGTAAAGAAGAAAGAGGTTAGAAGCCCGAGAAGAAAGAGGAGAAGCTCGCAAGCTTTCCTAGAGGGGAAGGAGAATGGAACAAGCTCTCAAGATTTTCCAAAGAAGAAACCCTCAGGTTTTTAGCAACTTTGCTCACAATATTCAACTCCTTTTCCATGGCAAAAGATCCTCATATTTATAGGAAAGAAAGGGGAGCCAAAAAGCCAACACACCTCCAACCAAAACCAATCAGGTTTTAGGGAAATGAAAGGCCAAAAGGCACCACAGCAGCCCACAAATCAGCACAGGAAACAGAGCCCAAAAGCCACGGAAAACCCAACCAACAGCCACGGGAAAGCAGCCAGGCGAGGGACCCGAAAAGCCACACAGGAACCGGGGCAGAGAATCAAGGGAAACAGCCAAGGAATCCACGGGAACAGCAAAAGCCAGAAGAAACCGAAAAGGCACAAAGGGAAGGGAAGAGACACAAGTCCACTACACAATAATGAGCATACCTTTTTGAATTTATAATCTAGGAAGTGAAATATTCCACCCATTATTGAGCTAAACTTCAGCTCAAACATTAATGAGCTAACACCAAGTAGAACCCACATTTTTAGCTCAACACCAAGCAGCCAAGGCCCAATCCGAGAACAACAAGGCCCCACCCGAAAGCAGCAACAGCCCAAAGGACAAGAAGGACCCCAAAGCAAGCAAACCCAAGACTTGCAAAGCCCAAGCATACTTCCTACCATGATCATTGGATGCCTTCCATCATTGGATAGCTTAAAAAATATAAAAACAAAATATAAAACACAACTAATATTGTTCAAATTACATCAAAACAAAATAAGGCAAAAATCTAAATGCATCAAAAGAGAATTCGGTGAAATGGTCAGTGTTGCCCTAGTGCAGCCCAGAGTATTCAGCTGACCCAATAGGAAGCTAAGGATGCACCTGACATGATGATAGATATGGTTTTTATTTTTTGTTGCCCTATTGTCTTTTATTTGATTCTAGAGCGAGACACTCATTTCTGTTGGAGTATGTTTTGAATGACTTGGGGTTAGTTCCTGATCTGCTACCGTCTAATTTATCTATTCTATTACCCGCGAGAGATTATCTAATTTCTAGTAAAATCTATGAATGTGAAGTTGAAATTTCAAATAAGAAGTTAGAATCAGAATTGATTGTATTGCTTTTGAAAGAATTTGATGTAATCGGCGAGGGGGGGAGGGATTGGTTGGATAAATATAAAGCTCAAATAAACCATAGTGAAAATCGGGTAAATCTGTGTGAAAAAGGATATGTGCTTTATTTTTAAGGTGCCAAAAGTGTTTCAGCCTCTTTAGTATATGTATTAGAAGTCGATAAGTTCTTAATAAAGGGAAATTATGTATTTATGGCTTATGTGAAAGATTTAAGTATGTTAGGAGTATTGAGGATGCCCTAGTTGTGAGAGAGTTCCCTGTAGATTTCCTAAGGAGTTGGAGAGTCTGTCTCCAGAGATATAGAGTTCTATATTGAAGCAGTACCTGGTACATCCTCAATAGCAAAGATTCCCTATAAAATGATACCAAAAGAATTGTAGGAGCTACTAGATTGAGGATTTAATAGGCCAAGTGGATCTTGGTGGGGGTGGTCCAATGTTATTTGTAAAGAAGAAGAATAGATCTCTAAGAATGTATATTAATTATAGAGAGCTGAACAAGGCGACTGTTAAGAATAAGTATCTATTGCGTAGGATTAATGATTTATTTGATCAGTTGAAAGGTGTAGCTATGTTTTCTAAGATTAATGAGGTTTGGTTATCATCAATTGTGGGGGAAAGCTAAAGATACGATGAAGACAACTTTTAACACCAGGTATGGGCACTATGAGTTTACGGTAATGCCGTTTGAAGTGACAAATATACCAACAATATCCATGGATCAGATGAATAGAGTGTTTGGGGAGTATTTAGATCAGTTCCACATTACATTCATTGATGATATTATAGTCTATTTGAACATTAGAGAAGATCATGCGAATCATATAAGATTGATTTTGGAGACTCTGAGGCACCATAAATTGTATGCTAAATTCTTAAAGTGTGAGTTCTAGCTGAAATCTAGAGTATTTCTGGGCATATGGTAAGTAAGAAAGAAAATTTCTATGGATTCCAGAAACGTACAAGCTTTAGTGGATTGGTCGAGGGCGACATAAGTGACTGAGATTCGTAGTTTTTTGGGCACGACAGGTTATTATAATAAGTTTGTCAAGGGCTTCTTGCAAATTGTGATCCCATTGACCAAACTGACTAAGAAGGTCATGCCGTTTGATTGGATATCCGAGTGTGAAACTAGTCTCCAAAAGTTGAAGGAGCATCTGATGTTAGCTTCTATGCTGAATTTTTCATAAAGTGTTAAAGGTTTTTCAATTATATATTAATATCACAATTAATTATGAATTAATTAAACATCAAATTAATAAAATAATACTCAAATCTATCGATGTACGTTTCTCTAGGATTTAAAGTTGTCATTTTACTATTTAGTAGGATATTTATGCTTAAATCTTATTCGAATCAACCTATTGTTTGCTATTTATGGTATTTTATATTAATATATTTTTTGTTTAAAATTATTTTATATTGTATCATGTTTAAAATAACATGCATCGTGTCATGCGCTATAAATTATGGATCCATGGGGAATTTGCACCATGGTGCGACATTTGTTGTTAATTAGTTTTTGCTTTGAAAATATGAAATCATTATCTGTATGGAGTAAAGTGTGAAAGCTCTGCCGATCATCATAATTTAAAGTATATCTTCATTCATAAGGAATTGAATCTGAGTTTGAGAAGATAGTTGAAATTGATCAAATTGATCTGTATATCTATCAGCCCAACAAGGTGAATGTTGTTGTTAATGCTCTGAGCAGGAAGTCTACAAGAATAGCAGCCAATCTGATTACCTCTAAAGCAAGCTTTGATCTAGGAGTTAGAGAGGTTAAAATTGGAAGTTGTATGTTTATCTGAAGAGAAGGCAGGAGTTATCTCTCAGAAGATTGTTCAACGATCATTGCAAGAAAGAATTAAAAAAAACTAAGAAGGATGATGAATATATGAAAATGTAGGATCAGATACAGTCTAAAAGAAGATTTGAGTTGTCAATTGACAATCAGAGTACAATGTTTTGTGGTGGTATATTATGGATCCCTGCTAGTGGAGATGTGAGAAAAGACATTATGCATGAAGCGCATTATTCTGGATATACGATTCATCCAGATAGTATTAAGATGTATCATGACTTAAAGCCTATGTTCTGGTAGCCTGAATTGAAGCAGGATGTGATAGAATTTGTTTCTAAGTTTGAGACTTGTCAAGTGGCACGGGCCAAGTGGTTTATTGCAACCTGTCTATTCCTAAGTGTAACTGAGAAGAAATTATTATGAATTTTGCTAAGAGTTTTTCTTAGGTCTAGGCAAGGTCATGATTTGTTGGTTATTGTAGATCGGTAACTAAGTCCGCTCATTTTCTGCCTATAAGATAAACTGATTATGTTGACAAACTAACTCAAATGTACGTGAAGGAAATTGTAAAGGTTACATGAGATTCCAAAGATCATTGTTTCTAATTGGAATGACCGATTTATCTAAGTTATGGAAAGGTATTTAGAAATGTCTGGGGACAAAGTTCAAGTTCAGCGCAGCTTTTCATCCCTAGACAAATAGACAATCTAAGAGGGTCATTCAAATATTAAAAGATCTACTAAGATTATGTGTGCTAGATTATGAGTCATTAATTGAATTTGCTTACAATAACAGCTTCTTGCAATTGAACATTCAACTCCTGCAATTCCTTTGGTGTCATTCTATAAGAAATATTTGCTATTGAGGATGTACCAAGTACCCTTCAATATAGAACTTTACCCCTCTTTCTGGAGGCAGACTCTCCAACTCAAAAAATATATCAAGGAACTCTCTCACGATTGGGACGTCCTCAATACTTCACATAAGCCAGAAATACAGCATTGCCCTTTCTCCAGGACTACTGGCGAAGCTAGAACAACATGAAAATTTCCTATCAATAGTAGCACAACATCGTCTTATCGTCATGAAAATGAAGCAAAACATCTAATAACTGCTATCTCCTATTAATAACCTCGGAAAATCTTTTGATTCGTAGAGAGCTATTGCAATGTAGAAAAACTAGGAAAAGATCAAGTAGAAGACAAACCTTTGGCAAAATATAAGAGAACCTAGCTATTCCATAAAAATATTGTTTCACATCCGTTCCAAGGAGACGAACAAACAGATCTCATGTCAATAAGATTTTGGATTCATTTCAAAATTGAAATCATCATACTTTTGATGTTAGAAAAACAAAAACAAAAAGGATGTGAGCATGGAATTTTTTTAAAAAAGAACAAGATGGAAAACTTATTTAAGATTTTAAACCGAGAGCAAAAAGTAATTCATTGAAATTTTCTTAACATAACTTGCTACCGGAAAAGCAGAGACATAGATTGCTAGCTACAATATCTTAAGCATTAAATCATATATATATCAGGATAGGATGAAAGCGAACAAGTGCAGATCACACTCTTCCAAAAAATTTGAACACCAAATATCTATCTTCTCATTTGAGAATTAATTAACAAACACGTGCTTCTTGTCACAAAAAGAAATTATTATAGAAAGAGATGTGAAATACAAAGGCGTAATGTAAACTCTCCAGCAAAACAAATCATATCCACTACTTCTGACACAATTTGCATACAATTAAAATCATATCCAAAGGTTTAAAAAGGAATTCCAACATGTTTCCTCACACAAGGATGGACCTTCACTTAAAAAAGGGACAGAAAACCTGAGCCTACTTAAAACTGTTGGAAAGATACGATGATATGATGTCCAATTGCAAAAACACGTTTACCACAAAAACTATGCTGTATTATTTATTCAAATTTGAATCAGTAAGCATAAGTTTCTATATGCCCGTCATAAAAAAAAGAGGATCATGGGAAAGAATTAACCAAATAACTAGTTTACTATATTCAGTACAAATTCGAATTTTAAGTTGTAAATTTCATGCATCATGTCAACCAGATGAAAAAAACAATTCTATCTTCATAAAAAGGTAAAAAGTAGAAACCTGGAAGTAAAATGCAACGTTCAGATAAACTATCTAAAAACAACAGGAGAACTATAATAATGCTGCAAAAACATGCAGCAATTGCTGAAAATAATAATATTCTTAAGAAAAGATTCCACTGACCATACGCCGAAAAGTTTCATTATCCACGTCCATGTTATCTCTGCTACCAGGAGTCCCTAGGCTCACAATTGAAGGAATAGGATCAGGCTCCCCAGTTAGGAACAAGGTGTTCACTATACCATAATTGCCGGACACATAACGTTGGTTCTCATCATGACGCCACTCACCATCAACAAAAAATTTATACTGCTTGCAAAGACAAAGGTGGTGAATACATCCTCAAAATATCAAAATTCTCAAAAACAAGATCAAAGCCTAGAAAGTTTAATAAAGAACATAAACGTAATGTTGCACGGTGTTTAACTAGTCAAATGGCACGCCAAGCATTCATAATGATGAGAGTAGCATAGAATAACTATGAACGAACAATTGATGAATACATGTTCATCCATGAAGTGTTAAACTACAGGTTACAATGCCTATTTGCATGAAAGATCTATAAAAATGGAAATGAAAAATGTAGTAATATCATTCAAAGATATCATATCAAAAGCTTACAATTACTGTATTTTATGGAACAGAAAAATAAGAGAAATAATAATGGGCACGAGGCCTTAGTGCGGAGCCCTCCAAGGCATTTTAAGTGAATAAACATAAAATGTAAATTGCAAGCTCACAAAGTATAGACACAAAATCACCCCAGAAGTTCTTTCATATTCTTAAGAAAACACCCAAGCTAATTTAAAACGGTACTGGAACAATGTCTAGGTGATGGAAACATTGAACAGAATCTTTTCAGAACATTTCTAGAATTAAAAATGGCAACGATAAGCCAATAATGCTGGATCTTACCTCATGCAATCCTGGTGTCAAGTTACAAATAGCCTGAAATGCAGTAGGGCAATCCTCCATTGGGGACATAGGTAAATGGTCAGACCACCTAAAGTAAGCATTACAATAAAAAGGCCATCAAATCAGATTTTGAATTTTGGAAGGAAAATATGAGAAATATGCTATAAAGGAATCCATGGATTCAAAGAAGATGCAGAACAACTACGATGCTTGGCAAGTAGCATGCATGTGCCACTTACTATGACAGTGTGTTTGTTAGGCATTATCTCTCACTGATAGCTGCATAATATATATGTCAGTGTGGGTGTTAGACAACATCTCTCACTGCAACTGCATATATGTAGATGTCTCCTCACCAACTACTGAGGGTAACAGATGCAGAGAACTTCTATTAACATGCTAGTAGCCGCATTTGGGGTGTTGCATGCACTCTTTTTGGGTTCAGTAGAGGTAAGTGGGGATTGAGAAGTGAGGTGGCAGGGAGTTTTTCTACTTATTAGAAATTCATGTCTATATCATGAAAGAGAAATTAAAAACAGGATCTGAAAAATGCTTCAAAACACCTCTGTAATCTCAAGACGGCCAATGTTTTCAACTTCTATTCTCTACTAAACGAGCAGACAAAATTCCATTATGACTAACAAGCTACCAAGTTGCTTCGTCACAAACATTCATGAAAAGGGATCACTACAGCAAACAATTTGACTGGAAGTCGAAGAGTGGCACAAGTCACTGGATTTGTGCATGTATTGAACTCACCTAACCTCAAAATTAGTTACAACTGTGGAACTGAGCTTTATTTTGTGGAAGCTTAATACAAGTGATAACCTCCAAATGAATTCCGGTGAGTTGATGAAAGCTAATGTGCTCTGTGAAAATGTTCAAGTTTTTTTAAATATAACGTCATACAATGTCCAAAACAAGTATAATTAATAGTGTCCTCCTAGTTAAAATAATAATAATAAAGTTGCTTCGGTCAGAGAATGAAATCCAATAATTATATCATCCCCAGTTTTTCACCAACCATATCAATAACGTAAACAAAGAGCCTCGTAACAACCATTCTGGACTGTATGACTCCTACTACATACTCCTTACATAACTAATAAAGTTGACTTGTTGAATGCATGACTAATTAGGCAAAGCAGCACACGAACAGATTAGTAACAGAATTTAAGTAAATATTTTAAGAAAAAAAACACTTTGGATTTTAAACTCTTCCAAAGTTTAAATATACCAGGATTTCATGGAAACATACTCAGAGACAGCTAAGGCAGATAAAACCACTTTAATAGCAGCATAAAGTTTAAATTTTTTAATGGCATGGAAACGTAATATTACAGCAACCACGACAACACCAACCACAGAATTATTAGACTATAAGAATTGATACACTGCTCAAATAAATCCACACAAAAGTCATTTGGAGTCAACTTTTAAGGTGGCCCAATCAAATTGAGTAGAGTGTCCTGTACTTTGGAGAGTTTTTATTGGTCCAACTAATCAATTGACGATATGGTTAAAGTTTTTGTGCAGGTTTTCCTTTTTTATTTTTTATTTTTTTTTTGGGAAGCAACATTCTCTAAAGCTAGACCAACTTTCTTAAATAAAGCAAATATCAAAATCCTTAAATAACCAAGCACCAGTAGGCTTTTTTTAAAATAAATTATATTAGAAAAAGTACATATAACTCTGTTAATATGCATCACTAGTGCATATGGATCCATACAAATAAATACCACAACACGTTTATGGAATTAGATGCAAAAATAAAAAGGCATGTAGTTACTAATTCAAAAGCATTAACCATAGTCAAAATTCCAAGAGACATCTAGATGACCTTGTAAAGGAGCCAGTCAAAAATACTCTCCTTCCCCCATGTGGCCATACGAACCGCGTAGGAATTAGCACAGTACCACTTAAGTCCTGTGAAGCATCCACTCCAGAAGAAAACATGATTGCCTGATGAAGCTAGCTCACAATTATCTCCCTTCACTTCCAAAATCGCCCCTTCAATAGAATCTGCAGCCAACAAAAGAAAAACCCAGGTTCCACCCCAATGCCTCTCTCCGGAGCTAGACTTCATGGAAACCAATAGCACAATAAAGCATATCCCATCACAATGAAGCCCCGCCCTGTGACGGAAAACGAAAAAACACGGAACCCTGCATCAAATTTAAAGCTCCTTCTTGAACCGAGATCCTCGCAAGCGCAAATTTCTCCTCAGATCACGCATTCCGTGCAAGGCGGTAATCAGAATCCTCACCACGCATAAAAGTTCCAAAACCACCAACCAGATAGAAACTTTCTTGTCAAAGCCTCAATCTCTCAGCCCACCATGAAGAACCCAAATCCCAGAATTTCACCAGGGCAAACTCCTCATCCCGACTCCTCAACACCAGCATCAATATCGGCAGGGCCTTCACATACTACGGATTTCCCCCAATCCACTGCTGCAGTTTTACGAAACGGAAGTATATCATTAATTCCAAATCCAAGAACAAAAAGGAAAGTCCGCGACAACAGAAAAAGGAACAAATCTGGAAACCCTAGCCCTAGAGGTCAACACCTAGATGCCAACAAAATAAATCTTACTGTATATTAGCCATTGCTGTCGGATCGAAACTGCGAAGGAATTCGTCGAGGAAAACAACAGAGAGGGTAGTGTGGACGAAATACGCGAAGGGAGGCTGAGAAGGGTTCTTTTCTTTTTTTTTATCTTTTTTTTTTTTTTTTTGGAGAGAGAGGGTTTAATTTTCTTGAAGAGAAAGGGTAGCATAGGAATAAAGAAAGGGCGGGAGGTGACATGTGAGATAAGGACCGTAAAGATTTCATCGGACGGTGATAATATTGGTTCGTCAGTGGGGCCGCCAGGGATCCGGCACTCAACCAGGCCATCCAGCGGGCTGCCCGAGATTCCCGGGCAGATGGGTCCCTGTCGAACCTGACCCATTCTGAGCAAATTTAAGTAAATACTACATTGTAAAAAAACCCCAACCCTTATTTTGGAAAGCAAAGGTAGGTTTGTCTTTGAACCAAACACAATTATAAAAAAAATTTATTTGATCGTAATTGTCCAAATTAATGTTTATATTTATATTTGACATATTTAAAATTATTTATCACCTAATTTGGCTTAAATATTTATCTCACCTAAATTAATCAAATGCCTATTATATTAATTTTTTTAAATGCCTATTATATTAAATGAACTAATGAGTAGTGTGAAATAGGGGTGTTAATATAAAACCTCACTAATCAACTCGGCCTAAAAAATTCAAGTTCGGGTTAACTTGTTTAATAAACGGAATCAGATTTAAGTTGGGTTTTTTGATTCGTTTAGTAAACAGATTGGATTCGGGTTGAACGTGAACCTGCTTTTTACTCGAAAATTATCGGTTTAATATCTTATTTCTATTTTTTTTTTTTTTACTTGTGTGTATAATCTTCTTTTTTTATCATATTCTAAACTTTATAGTTATTAAGTTTTATATTTTTATTTTAAACCAAAATGGGTTAATGAGTTCTAGTTTGGGTCATTCGGATTACTAGTTGATAGGGTTTCGGTTGGTCTTTTTAACCCGTTTATTAAATGGGTCAGGTTTGAATTGATTGGGTTTTGGTCAGACCAATTTCAAGTCAAATCCAAACCTGACCCATCAACCCATTTTTACACCCCTAATATGACAGGATATGTAGCTCATTGATTTTTGTTGAAGGAATGGTTATATCTATAAAGTTATGAGTTAGAGCTACATATTTTACATTTTAAACCTCATAATTTAAAAAATAATAAGTGGTTGGCATACAAATAAATAGTCTTATAACCCTAAATAAGAAAATAATTTAATAAATTTTAAATTATTATATAATTAATTAACACTAATTAAATAAAATAATAATAAGTCAATAACAAATTTCTTGGAATCATAAAAATAAAAACAAGTATTAGTAAGATTGTTCATTAATGTAAACAACAGTAGAAAGTTGAGCAAATAAATTTGGAAAAAATATAAAATAAAATCAAACAAATAAGTAGTAAGTTTGGGGACAAATTTTGAAAAATAAGGCTTCATTTGGGTCAGCTTTTTGCCACTATTTTTTCGTTGCTTTTAATAAATTTTTATTCTAGAAAGCTGTTTTAGAAAACAATAAGAAAACTAACCCAAACAAAGCCTAAATAATCATAAATTTTAAATCATGCTTCGAAAAAATTGATAGATAAATTTACATAAATATCACAAAATTCTTATATTTTTACATAAGAATTTAGATATTGAGGCATCATATAAGTAAACATAAAGATTGTATATATAAGAATTTAACGGTATGCATGTAAATCATCCAAAATAATAATTTATGATTGTATCCAATCAATATGATAGATTAATTAATTTGAAAATAATCAAAAAATAAAAAACAATCATAAGTATTTACTTGAAAAAGAAATAAAATAAATATACAATTATTAAGCAAGGTATATTTAAATAAATATCATTTAAATAAAATAAGAGATGTGATTCAATCTAATAATAAGACGTTTAATAAATTATTTGTTCAACAATAAATAAGTTATTTATGAATGTGAGTAAATGAGTTTGCACTCAAATTTGATTCAGGTAACTTTTAGGTGTTCAAAAATGTTGGACTTTATTTAATTACCACCAAAAGAGGATTAAGAATTCAAATTGCTCATCGAGCACGTTGACTCGCTAACAATCCTAAGCATAAAAGCTTAAAAGCTAGTCTTTATTTCTTCCTCCACTGTCACGGGAACCATCGTCGTTCTTCCTCCATCTTCATTTCAGAAGCTTTTCATCTTCTTTATTTTGATGACATTCCGTTCCTCTTGGATCAGAAGGCACGACATTCGAAAGAGCTCGCTCGAGGTGAAGGTAACTATCTTTCTTCCTTCCACGTGCTTCTTTATTCTCCTTTCATTCCTCACTCATCTTAAATCCGCCCTTATTCCATGTTTCGCACGAACAAATTCACCCTCGTCTCTTAATTACTCAATCACTCGACGCCTGCTCAATCTCCCATATTGTGATCTGACAGCCGCACTTAGGTATTTCTCTCCCTCTCTTCACTATTCATCCGCTCAACCTCCCATTCGACCAGACGCATGAGTAGACGCCTCCACCGTCGCTCCCAATTCCTAACCTGACATCTCAATCCTCTCCTAGCTAGATCACAATGATTGATTCAACTTGCCTCACCTACTAGCCGCCCTTCTGACTACCTGCTCCTGACCCAGCCATCGTTGCCCATTCAGTCGTTCAAACCCTATTCACCGCCCACAACATAGCCTTTGGCTACCCATCCCGTTAACCACTTGTCTTCAGTTGCAGGTATATTTCCTCCCTATGCGAGCACTCCCCCCCAGCACACAGCCCTCAAACACTCCGACACCAAACTAAACAGCTTCTAAGTATTTAAAATATACTGATTTTACTTTACTCTGCATACACCCAACCAAACAGAAAAAATAGTTCCCCTACATTCACTTTACAAACAACCACACAGCATTCAAGTATTTATTTTATACTATATTTACTTTACACTACATTTATTTTACACTTCATTCATTTTATAGCCAACCAAACAACCCCTTAAAGCAAACACTTAGTTTGCTTAGAAGTATAATTAAAGATTTCTCAAGGTTATTTGAGAGGACAAATAATCTCTAAATTTTGCACACTTATCATTGAAATAAGTGTCTCAATGAGACAAATATGATGAACTTAAGATTATTAGTTCATTAAAGTGCTACAATATCCAAAATATATAAACAAAATAAAAATATATTCATACTGTGAAACTTTTAGTGAAAAGAATTCTTGAACTTATAGAATCCTAATGCTTTGCCTATTATTGTCTAACGATTACTACGACCATTAAAAATGCCCATAATTATCGCAACTTGAAGCTCATTAATGCCAAGGCTTGATGCATGTTATCATTACTATCCAACACCATTTATTGACTAACACTAATGACATCCATATCCAATATAAAACATTGGTCGACAAACCAATACTATTATTGCCATCACTATTGCCTGACATGGTCCATCAACCAACATCAACACATGTTATCACCATCACCAAATATTCCCCCATTAACCATTGTTTGATGCTCACTAATGACTTACATTCAATGTTTTCTAGTCAATAATATTTGATGTTTGTCTTCCTAATAAATTAGCCCCCTCTTATTAAGAGTGACTGAGTATACCACTTGTTGTCGCATGATTTTTGTCATATTTAATTAGTCATTGCTAGATGCTTTATGATAATTGATGTCTGATATCCATTAGTCATTGACACTTGATGCTTGCCTTCTTAGACATATGGCATCCCTTTTCTTAGGAAAATAACAAAATTGATGCACTATCATCGAACTTCTTATTTGATGTAGTTTTGTTCATTGAATCACATTAAGTTAGATATAAATTATGAATCAAAGGTTCTCTTTGATTGATCGAATTAATATTATAGGGATTTTAGAAAGATGAGCTCTAGGAAAATAAATATTTGGTCAAAAATTACATAATGATGCCATTCACATGCCTGATCAGTGACCCTCTATTTATAGGCAAGGGCCAAGGTAAATGATATAAGATAAACAACATGAAATTAACAGTAATATAATTTGTTAACCTTGTAGGAGAGTCTAAATTTTTTTATTTTAATATTAATGTAATTTGTTTAAAGTTAAGAGTTATAAAAAATTAAACATTTGAGTCAGGATATAAGTATCCAAAATTGGATCTAAAGAGGAAAGGATATCCCTTAGAAGGATAGTCCTTTTTCATTTAAAAGCTCAAGTTTGGATCATCTCACTACCCAAAGTAAAAAAGAATAACCACCCCTTCGGGGGAGAGTTTTCTTTTTCATTTGGGTATCTAGGTACGATGAATACAAGGAGCCTGAAGAACATGAGGACAAACAGTTGAGGACAAAGAGTATCCCACTCAAAGTTAATTTATGTCGATCCTAGGATTAGAATCCGAGTTTGTAGTTAGTAGTGCCCAGCCATTTTTAATTTATGTAAATTATGGGTTGTAATAAATAGGCAGTTTGCCTATGAACATTTATTTAATTAATTTGATTGTTGATTTTATTGATTTAGTTTACTTGAGTATAGGGTTGTCTACTTTTCTTAGTTTATTGGCGATTGCATGCCATTTTTATTTTATCTTGGATACGACCGGAGGATCGTGAGGTTACGCTAAAACATTTTCTACTTAAACCAATTAAAATTTTAAATTAATATAGAAACTCTAACAATCTAAGAAGTAAGCTCGGGACCGCCAGAAGTCTGCATAATCATATTAATTACATCTCTTCCTTGTTAGGCACCTCCTCGTCTGCGGGTTCTAGTAGGCCACCTGACCTATAAGAGTGCAGTCTATCAAGGGGATGTTGTGTAATCTCTAGGATAAAATTAGTTTTAAGCCTTTTTAAAATTGTTACATATCATTTTATGCATTTAATCGAGTCGTTCAGCGTGCATTGCATTAGAAGTTAATTAAATTAGTCTAAAATTTTAACTGTATTTGATTTAAGTATTTTCACCTCACATAAGTCAAGGGACCAATTTAGATCCACTTTAGACATTGGTACCAATTCTCAAAAAATTTAACAACAACATCCCTACCACTCTTTCATAAATATGATCAGACTCATGGATTTTAAATCGACTAGGTGGTTAGCTAGTTCCCCAACCTAAGCTGGGATAAGTATAGATTTTGTATTGCATTAGTTAGGCTCGAGCTACTGTGGTCCAGTGCCCAATTTAGATTTAAGATTTGGGGCAGATTTTGAATTATAAGACCCCAACCACCAAATTTTTTAATAAATTAATCAACTCAAATTAAAGATTCTCTCGATCTAAAATTTAAAGCCTAACACTTAGCTTAGGTTGGGACAGTTCTGAATTATTTTAGAATCCCAATGTGTCTCCTACCCCTCCTCCGTTGACTCTAAAAATAAATGTTCAAAATTCAATCCAATCCCTATTGAAATTCCAAATTCACCTCCTTTGATTTCACTCCTAGAAAAATCTCTAAACAGAATTTTTGCTATTATTTTAATCAAGAGTATTCTTAGGAAATTCAACCTCCTTACGATGTAACTAACTACGAGGGCTTACGCTCATAGGAGATTTATAACCCACATCCACCTTTCAAAATCGATTTTTAAAATTCAATTAATCTTCTTTGAGAAATTCAAAATCAACGAAGATTATTATTGTGATGTTCGAACAATTAATAACAAATAATATTTTCTTTATTAGGGGAGATACATCATTTGTTGATAAAACTTTGAATATAAGATTAAAGATAATTCATCTAGATTATTATAGCTAGATATTCGCTCGAACTGCACTTTGACCCCTTTTACGACCATATGTGGTTCTTTCCTAAATTTGGTTACGATATTGGAGATGGAATTTGCAATTCTAAATCTGAACCTCATTTTGAAATCTTATTTCTACATCTCAAGGTGGTATACCTTTTCTGATGGAATGTTCAATTTTAGAATTAAAACTTAAAAGTTAATCTCAAATTTCCCAAAGAAGACTAAGCTTTTCAAAACAACTTCTCAAATTCAACCCAAACAATAAATCAATATTAATCAATCATTAAATAAATATAGAGTCTATATGGTAAGTGCCACTTAATTTATAATCCAGTATTTATAAAAATTAAAAGTGATCAGGTACCACTAACAATAACTAAGATTCTAATCCTAGAAATGACGCAAGTGATTTTGAGGATGGGATATTCTTATATCTTCACTACTTCATCTTATTCCCTTCTATGAGCTCCTTGGATTCGTGTGGTCTAAATATCCAAATGAAAAGAAGCTCCTCCCCGAAGGGGTGATTCCTTCCTCTTTGGATTTTCAAATAATCCTAACTTGAATATCCAAATCAAGAGGAACTCTCCCCTAAGGGATGTTCCCTTCTCTTTAGATTCTAAGCCAGATGGTTGATATCTCATCTCAAAGATCAACTTTCACAACTCTTAACTCAATTAAATAACATATAGAAAAATAAAAAAGACTCAAATAACCTGCATGATTATTCTAGGCAATTTGTAATTAAAATACGTTCCAAGTAGTTTATACTCAAATTGTTTAAATATAAAATATAATCATACTTGTCCATGCTCTTTTAATTTTATGGAGGATTTAGCATTTTTAGTACCAGTTAAAAATTTGTCAGTTTAAATTTAATTTAGTCCCCTTGATTTTCTAACCCTATATGAGCATGGCCACCTGTAAAAAATTATGTGAGAATTTAGATTGTTTCTAACCTAGGGGTAATCTTTCATGAATCACATCAATTCATAGATTACATAATAAATCAATACATTAATAAACAGTCACATCAACCAAATCATTACAACTAGTATGCAATAAAAACCACAAAAAACTTGGCACACAACAACATGAAAAGAAATATCAGCCTAGCCTAAAGCTAGAGTTAGTTGTTCTATAAAACTATCTAAAGTGTGTGCATCAAGTTGTGTGGCTTGGATATGTCATATGCTAGGTAGTTGTTAAAGTTGTCTAGTGTTTCAATTTATTGAGGGTCAAAGAGGGGTTTTAATTTGATTTTAAGTATTAATGTTTTGATATTTAATTTTAAGATATCTTTTTAAGTGTTTAGTGATTACTATCTTTGTTTACACAAAGGCCCTGAAGTTTATTTCACCTTCATTGGGGCTAAGTCAATAGCATCATAGGCCTCAGTTACCTTATAGTAATTAATATTATTAATTAATTTAATTTATTAAAATTAAGGGGTTAATTATTTTTAATTTAATTGGCTGTCTTTTAATTTAAGAGATTAAGTTAATTAATGTTTGCCATTAATCGGTTCGTAACGTTGTCATAGTGGGCTTGAGGAACCAGGCCTCCTTAGGATACATAGCCCCACAGCTCAAGGTAGTCCAACCTATAAATCAGGTTGATATAGTTGAATTAAAGATTTTAATTTGAATAGTTGATTAATAATCAATAAACTTTAAAGTTTTATACTCCAGTGAATCTGTTCGTAGCGTTGTCACAGTGGGCTCGAAAAACCAGGCCTTCTTAAGACACCTAGCCCTGCAACTTAAGATAGTCCATCCTAAAAACTTTATCTTTAGAGTTCTTATTGTGTATTTAGGATTAGTTAACTGATTTTAATGATTAGGTGGATCTTTTCTAGAATTTTGATCAGTTATTAAATTTTTAAAATTTTTGTGAATTATTTAATACATTAAATTAAGGGGTCAAAATTTGATTTTTTAAATTAAGCTGAATTCTAGAGTTTTGATATTTTTTTAAATACTAGACCCTAAGGTGAGTAATTATACACTAAATTTGCTAGATTTGAATTTTTTTAGATTAAGTTATGAATTTTTGAAATTTTAACTCAAATTTGAATTACAATTAACCAAAATGTTGACTTTCTAACTTTGACTTATTTCTGGTAGTTTGATATTTTTTAATAAATACAAGACCCTTAATAGAGTTTAATGCCTTTGAGTTTGCTCAATTTGGACTTTTATGGCATTAATTCAGAATTTTTAAAGTTTAAGTATTTTATTAAATTATTAAATTATTTAATTAAGAGGATTTTAATATTTTTACTTCATACTCATTCCAAACTTCTTGAAATCACTCCCAAAGGTTAGGGATAACCCATGAGAGTATTTTCAAGTGTTTAAGATTTATTTAGAATTTTAAATAATATTTAAAATTTTAATTTAATTAAATATTAATTTTTATTAAAAATTAAATTAAGCTTATATTAGAGGTCCATTGATGGGGCTTTTAATTTTCCTAGGTAGAGGATTGAATCCTAAATAGTTTGACATATTATTTGTATATTTTAGAGTTAAATTAAATTTTTTATAATTTTTTAAAGTTTTAAGGTCTTTAATGAACTTAGGTTTGAAATATCATTAAGTTTAATTTTGTAGAGTTTCAACCCTATTGGGTGTGTGTAGAATTTTCTAAAAATTTTTTAAGTTGTCTAGACCTCATCCTTAATTATTTTTTCTAAGTGTCACTAGTGTTCTAACGGGTTTGAATCTTTATCCAACTAACCCTGACACAAATGCAAGCATACCACAGCAAACACATAGCCTAATTCTACAAATTTGGAGAGTTACAAATTTTTAAAGTTTTGGGTCCAAAATAGACCCATCACTTTGTAAATTTATCCCACAGAAATCTACTGAGTATTTAGACCTAAGAAAAATGCAAGTGATGCCTAAGTTACTCAAAAATTTTCACCAAAAGTTGTGTCCAATTTGACAACTGGATTATAAGGAAATTATCAAAAATTGAATTTGAATAAACTCAAATAACTCACAATTTAGTGATCAAAATGCTTTAATTTTAATTTTAATAAATACTAGACATTAACACCTTTCAAATGACACAAAAATCACTTAATTTGATAAAAATTTAGATTTTCTATAATTTTTTAAAGTTATGGGCATTTAAATTGAATTTTTAATAAATTATTAATCAAATCGATCACCAGCACCGTTCTTCCAATCATTGGCAATGATTGACAAGAGAAAATGATGGTGTAATGGCGGCAGCAGCTGTCACATGGTGGGACATGCGTCAAACTCCCGTTGCTCACTTAACCAAGTCAGATCGAATCCGTGCCATTTGATTAGCGTAGATTGATCTGACGAACCAGATCATGCCCATATCCACCCAAGAACAAAATCGTGCGTGTTCGAGTCCCGCGGTCGTCCACGGTTAGGCCTGGGGCTACATGGCACATTGTGGACCATTCGATCTCGGAGAAGGAAAGAACGGATGACTGAAATTGATCAAGAGTCAATAGTTCAAAAATGAACTGAAAATTTAAATGCCCATTACTCTCAAAATACTCAACCAAATTTAACAAAAATTGAAATATAGACTCAGGGTAATCTATTCTTCCAATGCCTGGAGTTTGGAAGCTCCATGTATTATAGATTTCTCTGTAGTTTCAAATTTGATTTCTACCTAAAAGTTGAGATAACTTACAAACCAATGGATGGATACTTGAGTTCTTGGGCTTCTATTGCTCCCGAGAGTGTCCTCTATAACTTTGTTGAAGACTCCAATAGAAAATGATGGTTGGATTGAAAGTTTGATTGTAGACTTCACTTTCTCGCATTAGAACCCTCTCTCTTCACCAAAATGGTGATTTGGGCCTTTGGTTTTGTGGAGAAAAGCTTGGGAAAGCCTGGGAAAGGGCTGGAGAAGGTTGGGGAAGAACTTGGAGAGCTGGAGGCTGTTAGATGAAGGGTTTTAGTGAAATGAGCAAGAATGAGTGCTTTAGGTCAAATTCCCCACACTTAACCCATTGCTTTTGAATTGAATGGCTTGGATTTGTTTGAGGGATACTTGGATGCATGCCATGTGTCCCCCAAGTCTGTTAGAAGCCAGGAGGAGTGCTGGAGTTGAGGGAGACCTCTCTTGGTCCATGGGAAGGGGGACCACATGCTTTTTCCATGGGTTAGGAGCTGCACCAAGGCTTCTTTAGGAGCGGAATGAGTTGGTTTACCTCATGTTAGAGCAAGTTTTGATTTGAGGCATGGATTGCCAAGGTGGCATGGCCACCTAAGCCCATGAGAGAGCACATTTGACTGGTCAAACTAGTTAATAGGGATGATGTGGCAATCAAAGAGGTTCATTTGGCTATTTGAGTGATTAGCCAAGTATTTGAAGCCATGGGTTTGGAGTTTTGACCAAATGCATGAGAATGGAAAGGGTTTTGACCCCTCCAATTGAGTTGACCAAGTCAAATTAAGGGGGACTTGACTTGGAAAATTTTTGGACATTTGTGGGATGTCTAATTGAATGATTTTGAAGTGTTAAATTAGTTTGAGATGGCTTGAAGGATTGAATTTGACATTGGTGTAAGCTAATGGTTGATTTGGTTAACCAAGTCAAACTAGGGGTTGGGTTTAGGTCCAATAAGTTCAAATGAGTGATTTGAGACTAATGGAAGTGGTCTCATGTAATGGAATAGTCATTTGAGTTGAAATGACCATTTAGACCCTTAAAGGGTAATTTGGTCAAAATGAGTTGACTTGGTTAACCATGCATGACTAGGGCTTGAATTTAAGTCCAATGCACTCCTAATGATGTTTAGGATGCATTGGAGGAGGTTTCAAGATTTTATTTGACTGGGCCATGTCGAGGTTTGGAGAAAATTCTAATTTTGTCTTTAAAGGATATTTTGGTCATTTGGACCCCTGGTTAACCTGGATCCACCAAAGTGTAGTTTTATATTCAACATGGCATAACAAGGGTTATGGACATGGTCAAGAGTTTTGGAAAAGGTCTCAAGGTCAAATTCCACAAGGTGGAAGGTCTAGTGGCATAGGTTGTAAATATTTGAAGATTTTGCAGCCTTTGAATTTCAATTGAGTTTATGGGGTTAGAGGTGTTAGATTGGCCTCAAATTTGGAGGGTTGAATCTAAGGACATGCCAAATCAATATGCAATTGATAGATTATAAACCAAGAGGCCGTTTAATTGGGTTTTAAAATAATTGAAGAACAAACTTACTCACACATCATATACGCAATACTCGAACCTAAGACCTCTTGGTTGATAGCCAAAGCTCCCAATCAACAGACTAAGATGAGTTGCGTCCAAGAGCCCTATCAAATAACGATATGTGCAGATAGGTGCATAACCATATTATGTTGATTACTTTTTAAATAAAAAAAATGTTGATAACAATAAAATTGTACAAAAAAGATTGGGCTCCAAAAAAGAACTACCTATGTACCATCCAAAGAATGATAAAATCTCATGTAGTTTAAAAAAATTGCATTAGATTAATTGAAAATAAGTTACAAAATGATAAGAAACACTTCAAGATGTAGTAGAAGCGATGCAACTTGCTTTATATACATTACATAAATTACACATTACTGATTTTTCTTTGCTATTCAAACAACAATATTACAAAAGAAAAAAAGTGATATCTAATCCTACAAGGCAATATTCCTTCTTTTTTTTTTTTTACTTTCATAAATTTAGGTTCCTTTGAGACAGCTTTTTTTTATTATTTTTTAAAATAATTTGTTAATATAATTTTTTTTAAAAGCAACAAAAAAAATGAAAAAAAAAACTGTCCAAACAACACCTTAGGCTTCGTTTGGGACGGCTTTCTTACTGCTTCGTAAAGCGGCTTCCTAGTACAAAAATTTTAATTTTTGTATTAAAAAGTCGTTTTAAGAAGCAGGAAGAAAGCCGTCCCAAACGAAGCCTTAATTATTTGCAGCTGTGCTTAATTTATTTGAAAGTCATTATCAGATGTGTTTGTTTCATTAGAAATATAAAAGTGATTTCCATCAATAAGATTTCTCATCCCTGTTTTGCGCTAAGACATTTTACCATGCTTTGATCATATATTTCACCTACAAGATTCGCATTTGTAAGGTGTCATATTTGTTCTTTTATTTACCTACACTCAAATCATTTAGGGCACAGCTTTGAAAAAGACAAACCTACAATTTGTCCCTATTTGCAACGAAATAAATGGTACAGTTTGCCTTTATTTGCATATTTTTATCGATTTAAATTAAATTTTTGTATTTAAAAAATGGTTTCTAAACAAATATTTTTGAAATTATGACCGAGGAAAAAACTTTAAAAAATAAAAAATAAATAAAATAAAATGCCCAAAATAAACCCTCAAAACATTTGATTAAAAAAATACAATATTTCATTTGCAACTATAAAAAATTATACCATTTTAATTAGGTTTATATCTTAAAATAGATGTAAACAATTTGATCAAGCTCTATAGTTGAAGAGATTATTTCATGTGGAGTCCGGACGGGAAAGATTCGTCCGGACTGTGAGTGTACACACAATATGTACACAATTTGAACTAAACTGTATACAAAAATTATGCACAGTATACATACTCATAATCTGAACGTATCTTTCCGTCAGGACTCTGCACGGAATAATTTCTCTTTAGTTGGCAATATCATCTCCTACACAATCCACTAAATGAAGCTGCAAATAATAAACTTCACTAGTTGGTCAAAACAACTGCTAGGAAGTACAAATCTGGAGCCATATACACTGCAACAAAATTTTCCTTTCCTATCACTGAAAACCTCTCAGCCATCAGAATTAATAACAGAGCCTAAATACAATTATTGATTAAGAGGGAAAAATAATCCTATATATTTTCTAAACTATGCAATGTCCATGAAAATTTCCAGCTTATTTCCCTTCTCAAGATAAGCTTAGAATCTACAAAAACATTCTACTACATATGTGCAAACACCAAAATTTCTCAATCCCTCTGATGAAACCCCCCTTCAGAGCCCAAAATACAGGCTTCTTACCTGTCAGCTCCCCAAAACCATTTTAAAAAGATGGAATTCCCCAAAGTGGATTCAGTTCCTCACCGTCTTTATCATTCCTTTGATAAAACTAAAAATCCCGAGGCACAGGCGAAAACCGCTTGTGTGTCCAATCAAACGGTAACTCAAACATATCAGAATTATATGCTAGATTATTGAGAAGAGATTGATCTGATGTAGAACTAGCTTCTCTTTTGATATACACAAGTTACCTGGGAAGAATCTGAATATCAGGTGAAATAATAGTAAGCATTTAAAGGATATGTACAGTAATAAATGCAGAAGCTGTGAGTAATTTACATTGCAGTGGATTTCGGATCGCCATTTATCTTAGAAAAGAAAGCTTGTAGTAATTGCAAAGCGGCTTAATAGCCCATATAATGATGGGATACCTATAGAACATGTTATTGAGTGATGAAAATGATAGGAAACACTTGTAGATCTCAAGTATTTCCTATCAATCTTCGGAAAACAGCGAGAATTCTCCACAAAAATCCACACAAAATCACGAAAACAGTAGATAATTTATATTGTTTGATGAAATAGAAATGGAAAATAGCAAGATGCAGTTGATCCTCAATTCGAGAGGAGGATCAATCTCTCCCAAATCTCTAGACGCCGCTAGAGCCCAAAAAACCTAAACCTAAGAGATCTCAAATTTCAGCCAAATTCAAGATGCCCTACCCCTAGGAAAACAAACTATTTAATGCATACAATTCAAAAAGAAAATCTCTAAACAATCCCTACATTCAATTCCCTTCCTAAATTTCATAAAAAATCCTTCAAAAACTGCTCTTTTTGAATTGGGGGTTTGATCGTCATGCAGGAGGCGGAGAGTTTCGCCTCTGTTGTTCGTAAGCCGGTCCGATATGGACTGGCTGGACAAGTCTAATAGAAAAATCAAAACCCTTACAGCAGATCCAAGTGCAATGTGAACCATCTAAATAAAAGGGAAAATAAATTTTTTTTTTTTTTGCAATTAGGAGTAGGTTAAGTTCCATAATAGTTATTTTTCTTCGCATTCATGGACACAGGTGATTTGGCTGTTCTTCTTATGTTCCTATGGATAAATTTTCCTCACCTGCATCCACACAACATAATGCCAACTTCTCGAGATCATTTTGAGATTGATTTCTAGCATTAGAGTTACCAACTTCTTACCCACTGCTTCTTCATGACAGTTGCCACTGTTTTCTTTTCAAAAGGATCCTTCGCAAATATTTTTGCCACTTCTGATAGAAGAAGGATGGTTGTTGGTGTTGGAGAACAACCCATCAACATGGAGAAGAGGCTCTATATCGAAGGACCCCTCAGCCACATAAGGAGTGGAACCTCAATGCTTTGATACCACATATTGAAAATTAGAATGAGAAGATAGGAGAGTATTAAATAAGAGATTATATGTCTTAATTTTATTCCTTCGTTCTATTTGAAAAACAAGATGAGAAGTTGTATATATATATAAGTAGAGAAATAACTATCAAGGAAAGAAACAAATATGAAAAATAATCTTTAATTTTGGAATTCAGAATTAACTAGACGACAGAAATGGGATGTTGCTATTTACTGATTGTTAGGTTTCTGTAGATGAAAAGTGGCTATCCATAGATTGTTGGATTGTCGTACACGAAAAACTGCTCTCCATAAATTGTTGTGTTGATGCATATGAAAAGATGTTCTTTACATTTTAATTGCATATTTCCAATAAAGCGAAGAAGTCTTTAAACATCGGACTCATGCTAGGCCAAATTTGTTCATTGAAAGGTACTTATCAGCCCATGAAAACCTAGATTTCATGCAGCTCAAGTTGGAATATAATTCAAAATACTAGAATAAAATCAAACGCACAAATGATCTTAAAATGATACCCAGTATGCTATTAAGAGTAACAACAAATTTGGAGCGACAAAGAAACAGTGTTTTTGGTAAAGCATGCATATGAAAGAGTACAAGTATGCATGATTAAAATTTCTATGCCATCAGAGAAAGAGGTTCAAAAAGACCGTGTAAAATCTCAACAATGCACAAATCAATCAAATACTCAAATAATCTTCGACACATATTGATGCTCCAGTATGTCATTCAGTAAATTGTTTGCACAATAAATAACAAAACTGAACAGCAACGGGCTAGAAAAGTAATACTAACATTGATTTAGGTTATAATGAAGTGAATAATACCTGCACAAAGGGTCGAATCGACAGCATACAAAAGAGATTATGACCTCCCAGCTAATGTTGTTGTGGATCTTTCTTAGCAAAACTTTCGGGCACAAATGAAGGACAATTTCTACGAGTTTCAATTGGAATAGCAGTGAGACAAATAGCTATTCTTTTGAATTTCTACCTGCATGGTAAATGACCCACAATAGGAATCACTCACAAAGTCAATCTTAATCCACTCTGCCTCATCAACAAAACTGAATCATCCCAACCCTAATTTAATGATAATTAACAGCACAGCCTGCAAAGACAATGTAAACATATGCTCAAGTAAAAATGAAAAGAGTTGGAAAATGTAAAACACATTAAGAGCACAAAGTGCGATATCTTACATATATTATTTTGAAGATGAAAAAGAACAATCTTCCAGAAAATAGAGCTTTATTTAAAGAATCTTCTGTAACATAATCCAAAATACCCGTAGCTTGCCACTCTGATGCTGATGCATTGATGATTTCAGCATGCATCCAACTAAACTTGAAATGACAAGATTAAAATAAGCATTGGTTGATCAGCATCTATTTTTAGGATCAACATATTGCACGTCCAATTAGGAGACAAGAATTATTCTCAGATCCTTTGCAGGACAGTTCTGTCAACCATCTAAATCCAACAACCTCCAACAACCTCAGGAATCTTAATCCGTTCTCCATCAAGTCAATGAAGCTGAAGAACACATTACTTCTATTAGCATCACCCAGCACAATCCAGTGGTTAGCAGTCACTTATCTAAGCCATTTACATGTAAAAAACCACACTTTAGTTCAAATTGCCAACCAAATTTGTGTAAATATTTCACAACTGATGCTGATCTCAAGAAAATTGAAGAGTGTACCACGCTTTCATAGAGTAGGCAGAATCAGCACAGCGTCCATCTATTTTCATTTTGAAATGCAATCACCATCTAAAGCATTTATATCCATGGGAAAGATACCTTGAAGCTTTAATGATTAAAATATTCCATAGAATGTCTTATAAGCCTCAATAATTCCTCTATATTGTGAAAATTGAAGTTTAGACTTCATTAACTCAAATAAAGCTGTCACAACAATGTGTCAGCAGGACAGCTAGTGCTCCCATGTTTGCCTGGGTTGAAGTGCTCCTTTGGAGCCAATTTATCCTTTCATGCTCTCGTTTAATAAAGGGACCCAGCACAGAATCCATCTATTGTAAACTATGCAATATCAGTGAGGTGCACTATCTTTGAGAAAGCTTCCTTGAAGCTTAATGATTAAAAGACTCCATGGCAGCTCTTATACGCCTCAATAATTCTTCTACATTGTGAAAATTGAAGTTTAGAGCTTCTTCGACTGCAGCGATGCTGTCACGAACATTCTTTTCAAGGCTGGCAGAAGCCATTGACAGTGCCATCTGAGACTTCCTTGAAGCTTCAAGGGCAGATATTGAAACATTTGCCTGTAAAGATGATGATAAGGGCAGTTAGGTCCACATATATGCTATACTGATTATAAATGGAACCATTGAGAAAGTTTAGAGATGATAAAACTCCTATTTAACCTAAGCAAAATAAAACCTGAAGCACAATCATGTTCCTAACTGTCCTCGGTCATAATCAATAAAAGCTCGTCATTATTTGTGTTTGGGGTTGATGATCAGGAAAAGAAAGAAAGGGTACTGCTACTCCAATCTAATCCATTAGATTGAACTTGACAAGTCATCTCAATCATTCAGTCGAACAAAGGACTATATTATGAATCAATTTAGAGTAAATGAACCTTCCCTCATGCTCTAGGGTTGAAAATAGTTGAAAACCCAGATATAACAAAGTGTTTTTCCTGGCTGGTTCACAAGCTCATCAACCTTATTACCACTGAAGGAATGGTCGTGGCCCATCAAGGACAAGTTAGACTTTTGAAAAATGGCAAAAAAAAAAAACCCCTCATTGAACCTTTTTAATAACAAATATCAAAGCAGTATTGCCTTAATTTTGGCACCAAGATGTGTAAATCTTTAGCTTTTAGAACACTGAAAAATGCCCCCAAAAAAACCTCATTTAACCTTTTTAGTAACAAATATCAAAACAGTATTGCCCCAATCTTAGCACCAAGATGTGTAACCTTTAGCTTCCATAATATTAAAACACTTCGGAATAAATGATTTTTGCATTATATGTTATCTTAATGCAACAATCCATCCTTCTTATTATTCAGAGTTTTCATCTTGGTAAAGGAGAGAACTTGAAAAAGCAATATGAATATGATGAGGACATCAGAGATCTACGGCTACGATTGTGCCTTTTTATTTTGATCTATTTTATGTATTTGATTTGTTATTGTTCTTTTCTCTTTCTACCCTCACTTGAGGGCTTTGTCTTATGTATGCCCTAGGGGAAATAGTGTCTTTGTTATTTCCCTTCATGTATTTGGCTATTTAAAGCCTCCATCTTCTTCTTTGAGGGTAAATGAATGAATTAGAAAAAAATTCCTGCACATGTGTTCTTTGAGTTATGAGAGTTCTAGGAGAGAGCTTTGGAGAGATTCCTAGGGAGGGAAAACAGATCACCCACCAACCTTGGAGACGGCCGGGTTCGTGGTTTGTTTAGCGTTCGTTTCTTTCAATCTTTTCACCCTAGCCGCCGGATTCTCTAGCCACCACCACCTTGCCGCCGGCCCCTCCCCTTCTTACCAAAGCCACCGGCCACTTTCTCCCTTTCCCCCCTCCCACCTATCCACCAACTCCACCTTGCCACCACCTCACCCACGGCCAACCACCACCGCCGGCCGCCCCTTTAGCCTTTCATCCACCCCCACTAGCCATTAATCCTTTCCTAAATTAGATTTCTTAAATTTGGTAACTCTATTAATGTTTAAATTCAAATCAATTTGAATTTGAAATAGTTACCTAATTTAAAATCTTATTTTAGGAAACTTAGTTATTCCAATCCTATTTAAATTTGAATTAAGTAGGGATGAGATATTTCTTTCCAAACTTAATTTGTTAATTTAAGTAAGCATTTATTGCTCCATTAAATGCCTCCTTCTCTCTATAAGCCGCCGGCCCCATTAGGGATTGGTTTAGTAATTGTTTCCTAAAACCCCAACTTCCCTCTTGGAAACAATTTAAAACTCTCACCCTCTCTCTGGCCGAAAATCCACTAGGTCCCACAACCTTTATTTCTTGCCACAAATCACCCCTTCCCCACCTGGGAATAATTCAAAATCTCACCCGCACCTGGCCGCCCACTCCCCATATGCCTTGGCTGTTTTTCCCTTCTCTAGATCCTCTCCCGAACCTCACCAAACCAAGTTTCCTGCTCTCCAAGTCTACTGCCAGAAATTCATGCACCTGTTCTTGTTGTTCTGTCAATTGGAAGCCTTGCAAACTGCTGTCCTGAACTTCAGCATTGGGAAAACTGTTGTCCAAGATCTCTGGCTGGCTGTCCAGTGATTTCGGCAGGAGTTCGCTGCTGTCCAGCCCCTTGGAAGCCATCATTGCTACTAGAAATTATCAGGATCTGCTATCCAAAACCTCCTGCTTGTTGTCCAGTATTTCCAGCAGGAGTCTGTTGCTGTCCAGCCCCTTTGGAAGCCTCCGTTACTGCCCGAATCTATCAGGAATTACTGTCCTAGGTCCGCCGCTTGCTGTCCAAAGGTTTGAGCTTGGGTTATTGCTGTCCGAATTGTCCAAGAAGCCACCAACTGCTGCCTAAGCTTGCGAGAAGGTTGAATCTTAGCAAAGGGTGAACTCTTTCTTTCTCTCTTACCTCCTCCATTGATCCTTGCTTGTGGTTTTATTTGAATCATGCAAAATCTTGTCAAGCTTCGCTAAAAGCTTAGTGCTTGGTAGGAAGTGTGTGAGAGATCTTTCATAGCACTACTCTTGTTATTAGACTAGGGATTTCTTGTTGAAACCCATCTCATATGCAACGTCAAGAGTAATTGATTGTTTTGTGGTTTTTACTTTTTGCAAGTGACTTGGCCTAAACTTTTGTTATCGCTCTAGTGTTTTATTTCATTGTCTAGATCACCATCGAGCTTTAATTAACTTGCTCTTAATCATCAAGCGTGCAAAATCCTTATTTAAATCGTATTTTCATATATGTCCTGCATCAGAATAAGCATTAAGAAGTTGGCCATTGTGCAAGCCTCAACAGTGTGTCAAAACTTAAATACTCCAGTAACATGTCAAAGACTTGGGAAATTTAATCTTGTAGATGGCAGTTATGAAACTCTATTGACTGCAAGCTTGTTTCCCTGGTTCCTCATATACCTCAATCATTGCATAAGCATATTCTTATATGGATTGATGCATAATCATCTGTAGTAATGGTTTTATAGTTCCTCGAGTGCTTGCTCTGAGTTGTTCAAGGTTGGACGCTTGAAATTTTTTGTGATCTAAATGCTTCATTCATCATGGAATTTGCAGTTTTGTATCGTAAATAATGCATGATTTCAAAATGATAATGCTAAATATTGTGCTACTGACATCTTTGATCAAGCTTACTCTCCGTTTTCTCATATGACATTTAGAATATTTCAAGTGAATTCCAGTCTTCAAAGATGTCTTTCATAAGGTAATTCAAAATTGACTTTTCTTCAAGATTTCTTAACAAGCAAAAATATAGCCAACGAGCCACCTGCTTTCTGAAGCTCCTTTTTGCTTTCTATGAAAGGGAAAATCAAGGGGAAGAATCTCTCTTTAGCACCAGCATTCAATTTGTGCCCTTAAAACCTCCCTCATCCTCTCTAGTTTACATCTGGAAATCGATAAGAGGTTTCCTTGGAGGTACTTGCAAACTCTTGGCAATGATCCTGAGAGAGATTCAATGAGGAAATATTCTATTAAGATATATATCCCTCTTTGGTCAATCTGGACTAGTCCCTTGCTTTAAGAAAAGAGAAACGGCTTGTGTTGAGCGCGTCATTTTAGAGCGTGGTGCAATAATTTTAAGAACTCAAATAGCCCAAGAGAAAGGATTGGAGGATTGACAACAAGATCTTTATATTAAGTTTTTATGATTTATATCAGTATTTTAAAGTAAATACTAATCACCAGCACTATTCACATTAATGTAACACTGCAGTACTGTAGCACCACGGGTGCTATAGCGTTGTGATTAGTTGGAGTTTATTTTGAGTTGATTAATTGAGATTTGGTTGAAAGCATATTTTATTTTACTTCTTTGGGTATTAAGATTAGATTAGAGTCATTATATGTGCTAAGTAGATTTATTATGGTTGAATCTTTTTAGTTCCATATTAGCTTTAAAGTAGGTTTATTTCATGACAAATCGTTGAATGAAATAAAGATATCGGAGTTGTAGCTGTTGCTTGCTAAACTCCAGAACAGAATCTTTCTTCTTTTTTTGAGTGATTCCATAATCCCCTATAATCGTGAAACAAATAAAGGTCATCAAAGAGTGGCTGATGATCACATTCATCCAGGAAAGTTCATATAAGAAATACAAGTAATTGGCTGTTTAAAAACAGGCTTGCATCATGTTTTAATAAGAATTGGCACAAACACACGTGAACTTGATTTTCCGAAGGATACTGGAATTAATTGAATGTCATATGTGCTGATTCAACACTAAAGCATAAATCTTCAAATAAAATCATTGACTTCTTCCACTTCCTCCTCCTTCAAGCGCGTCCTCCACTTCACTAGAGCCCATTATACCACTACCACCACCTTCAAGAAGAAACTAGCAGAAGGAGGTTGAAGACATTGTCACATTCTCAATGAGCAAATCAATTCAATGTGGATAACTGGCAGATTGATGCATGATCGAATGGAGCGATCAATTGAATTCCCAGAGTTTACCAGAGAAGAGGCCGGAGATCTACGGCCATGATTACACCACTTTATTTCTGAGCTATTTTTTGTATTTGATTTATTATTGTATCTTTTTCATTTTTACCCTCACTTGAGAGAGTAGGTTCATGTGACCTTAGGGGGCACTTTTGTCTTTTGAATTTACTATTGTATTTTGGCTATTTATAGCCCCCTCCTCTTCTTTGGAGGGGATGATGATTATTATGAAAACAAAATTCTGCACTTGTGTTTTGGTGAGTTTGAGAGCTCTTGTGAGAGCTTGAAGTCCCTAGGTGAGGGCAACGCATTACCCGTCAGCCGCAGGAAGCGTCCGGGCTCGCGGTCCATCACCTCACCCACTTCCTTCCCTCTCTTCTTCCTAACCACCACCGCCTCCCCTCTTTCCCAAGCCGCCAGCCAACCCTCCTTCTAAAACTGCCGGCCAAACACCCCTCCCCTTAACCGCCGGCCAAGCCCCACCATCTAGCCGCCGGCCACCCTTCCTCCCCTTGGCCCCCAAAGTTTCAACCTTCCTCTATTATTACTTTCCAAAGATAGCTCATAATATTTTTGGAAGGTTTCAATTCATATTTCAAATCATTCCAAAATCCGAAATTCCCTTCCTTAAATAAGGTGATTTAATTTAGGAAAGTCCCACCATTCAAGTTGATTTGAATTTTGAAATTTCTTTCTATTTACTAGATGAATTAATTTTGGAAAGTTTCCTTATTCAAGCCACATTTAATTTGAGTTAGAAAGGAGAGATTTGTAATAAAATCTCTTTCCTAATCAAGTTGGCCAAGATTGGTAACCTCTTTAGATCCCAATCAAATCACCCATTAAAGGGGCCGGCCCCTTCCTCTCCACTTTCCCCTGTTTGCTCCTTCCAATTAAGTCTCTCAATCAATTACTCCAAATTAATTTTAAATTTGGAGGTTTGATTTAATTCCTATTTCCTTAATTGAGAGATCATGATTGACAACTTTATTAAAACAACAATCCCACCCCAATCATGGCTAGCCGCCCCCTTCCCCTTGCCCCTTTCATTATTTCCTTAAGTGCTCTCTTCCCAAATAGCTTCTACTCCAGGATTTTAATCTTCCAAAGCTTCTGTCCAGATTTCCTGAACATTTTAAAGTTGTTGTCCAGAAATTCCAGCAAACATAAACCTACTGCCCCACTGTCTAGACCCTCTTAGCTGCTGCCCAGAACGTTCTAGCTTGCTGTCTAGATTTTCCAGCACAAGTTAACTTGCTGTCCAACTTCCAAAACTTGTTAGTTTGTTGTCCACTCATGAATGGCTGATCCGGAGCTTGATCACGGCTTCGTTTTTGACATTCAAGAACTAATCGACATTCACCGATCTCCGTTCTTCGACATAGATCTTGAGAACGACCACTCCGTCAAAGAATACGTGGAACGAATCCTATTCTACCTTGCAACCGCTATTGATCAACGACAACCTCCCTTTCAGTGGCAACTATCTTCCGAATCCTGACGAATGTGAACTCTCTCTTGAATCTTATTTCTTCTAAGTCTTCCTCAATTGTGGCATCATGAAAATTATGCAAGCTTTCTCCGCTTAGTCAATTATTACGAGTGTGAGTGAGTGATCTTAATAGTGACTAGTCTAGCTGTTAATATAGGGATTTTCTTTGAAAATCCCACGTGATGCAAAGCTTGATTTGAATTGGTTATTTTGTCCTCCTAACAATTATCGTGTAATCAATTGTCTAAGCTAATAATCTCTTTATTGTTTTCAATCTTTCATTTAAATCGTTCGAAGTTGAATAATTGTTCTTACTCTTCATCAAGCGTGTAATTTCTTAATTAAACATCAACCTACGCATATAGTTCTACATCAACTTGGGTTAGTGCTCAGGGCTATGGTAGCTTGAGCCAAAGAAGACCTAAAACAGCCTTCATTCACGATTTTATGGCATGGGAGAGTTGATGGCAACTTCAAATTTTATACACGGGAGAAAGAAGCATATTACATTGAGGCAAGTAACACCATTCCTATTAAGCATTACGGCAAACATGCACAAGGAACATACGTTATTGTCTACAAACATTGCTTACCGTAGTACTACTCAACTACTGCATTGTTTGTCAGCGAACACTATAGGCATTATACATATGAGCCGTATGATGAAAAAAGCACAATTGGACTTTAACCAAATATTTTGTTTTCGTTTATTAGTTATTCATTTGTACTTTTAATTAGAATATTCTAGGAAATAATTTTTTATATTCTTTTACACAATTTAAGTCCATCTTATAGCATGATCAAGCATTGTCAATAATGCCTGATGACCACAAAGAAACCAACACCCAAGGCAATAGATGCAATCCTAGAGTCCAAGTAAAGTGTAGCATTAAAAAAAAGAGTATATTATTTTGATTAACAAATACTTTTGATAAGTATAAAATGATAATCATCACATTAAATTATGTTGGACAAAAAATTAATTTTCAAGTTCTAATGAATACCAAGTTTTGGAAGCACTATATTTTTTAAGGTATTTTGGAATGATTAGTAAAAAAAATATTGAAATTTGTATTTTCAATATACTGAAAATTTTTATTCAATATGACTCAAGTTATTATTTTTTATTAAAAGTTTACAGTGGCTTAGAAACATATCCATGTTCTTATTGAAAAAAAATCCATAATATTTGGATATTGTTTGATATATATAAACTGCCTTACAAATTGCAATGAGAAGTTTTTAAAGAGAATCAGTAACGATGAGTTCACATAAATAATGGCTATAATGGCAATCTTGTAATTTATGGGCAGCCAGGTGAAGTTGATTTTTGTCTTGTTTCCCAACCTCTTTTGCCTATAAATGATAGACCAAATGGAGAGATATTAAACATATGAAATGAGGAGTTGATGTGCTTAATGGTTGATCAAGCTGTTTAAGTGATTTGTCCTTAAGCTTTTAGAGTAATCTCTCCTTCGGTTTAGTTTGATTTGCTGTTTTCATCAGTATATTTGTAATATTTTAGAATATATATTGAGATTATCTTGTTGTATGTTATTTACCTTATGCACCACCAAAGCCCAAAAAGACTTTGGAAAGGTGCTTTTAACTATGACTTTTAGAAGATATTCCAAGCCTATAAGAATAAAAGTTGTAGTTCTGCTTGCCTTGTGTGAAGAAGAGCATGGAAGGTGCATTAGCTACTCCGTTAAGGAGAAGGCTTCTCCATCATAAGGAGAGATTGGAATGGAATCAAAGTAAGGTGGTTTAGGCGTGAACATAGGTCTAAATATAGTAGCATACAGTGCTCTATAATTAAATTTACTTCCTTTCAAGATTTACTTGCTTGGTTAGCATTGTTTCAAGTTTGTGTTGGTTGGCATTTAATATCATTTATGCTCTTGTCATGGGCAACCATTATAATAACATGGTATCCTTGTATCATATGTCACATCCATATATCTTGTGTTGGAACTTGTGTTTGACTGCACTAATAGGTAGAAATACTTGATTACAAGTTTAAGTGCTAGCATATTTCAATGGAAGCTCGTCATTATTAAGCTTATAGGTGGATCACTAGTTAGTACTGCAAAATATTGTATTATGTATACTTACAAACACATTTCTTAGGCTATATTTATACGTATATCTCTAATATTCTATCGTGTATATGGTGTGTGCTTAAATTGAATGGTTAAAAAAAAAAATTTCTTAAGTGCAAGTTTGCAAATCCAATTCATCCCACTGTTGGGGTGTCATAGCCATCACAGTGGACCAATGGGCTTAAACAATCCACCTGGATAATTTCTGAGATAATTGGCATGATAATTTACATCACACATCCACGCATGCAAATATTAAATCAAGGGAATCTACTTTTATCATACCTTTTGATGCATGCATTACAGCACTCTAACAAAATCAAAGAAATAGAAGTAGCTGAAAGTAAAATCTGAACATCCTTAAATCATCCCCAACATATATGAGCTGTGTTTAGAAGGATATAGTCGGCATGTCAGATGCTTGTTCAGATGGCTATAACACAAAATTAATATTTTTTTTGAATAGCCAAACTACTTCAAGTTCCCATATTAAGAAATGATTACCATTCAAACACTCATTCACAATCAAAATTTGCATGAGCTGTTGACTTAGAAACAGCAAACTTTTGTCAAGACATTAAAAAGCAACTTACATAGTCAAGCCACCGGGTAAAGCTAGGCCTGGATGCTATAGCATGACTACCGGTATTTTGAAGAGAATTAACAACCTTTGAACAAGTAACCTTCTCTAGTGCACCTGGCTGATTCAAGTTATCGAGGTCAGAAGCAGAAGACGAAGGTGAGTCATCTGTAAGAAAAATTAAATTGATATTGTCAAGTTTGAGCCTCATAGTCACATATCACAGTAAATAACTGAATTACTGACCACACAATGATAGAGAGAACTGAAGAATAAATACATTCCAGTACATTAGAACAATTTCAATGTTTAAAAAACAAAATAAAAATGAAAATAGATCAAATCAATATAGCACCTAACAAAGAAAAAATCAGATTATTTTGCGGCCATTACAATAGTCAAACTGTCTAGTTTCATCCTATGCTGCAACAATCAATTGGTGCCCAGTGGGAGGGAGGCATTGTAGTCCTTATAAGATTATATTTGGTTGAATTTGGTGAACTGTGAACATTCCCATTGCAAGCTAGTGAAATCAACATTGAAGCTAAGAAAAAAAATCATCTCACGTACAAATACATGCTTGGATCTTCCCCAACATGCTGCCATGAACAAAAGTATAACCTTTTGCATCATAAAAGAATAAATTTATAATAACAGCACTAGTCAAAACTATTTCAGCAATGAAAATTCCTGCTAAATAATCTTTAATGTTCAGTAACATTATGACAAAACTTGACATGAATGCACGAAACATAGCCAAAAATTTTCATGCTTAGCCTAGTCGAAAGAAATAAAAACATTTGAATACAAAAAAAGAGTACCCCATAACATCAAAAGATTTAAAGAAGGCAAGTTCATTGAGTTGAGCTATCTGCTAGTGAATCTTACACCTCTTTAAAAAGAGGGGAAAACAAGATCATTTAAAAAATGCAAAATAGATTAAATTATGCCAGACCTATGGTCAGTAAAAAAGGGGGAAAAAATGTCAAATCTTAGATAAAATGAAGTTACAACAAGAAAAATTTTCTTCTGCTAACCTTGTGAAAATGTCTGTATGGTTGCTTCCAGTTCAGGATAGTCCTTTGATGCAACATAATTCTTGAAAAATGCAACCTTGAAATAAGCCACTTCCATACATTTATATGCCAATGCAGCACAAGCCATGTCCTTGCTTTTTTCATATTCACGTGCGCAAAACCTATAAAAATGAATGAAGCAATTAACAATAACATGGAGCAGGGGTGGAATTCATTAATTAGGATATTTATGTTCATGTGGTAAACTTCAAAATAGCCTTCAGACTAATCGTATTAGCCAGTTTAATCCCAGAATATCAGACTAATCGTATTAGCCAATTTAATCCCAGAATATCAGATTAATCGTATTAGCCAGTTTAATCCCAGAATATCACGTTGCTCCAATTTAATCATTCGACTATACAAACTTGATCTAAAATAGTCCCTTTGGGATAAAATTGGGATCAATTTCTATGATTGAAGGATTATATTGGGATCAATTTTATATCACAATTACAATATGAGGGACCATTTTGGATCAATACGGTACAATCGAGGGATTAAATTAGAGCAACGTGATACTTTAGAATTAAATTGGTTACACGAATAATTTTAGGGACTATTTTGGGATTTTTCTATTCATTTATTCATTTTGGAGAATTAAGAGCAATTACTGATAGAAGATGACTTAAATTGCAAGAAAACAAAACTTAGGCAAGAGAGGAAGGTCATAGCATTTTTTGTCATGAATGAGTTTTGCAAGAGAGTGAGGATGGTGCAGTTATGTCACATAGCATCCTTTAAATGAGGCATTAGACATTCCCTCCTACTAACATTTCACCCCTGCAACCGCTCATAATGCCACATGAACAGGCACTGAAAACCAAAAAGGAGGTTTTAGCTTGGTATGGAACGAGCAAATGAGAGAGAAAATTATTTGGTTTGTGCACTATTGAACCACTCTTTCTTTATTTCTCTAAAACTATTAGAAAAACCATAGGCTTTGACCATCATGAAACATAATTTAAATCCATGTTTTATATCATCACCCACAAATTTTGAAAAAAAAAATACATTATCACCCACAATATTAAAAACTACCAATTATTTAACTAAATAAGTCTACAACAAACAAATCCACCATGTCAACTTTCATGTGAAACCTTTGCTGGGGAAAAGTATGCACTAAGGAGTAATAATGAACGAGAAAGAATGATGTGAATGGGAGGGAGGTGCTCAAAATTCTCAGTTTCTTCTCCTCTTCACGAGGTTTTTGCAAGTGAATGAACAAAACAATGAGGGAGAGAGAAAAAGTAGGAGAGACATATAGGGGGCTCACTTAAGAGAATTCTTTGAAGTGGAATGAGAGGTGAATGCTCATAAAGGAAGGATATATATATATATATATATATATATATATATATATATATATATATATAGTCAACTAAACATGAGTTGTGCAAGAACAATGATCTTTTCTAAGACCTTTACTTGTAATAATATATAAAATAAGCTTAACGAACTTATTTATAGGAAAAGCACTCAACCTATCTAAAAAATCATGCCAATCTAAGTATATATAATAAGAGAATTTGCGAATAAATCATGCATGCAAAAAATAAAATAGAGCGCAGTCAAAATGATCAAAATGAAAAAAAAAGTAAAAACAGAAGCTAATAAGTTTACAGCATTACGTCATCAAAAGGCAATGTGAGTATATAGTAATGATGATATCGCAATGCAGTCCTCGAAATTGTTGAATAGTCCTTTCCAATACATGTTTCATATTTATTACACGCCAGGTAAAAAATAAGAACACAAATGCATGAAAGGAAGCAGTGTTTTCAGGTTGCTGACTTCCGTAATGTTCCTTCTGTCACTCTCAATCATACAAAAATGCTAGCGCGCAAAACAAATTGCCACCATAGTTCTACTAAGTTCTGCTAGGTTTAAGATTACAGTCATGTAGAAGGTATTTCAGTAGAAGGGCCATCCATAAAGGAAAGTAAATTGCTTGCAAATTCACAAACTTTTCAAAAAGTATGAGCATTAATATCAATCAAAATAACTTTCTGCAGTTAACCAACTTACTCGCATAAAGCTGCTGTCTGAGTGTAAGTTTTCAATGATTCATCTAATTCCTCATATTTGATGTTAACAACACTGGATGGCTCTGAAAGAAAAGCAGCTTGCAAAAATTTCAAGGCTGCCTGAAAGTAGAGAGTAGTCCCTTCAAGTTCTTGCCCTATATTCTGCGGAAAGGTTCAAACTTTGATAAGCTGTTAGCATTCATAGAAAGAAAATACGACTTTCCTAGTATAGCAAATTTAAGAAGAATTACAAGCTCAAGTTTAACTAATAATATATTGCAGGAATCAAGCCAACCTTCATTCGGTCTGCTGCATGCTTCAATTCTTTGGCATCTTTCATAGCCACTAGAGCTGCATTTGATGCTGCACATTTTACCATAGGGCGCTGACCAGCAAGCTCATTACCTTTTTCACGCCTCAAACTACCGTGTCGTGCAACATTCCCGTTATCGGAAGCCTTTGCCAGTTTGTCCAATTCCAGCAAACCACTGACTGTTTCGCTGGTAGGATAAACTGCTAACTCTTCTGCTTTCACGCTTGACAACAAACGAGGACCTTGATTTGGAGTGCCTTGCTTGTCATTCCTCAAAGAATGAAGTTCCTCTTGTTCAGAAAAAACTTTTGACACCTTCATCTTACCTTTATTGAATTCACATTCAGATGTGTTGTTTGTATCCCTGAAGCATAATCTCTTACTTGACTCAGATATCACGGACCTTTCTCCACAATGACTACTATCAATATCTTCTACATTACCAGCGGATTCATTCAATTTGTCTTGATTTTGGAATGGCTTTTTATCAGGGTTTTCAATAAGGTGTTTGTCATGATGATCATGGATGGTTGACACAGAGTTTACCACATTGATTCCACCAACTTCATTGGGCAGGAGACTACCCCTAACACCACAACAAAGCATACTTGAAGGTATTCCAATTTTTTCTTTGCCACCATCTAGGATACATGATGCCTTAACATGATCATTGCAAGCCCCATCCGAAGGACTCAAAGCCCTCGATTTAGAAGCCAGAGAACTTCCTGGTGATGTTTGCTGGCTTAAAGAACCTTTTTGCTTCCTTTTCAAGCGCTGGCTCATATTACCATCAACTTCCCCATCCAAACATCTATTTGATTTTTCAATGGCAGATGCTCCAAAATTTTTAGAATCAGTCTTAACAACAGATTTTTGTATTTTAGAATGCTTCTTAGAACTATGAGTCCTATAAGGAGATAAAGAAACAGATTCTTGAAGAGAACCTCGTGATTCCTGGAAATTAGCTTTATTCCAACCTGAACTAGACATTTTTAAAGAACTTGAGTTACCTCCAGCTGAAGGTTGTACGGTAGCAACTTGATTATCCACCATCCCATCAATAAACAGTTCCCCAGTTCTAGAAGTTCTTCTGGTTTTATCATCTGAATTACCAAATGCACGAGTCATTTTACTCCTATTCTCCTCTGCTGTAGAGTTTGATGCATGACCCTTATTTTCCTTCTTTTCCACACTTCCGCTGTAATCTTCCGCAAGAATGACCCTCTTTTCACCCAGATTCTGTCTTCTCGTTGCAGTTTCTTGATTATTCTGGATGTCACGCCACTCTCTTGCTTTCCTCTTCTTAACAGGAATTACAGAGTTATCAGACATTCGAGCATCCATGGCACCAGCTTGTTTAAATTGTTGCCCTATATTAACACGTAGATGTGTCTTCATTGTCCCATTATGTGAGGAACAACTGCTCTTTAAGTCCCTCATCGAGTTACTCAAAAATTTATCTCCAATTTCCCCAATCTGCTTCCCAGTTAAATCAGTAGCAGAGGAACCACTCGAAAAGTAGGGAACTACTTCTGCAGTTAAATCAGGGCTTAGCTTCCCACCTTTGTTCAGAAGATGGAATCCCTCGGGACTGATAATCTTCTTTGCCCTAGAAATGTCTGAATTGATCAATCCCTTGCTTATCAAATTTGAATCCTTGCCTGGTCTAATATCAACTGCAAAGCAATTACAATGAATAAAATGAAATTATATAAATAAAACATTTTTCCAGCATTCATCTGTTAACTTTATAGGAAAGGAACACCAGATGAGCCAACAAACATTGATGAAGCTAAATGATATTCCTTGCTATACCACTACCTCCATTTGAAGAGCACTGAAGACTTTTTCCCTTCCCCTTGAGCTTCTCTTTCTGCGTTTCCATGGAAGTATCACTTAGCCTTTTCACCTGATTGTAGTTTGTGTCAATTATTGAACCTATCTGACAGGTCACTTGATTTACTGCATTAATATTCACAAAAGACATTTGATCCTTATTAGCACAGCAAGCAAACTGATAATGAGCTGAATGATCAGGTGCTAATGATAAATTTTTCATTACATGATTTTTCTTCAAAATAGCTAGCATGATAAGTTCGCTAATGAGATTAATACCATGAACAGTGGCCGAAGATGTTGATGGAACAGAGTAGCCAAGAATAGAATTGTTCTCGAGAGAAGTACTGCATTGTGGATTCATAATATTTGTTGTTTCATCTTCGCTGATGTGACAATGGTTCATTCCAACAGGCCTAGAAAATAATTTACTGTAACATTAGTGATGCAGAATAAATATAATTATGGTAGTATTTGTATTAAATAAATGTCCAAAATTTTAAACATGGTTCAAATTTGTGACTTCTTTTCGTATCAGCCTTAACAAATTTTAGGCAAGTATTATTAGCTTAAAGGATTCATTCTTTTAATAGGAATTATGTCTGATGAATTAAAATATTTGATTTCCTACTCTCCAAGTTGCGGCTACTTCACTTCTTCTAGCACTTTTTTTTCTTCTTCTATGATCTTTTATTCTTCTTTTTCTCTAATCCCCCTTTTTTATCTATATCATTTAGTATTAGAACAAAAAATCATATTCATAGTAGCTTTTTGCATCAACATATGTTGATGCTGTCTCATGTGACCAATCCCTATGTGTAAAACCACCTCCAAATCATGTTGCATAGTGATCTACCTGCAATAAGGTCCCAATTATAGTTCCTCTCGCAAATTGATATCATCGTTGATGCCTCATCCTCTCCATCAAATTGCAATCCAGATCCCTTTACTTAACTATTGATACTACCCCCGCGATCACACTATAGGGCTCCATGACATCAGAGCAGTTATAATTTCTTTCCTATGATATATGCCTTACTCCCCTACTTGAATTCTTTTACATTAGCCACCTGCATGTAAACTTAGCCTCCTCGTGTGCATGCATGTATCCTTTCCCGTTGCTTTTACACTCAACTAACTCCGGCACTTACACTTCAGCATCCATGTCTGCAACCCAACCCCTTGCCAATGCATCACATGCCCATTGTATGCAATGGGCAATTTGCATTGCCATCCACTCCCAATCCAACCGTCTACTAGCCTCAACACTTTACTTGGTCACCATGTAAGATATTTCTTCATGCTTAAACGCTATCCATTGCCTCTATCGTTGCAGTAATAATCCATGCTTGTCACTACTCACCTTCGCATGCTTCGTAGGTTTCCCTCGCAATGCCTTTTGCATCATAATGGCTCCATGCCTTTGGACGCTAGTCATTCAACCCACTCACATTCACACACTCTGAACATGCCAAGATGTACCCAATAATCCCACATAATTCCGACTTAGATTGGTCCACTGCAACAATCACTGGCCTTTCTACATCTGTGTTAAGTGTAATCCTCTCCTACTTATTACAAACATGTGCATAAGCCGCTTCGATCTCCACCATTAGCATGAACCCCTTCCAACTCTTCAGATAAGGGTTTCTTTAGGCCTAAGTGAATGATGTTGGACAAATACTCATGTTGATGATATTATTAAATAAATCTCATAGATTTTAAATCATGGTTCATATTTATAATAAAAACATTTTTTTTTTTATTAGCCTTGAAATATTTTAGACAAGTATTATCAACTTTGAGTCTATATAATAAACTCTACTCTTGCAATAGGAATTATGTTTGATGAATTAAAATATTTAATTGCGTATGCTTCAAGGTGAAGGTGCATCTCTTCTTCCTGCTCTCTTCTATTCTCTATTTCCATGTTCTTCCATTCATCTTCTTCTCCATCTCAACTTCTCTCGAATTGCCCTCTTCAACTACTTCATGTAGTAGAAGAACTCAAAAGAAAAATCTGTCTGAAAAGTTGTAAGTGCTGCAAGGAAAATATTGGAGCGTACTTCTAAAGATCAAATTCAAACCTGAAACCTATTTATCCAAATATGTTCCGAGCATATAAATAAAATATAGGCATAAATATTCTGAATTCAAGCAAACTAAACATAGGAAAAACTCACAGCCAAAACTGCATACTGCATGTCCACTTCTTCGGTAAATCATCAGGATTTGTCCCATTTGGTAAAAGGCGCCATTTTTCACAAATATCACAGCAGGCCCAATTATCCTTAATTACAATAGGACCAGCCGCAACAGCTGGATCTGTAGCCAAGGGATCAGTAATCAGAGCATCTGTGCGTGTCTCTATAGGTACTTCAAAACTTGAAAGAGTGCCGGACTTTTTATCAACTGACCTCACCTTGGACTTTTTCTTTGCTATCTTAATATTCCTTCTTCTATTCTTACCAATATGCTCCCTTCTATCAGCCACTAGCTCACCCTTTCCTTCACAAGCAACCTCTCTTTGTGACTGTTTGGGATAGTCATGAAGTGATTCCTTGGGTGATTTGGATTGTTTGGATTTATCTTCAGCAGTACCACCCCTTTCAAAGAACTTCTTTTCTTCTTGTCCTGACAACAAAGAAAAAGAAACCATGGTCTCTTTTTGGGGATCAGTTACTGATGTAGCATTTGCAGCAGTCGTTTTCAATTTTCCTTTGATTTCAGAGAGTTTATCTGTCTTCTGAGCATTATTGAATTCATTAGTTCCAAAAATATGATCTTTGGAAATTTTAGGTCCACCAATTTCCACTTCATTTAAATTGATACCATTTTCAGGTTTGACCATGCATTCTTTCTGCAAGCAAGAAAAAACATTCTTCCCACAAATCATGTTTTTCTCAACAGACTCGCCCCTAGTCAAATTTATTCTAGGGCTAGGCTTCACTTTAATAGAAATAGCTTTTTCTTTTAAATCAACATTGTCATTACTTTCTATGCTTCTCTTTGATTCGAGTGAGTTCCTATTGCCTAGACTAGAATTAAAAGTGTGGTCATTCAGCGACATTCTACTTGATTCAGTATGCTGAACAAAGGTCTTCTTAGTGCCTTTGACAGAGTCTTCCTGAATTTTAGAAGCAATTTCTCTGACCCTTATTTCAGATTCAGAAGTCCCAGAATTTAACAGAAGAGGGATACTTGAGGTTTGAAAAGTAAGATCCTGGCCTTCTGGTGTTTCAACATTGTCTTTCTTCTCCAGAATCTTATCATTGTTTAGCTTGGATTTATTTCCTCCAATTTGTATATTTTTTGGAAGAAGCTTCATGGCAGTCTCTCTGCAGCTCTCCGTGCTTCTTAGAGGTGAATTCAACTGACCTGAAATAGAAATTGACTCAGGAATGCTCTTAACAGGAAAATTCCCTTTATGATATCCACTTAAGTGGTCCCCTGCTGTTGTCAACCTTAACAGATTTTCTTGTAGGGGAGAGAGAAAACAACCCTCCAAAATTGGAAAGCCTGTCATAATCTGCTTTATCACATAGAAAAATAACCCATTAGAAAGCATCTGGTTACAATCAGTGTTTTCCAAATTTTCCAATGGAACATATATGCTGGGAATTTACCTGGAGAATGACCCTAGGAGATGCATTGGTTATACCATCTTCAAGAATATCCTTGATTCCTTCGGGGCTGTCCTCTAAGGATGAGGATGGTGAGAGCTCAAGACCCAGGCCACTGTAGATAGCAGCATTATTTCTAGCAGAGTTGTTATCTGGTCCTACTTTTATACGAACCTTCAAAGTACTCTGGATAGCACCTTTGGTTCCTTTATTGATAGAACCATTATCTTCAATATGATTTCCAGTTGTAGTTGCAGTTGTGGAAGCATCCTTTCTGGCTGAGTCTCCCAAATCCAAATTTTTAGTTGAAGTTGAACACTTTTTGGAGATAGATTCATTGATTTGAATTGATGAGTCATTGCATGCACCCTGTATTTATAGATCTATAATTATGATATTTTGATTCATAAGCTAGTCCTTTTAAGAAAATAAAAATGCTGTCCGTCACATTTAAAAGGTATTTCCATCATATTTAAAAGTAAGTTTGTACCTCAAATGATGAACCATGAGGAGATCTGACAACAGTGCGACCAGGATCCTTTGGTGGGCTTCCAGGTTGCAACAAGATAGAAGGAGAACGCTTGTAAGCAGGCAAGAATGAACCATATCCACCAAACTTTGCCCCTAAATCAGTTATACACAACATCACCACTAATTATGATGTCATACACAACTTAAAAGACAATTTCAGCAAAGCAAGCCTCACCCAAGTTCTCTACAGAAACTCCACATTCAAATTCTCTCTGAAGATGACCCAAGACATCCTGGAGTCTCTCATCCTGCAATAAATAGTCCACAGAAACAATAATTGTATTGCCATAGGGGTGTACTATGTTAAACAAAAAAGCATTCATGGAATAACAAGTTAGAGAAGCCTATGAAAAGGCAGAGACTCCCCAGTCCAAAAATTATAAAAACCAAATGTAAGAATACCATATAAGATCTCTGATTGACGTATCTATGTCTTTATACATGAACATCTATAGTAAGGCTTCTTTTCGTAATGTTGTGTTGTTAAGCTATGTTATTTGGTACAGAATATAGTCTCCCTTGTCTCACAGAAATGTACAAGATACTCTTTTAAGTACAATGCCAATGATAATGAAGCCATAAATAAGGTACATTCAGTCACAACTTTTTCACAAAAATCAAAATTGTAATATGTCAGACTTTGCTAAAGAGAAGTAGCCAAAAATTATTACCAATTAAGGCAAAAAACTTGATGTCACGAACAATGGATTAAACCAAGCACACACACTATCTGCAAGATGTTTGTAATAAGTCCAAATGCAAAATCTTAAGACAATAATCATCTCATCATTACGAGGATCTTTTTTAGGTTTGAGAATTTAGATATGAAACATAAAAATGAAGACAAAGAAATCTGCCTAAGACATATCCGCTCAATAGGAAACCAAAGATCCAAAGAGGAATTACCACTTCTCTTTTTAAGTTTGAAAAAAAAAATGCCAAATGCCGATTGATTTATCGCCTAAATCAAAGGCACTAAATCAGGACTCTAATGGAAAAGACGACCTTCGTAGATTTTATCCATCTCCCAACGACGCGCAGCAAACTCAGACAAAATACACCAGATAGAAACAACTAGTCTTTCTCAACACCACAAACGCACACGAACAAATTCACGTCATTGCCAAACCATACATTCCTCAAAACTAAAGCTTCCTGAAGAGTATAAGATGGAAACAGAATTGGCTTACAATATACGAAAGGTCGACGTCTGGATCGATGCAGGCCTCTTCCTCCTTTCCTGAGCGCGCCTCGCCTTCCTCGGGCTCGCTCTCCTCCATCTCTCCCCTTCCTCCTCCTCCAGACCCAAACCCTATCCCCTTCATCTAATATCCTCCCCTCGCCGGCACCATCGCCCCCCACCCCTACTCATCTAACGCCGCCGGCGCCGCCGTCACCGATTCACTCGAGCTTGCCGGGTCCCGCACCCGAAAAATCGAAACCGAATCCTTTCCGACTCGCTCTCCCCAACAGAATTTTCCTTCTTCTCTTCTCCCTACCGGACGAGTAGCGGCCGAGGGATATTTCGTCCGTACGTAGAAAAATAACAAAAAATATTTATGAGAAAAAAAACACATTCATTTATACTTTTTTTTTTCTTCCTTATCAGCCCGCCGAGAGCCGAAACTCTGAATATCCCAGAAAATTAGCTTGCCTTTGAAGATGATCCAGACCGTTCAAATACGAAATCTCGATGATGTACGGTGGAGCGTGCGCCGGTCGAACAGATCGGATGTTGGTCTCGTGCCAGCGGGCAGCGCGTGGACGAGGCTCAATGGGTAACTGCCCGGAAAAGGCGGGCATGTTGCGTTGTGGAGGATCCACTGCACTTTAGGCGGATGGAGAAGTTATGGAAAAAAAATAAAAGAAGAATATTGTGATTAAGGCTATCATAAAATTTTAGTTTTTATATTAATTTTGAGATTAATGTATTATAAAGTTAGAAATAATGAAATAATTGGCTTGAGCTATTCAAATTTTGGGTTTTTTGTTGTTAAAAAAATAGAGTTTATTATATTATTTTGATGTTAAAGTAATAAAAATTTTAATTTTGTTGTTTTTTATTTAAAAATAAAAATAAATATGTTGCGGGCTAGAATATACGCTGTGATAGAGTTGTAATTTTACGTTTTAGCATTGCACGGATATCCAGCTCACACATAGAGAACACAAGATTTTTTTACGTGGAAAACCCGGAAAAGGGTAAAAGCCACGGGGTCTAGCCCAGTTGAAAATGATTCCACTAAAATTTGAGTTGTGTACAGCGGGCTGACTTGTCCTTGAGGGCGATCAGATTACAAATGTCAATCGTATAGTTGTAGTCTAGTGCCAAATGGGGATGAAAGTCGGGCGTCACTTAGAAGTTCAATCGTTAGTTGGTATAACTTCGGCGTTCGTCGGTGGTCTGGCGGAATTTCGGGTGTCAGGTGGCGGTCTGGCGGAACTCCGGGCGTCAGGTGGTAGTCGAGCGAAACTTCGGGCATCAGGTGGTGGTCTGGCGGAACTTCGGGCTTTCAGGTGGTGGTCCGGTGGAACTCTGGGCATCAGGTGGTGGTCTGATGGAACTCAGGGCGTCACGCGGTGGTCCGGCGGAACTCAGGGCGTTAGGCGGTGGTTCGGTGGAACTTCGGGCGTCAGGTGGTGGTCTGGCGGAACTCTGGGAGTCAGGTGATGGTCTGGAGAAACTCCGGGCCTTAGGTGGTGGTAAATAATTTTTTGCATAAATATCTTTACAACTAAAATTTGTTCTGGGGGCACTGCCCCTCGACCCATATTTGTTCATAGTTGTACGCTTCAGAGCTATGTCAGGGATTCAAGGGGGCAGCGCCCCCTTGCGGGGTTTGACCTGCTCGGTCAGGTTGCGGGGTCAAGGGGCAGCACCCCTGGAACAAATTTTGGTTGTAAGGATATTTTTGGATTTTCTTTACTATTTCTCTTTGTATTTGATTTATCTTTCCCTAATAATAACATCTCTACATAATGTGTTTAATTATGTTGGGGCAATTGCCTAAAGACCCTAGTATTTTAAAACTTTTAAGGGGGGAATTGCCTGAAAACCTTTGTTATAAAGACTAAAAAATGGATTGAGGGAGACAAATTACCTAAAGAATCATATAATATTTTTTTAAAATTTTTTGAGAGGGGGGGGGGGGGGGGGGGAATTGCCCCCCTTGAACATATAGTGGATCCGCCCTTGGGTCCGGCGAAACTCAGGGCGTCAGGTGGTGGTCCGGCGAAACTCCTGCGGTGGTCGAGGAGGTAAGGAAACAAGAGCGATATCCGATCTCTCTCTTTTTTTCTTACCATTAGGGGTACCTCTTCAGGAGAAAGGAGGGATCTATTTATAGATTTTCTAGAGTGGCATGGCCCGTAAATAAGAGAAAAATCAAGGGTAATTAGGGAGTGGTTTGAATAGACGGCCGATGTTGCATCCTTTAATTATGGACCATCTTTTGGACGTTTGAATGTCTTAGTGATGTCGGAATTCCATGATCTTGGGCTCTCTTGATTCGTCTCGTCGAGCCGCTCAATTTGACTATAAGCATGTTACGTTTGGAGACCGTTTGGTAATCTAAATTATTGTTTGAACCTTCCAACAGTGCTTCGAGCCCTTGATTTGGACATATTTGGGCTCAGATTGAGTCGAATTTGGTGTCGTTGGGTTCATATTTTTGAGACGTTCAATTTAGCTATATGTTTGCTGAAATCGGAGTTCGGATGGTCCTGATTTTAATTTCAAAAGTTTCCAACCTGATTTTGCCTCAAAATTCGTGCCCGATCATGACAAATTTTTGATGATGTATCAAAATGATTTTGAGATTAATTCTTGATATGCCTAAAAAATTTCATTTATCGACCTGAATTTTGATGCATTTTATGTATGGGTAATTTTTAGAGAAATTCAAGACCATCTAAGCTCTAATTTCAGCAAACATAAAATTGAAATGAACGCCTCAGAAAGGTGAACCCAACAAATATCAAAATTGATCTTATTGTAGTCAAGTAATGAACTCAAATCAAGCTTTGGAAGCATATTTAAAAAACTTTAAGACATCAATTGAAAAGTCAAGTAGTCTCCAAATCTTACATGCTTATAATCAAATTGAGCAGCTCGATGAGACAAATCCAACAAGTCTAACATCGCTCAATTATGAGTTCATTAAAGCATTTAAATACTAAAAAAAATGATCTATTATCAAATGACTTAATATGAGTCATCGAATAAAGTGCAATGAAATTTTGACCAAAATTATCAAAATGTTACTTTAAAAATAATATAAATAAACATACGTTTCCATAAGAAAGAGACCATACTTGAGTTTGGAGAGAGCTTGGAGATCTGAAAAACTTTAGAGCTCTTATCGACATTCGATTACTGTAAGCCATTGCCATTGTTAGATCACTATCACCAGACTATCGACGTTAGACCAATGTCAACCAACCTTCGATATCTTACTATCGTAGTCCAACCGTCATAATCAATTCACTGCCATTCAACTGATGTCACCTAACAACCATCGTTCAACCACCGCTGCCTAACCAACATCATCCAACTACCATCATCATTCCTTTACCCCTTCTTCCATAATTTCTACTACAACTATAAAAGACCAAACAAAATAGTCACAATCTTGAAATCTCTTTTTCTCCGATTGTAGAGAATAGCAAACTTATGTAACTTCAAGCATATGGTGTATTATTTCAGTTAGTCTAGGCCCGATAAGTTGTTTTCCTTTCAAGGATTTTTATGTAAGGTATTGTTGACCTCGATTTTCACTAGTTTACCCTCGAGCACTTTCAATCGACTTAATTGAGCATCGCTGAGCCCAATTTGGGTTCAAATCGACTAGAATTGAATCGAATTGGACTTGTCAAAGTTTAATTAAGCACGATCGACACCTTTGACCCTTGTTGCACCCAATTTAAATCGAATTAATGATAATTTTGGTTCAATTTCATCAAATTAATATGGTCGAGCTGAATTGAATCCGAATCGACTCAAATCGAATCAAATTTGGACTCAGGTCTAACTGAATTTAGCCCGATTTAATTTTATTAAAATGTATTTGATTTTATTAGCACTTTGAATTAACTTCCATATTCAGGAAATTCACATCTATGGCAGGCATCAAATTCTGCGAGATCTGATTTCCTTAATTCTGGCATTAGGCATTAACGAGCATTGAAGTTGGTATTTTCTCCCGCTCTAGCTCTCGGATTGGCAAGGCCCAGACGGAATAGGTCCGACGACTCCCCCCCCCCCCTCTCTAGCGATCTCTTCCTCGAGCTCGCGAACTCCAGGTGCTCGAACCCCTACTTTTCTCGTCTCCTGTCCGGTTCGCACAACACCAGAAGCCTCGTCTCCTTTGATCAGACAAGCCCCGTCGCCTCTCCTTGTTAGGAACCCAGCTCCAGATGTTTGCTTGACTCAGATGGACCCCTGTCCCTCTCCCGTTTGGAAAGCAGGAAGACCCGACGCCAGCCCCTACTCTACCTACTCCCGCCACTGACTCGTCCGACCTCAGGTGGGTGAACCCGAAGACCTTGTCGAGCTCGACCTCCCCAGCCGCAGGTAGCTTCTTCCTCTTCTTTTTCTTTACTTCCTTCTTCTTCTTCCTTTCCTTTACATCTTTTCTTTCCTTTCTTTGGGATGAGCAATGAGCTTGGTTTTGGATTCCCCAAAGTTTTGAGAAAATCTTTTGATATTGAGCTGAATATTGTTATATGAATGTGTTGATTTGTCTTGTTTGGGAATGGACAATTGGTATGCGAGACTTATACATAATTCATGCTTACATGATTTAGAGTTCTAGGTGTAAATTGTGGAAAGTAATGAGAGGTCATGTTGATCCTTTAGCAAAATATGCACACAAGGTGTTTGGTGAAATGCCATTGAAAAAAAAAAAGAGTTGTGATGTTTGGATAGTTGTGGCCTTTGGAACATAAGCTTGCATATGAAGTGTCTTAACTAAGGGCTTTGTGAATACATTTGAATGCAAAGATTTCATATCATCTCCTTTCTTTGTATTTCTTAGGATTATGAGACTAGGGATATAAATTCATGTTGAGATTAAATGATATTGGCTTTGCCTTCTTGTTATGGTTTATGTCTTGTTATCACAAGTTGAGTTTTGCCTTGAGATATGAGATAGGTGGTTTTGATCTCAAGTCCTTGGTTTTACATTCTTCCTTACTTAAGTATTGTGGGCTAAGTATTCGATAAAATGTCTCAAAGAAGTTTTGTTTGATTTGGACCTTTGACAGGTGTTGTATGTTTGGCACTAAAGCAAGTTTATGAGTTTGGATTAAAAGTTTCCTTTAGATATTTAATAGCGTATGGTGTGAGGGTTGGAATTTGTGTGGAAAGATATTCATGCGCCTTATTTCTTGAAGGTGGGCTTATATAGGTTCAAAGCAAATGTGTTTTGGCAATGTTGGATATGTTCTTTTATGTTGGAAAGTCAGCAGGTATATGAGACGTGATATGATTTCTTTGATATTATGACTCAAGGATTGGTGGGATGTGTATTTACATATGTATTGTGTTTTGCTATTATAAATATCTCACGTATGGTGTAGGGAGTTTGGAAGTTTATCATGTGTGGGTGATGGAATGTAACTAGGTTGTAAATTTGTATCGACTCGGTCTTCCAATGGGTCATATTTATGTCTTCTTGAAAGAATTTGGTAAAGGCAAATATACTGTTGAGAAGCTTTTATGTATGCTCGCATTTCTCTTACATTCATGCTTAGCTTGTTAGTTTGATGGTAAAAGAATTTTATTGAAAAGGCCTCTCACAAGGTATTTTAGAGATGTTAGAAAGTATACATGTTCTTTTACATCTCATTAGTAAGCATCTCAAGTTGGATATATTTTGAGTGATATTTTGAGTGTGATCGAAGGGAATTTGAAGTCTTTTGTAAAATTCTATCATATGCATCTATGTCTCCTGTGATGAAGGTTTATGTATGGTGTCTCGAGATATCTCACGTTGTATGAAATGACATTGAGTTGCCTTTGGTATGGGAAGTTTTATGAGCTATTTTATGTTGGAATGTTTTATGAGATATTTTATAATGGAAAGGTTTATGAATCCTTCTCATTAGAAGATTTTCATAGAGTTACCCCACGTTAAATAAATTTGTTATCCTTTTTGCATCGAAAGATTGTGGTGGGTTTCATATATGAAAGTTTTATGTTTTGCTTTGTTTGAAAGGTTCTACAAGTTGTTTTGGGGATTTGAGACCTTATGAAGTATTTTGTGTTTGAAAAGCTTGATTGTTAAAATGCTTTCTTAGTTCTCCTTTCATGAATAAGTTTTCTTTCTCATATTTGCATTCGATTCCAAGATGAGTTTAAAAAATGTATAGTGGGGGCATGTTTGAGTTCAAAGTTGAAAGACCTTTTTTTTGGGTTTTGGATTTCAAGATTGGTTTTCTTCTTTGCTATTTTGAGTTTTATATGAGAAGTGACTTGGGTCATTGTGTCAAGTATTTCGAATGCTGTCTTAAAACATGGGAACATCAAATAGCATCCAAATTTCCCTTACTCTTATTTGTATTTGGCTTAAATGTTGAATGAGAATAAGGGTGGGGTAAAGGCATGTTTGGACTTTGACAAGACATGCCTAATAATGAGATGCTTATATTCTCTGAAAATAATAATTTAAAAAAATCATCTTTTAGAAATAATGCGGGAGAGTTCTTAAATTTTGAACAGTCCCGGAGAGCAAACAACCAAGCTAGCATCCAATTCAAAAAAGAAAAGGTATGTCTTTATTTAATAGCATTTTATTTTGATTATTTACATATTGAACATGATCCTGCCCTCATCCCATCTTCTTTCTTTTCTTTGTTCTTTTACGAGGAAACTTTTGGAGAGCAAATGAGAAGGATCCTTTGGAGCAATAGACGAAGGAGCTTGGACAATCGGATCCGAGCATCAGTCGCCCCCATTCATTCTGGTGGGGGTGCTACGGGCGATACCACATGGTCGTAGCCCCTGGTGTAGTGAGTTTCCTTAAAACCTAGACAGCCTTTAGGGAGCCTTCTTGCGCGTACATTCTCCTACCTTTAGGACCCTGTAGAAACTTCAATTATTAGGTTATTTTCTTGTCTTATTTTATTATAGGTCCTTAAACCCAGTTACACGTATACGAGTGTCTAAAGGGTTAGAAATAAAATCTCTTTTCATCCCATACAACACTAGCGACACCTAAGGACAAAAATTAAGGACTGGGTCTTAGAAGACTTAGACTTAGGATGCATGCTCCCTTAGGATAGAGAAATAAAATATAGAGAACTTAGTGACACATTATCCTAAGATTAGTTTGCTTCAATTCATTAATAATTAAACAATAAAATCAATTATAATCTAAATTAAATACATTAAAATAATTAACCCTTAATCAAACTACAACCAATATACATAATCACTAGGAAATAAAGTTTGAATATGAACTTTAATTAAACCTCACTAATCTACTTATCACCCCTTAATTAAATATTAACTAAATAAAATTCATCAAAACAAACTTAAAATCAAGGAGTTATAATATTGGAAAATAAACCTAACTCAAACTTAAAAGACTTCTAATCCCCAAACTTTAAAAATTTGTAACTAACTCTAAAAAATTCTAAATTGAGTAAATTAAAAAGCATTCAACTCTAATTAAAGTATACTATTCATTAAAAATATTAACTTTTCAAAAATCAACCTAATTTAAAAAAAGTCAACTCTCCGATCAACCGTAATTCAATAACTAGGGCCCGAACTTCCAAAAATCATAACTTTGCTTAGAAAACTCCAAATCCAGCAAACTAATAGTCTAATTAATCATAGTAAGGCCTAATATTTAATAAAAATATTAGAACTCTAAAACCTAGCTTGTTTCTAAAAGTCACCTTTGTGGACCCCCTTAACCTAGCAGATAGGTAGACCCCAGATTTTCTAAAACCCGCTAATACAACTTAAACTTTGAAGATTGCTATCCTAAGCATCAAAATAGATCTACAAACTAAATTAACTAAAAGTGGACCCCAATCCATTAATACTTGAACTCCAACCAAATCCTCCTTTTTAAACCCTCAACAAATATTAACACAAAACAACTCGAACTTAGTCCCTCCGGATGTTGATCTGAGCCGTGTGTGCTAACTAAGCCAAGTCGAGCATTTCTTTCCCTTTTGAGTAGGATTTCCTAGTCTTCGCCCTATGTGCCGATCTCATTTGAGAGTATAGTATAGAATCCTTAATCAAGAGTTTTCTCAGGCTCCGGCCTGAGATGTAATTAACCACGGCAGCTTGTGCCCGTGGGAAACTGAGTCCCACTTTCAAATAAACCCCACTCGAGCTGATGTATCGGGTGGGAGAAACTCGTTGAGATGATCAGATCATACATATTATTATCCATCAGGGTGTGCTGGTGAGAGCCACTATCCTCAATGGTTAATCGTATGTGTGATCGAATCTACCCTCCCATTGGCAAAATACTATATCCCTCCGCAGGGCGGAGGTGTTTTGTGTCCTTTCGGAGGTCCAAAGGTATATGTGATGGATTTTCATCTAAATAAGAATATAAAACTCTCTTTATCATCACAAAATTTCTAACGTGTAATAACTTTTTTTTTAGAATATCATGTTATATAACTTTTTTTGTTAAATTGCACCAATTTTTTAGTCGAGAGAATTAGAAACTCTCATGTAACTTCACTCATAATTATTTTAAAATTGCATAGTATTTAATTGATACATGAAATTCATTTTGATTTGTGACAGGATCTACAACTCGGTGGTTGGACAAACATTATGATTTATCCATGCCCTGAAGAAGGTTGAACAAACATACTAACCTAATAAAAAAATGTTATTCATAAGCAATTAATGATGTTTGCAATATGTTTTCCCTAAATAAATTGCCACTAGTCAAATGTAGAGAGCTCTAGGGCAAGGGCATGCCCATGTAGTTTTAAGGAAATCTAGATTCTATTAAATCAAGGATAACAAAAATATGTTATGATTTGGGTAAATCTGTTCATTCAAGTGAATTCTAATACAAGTTATTTTTGATGATTACAAAAGCTTATTATTTATTTTATTCTTCTCCTAACAAATATTTGCGTTTTGTTGTTGTGTGTACTAAAGTATTTTTCAGAAAATTCACACTCAAGATTGCTGAAGGCTTCAATTCATTTGTTCACTATAAATGAAGTCTGTATTTTTTATTTTTCTTGATTTTGAGAGAGTGTGATTGTAAGTTGGATAACTGTGCACACACACACAATGGGGGTATGAAAAATTTAATTTTTTAAAACTGATCGTACAGTACGATTTCATATCATATGGGACGATCTGTAGTATATGTCCTCCATATCGAACCCATATACCGAGAAATTTTTCTAAGTTCATTTCGTACAACATATTTTGTTATACGAAGGACACTGAATTGAGTTCGTACTGGTTCATACTGGACGAATTGTTCATTTTTGGACTATTCGTATAGTACAAAATTTATTTCGTACACTATATTTTATTGTACGAAGGGCACTGAATTGGGTTTGTAATGGTTCGCACGGGATGAATCGTTCATTTTTGAACTATTTGTATAGTACAAAATTTATTTCGTACACTATATTTTGTTGTACGAAGGGCACTAAATTGGGTTCGTACGGGACGAATCGTTCATTTTTGAACTATTCGTACAGAAGATTTTGTTGTACAAAGGGCACTGATTTAGGTTTGTATGGAATCGTACGAGATGAATCGTTCAATGATTTGAACTATTCGTACAATACGAAGTTCGATCGTACGGGACAATCGAGACGCGTGAAACTTGAAAAATTCAGTTTTTGGACGGTTTTTCTTGCCTTTAGTATATAAGGATCTTTAAATTGACTTGTAGAAAAATCCTTTTGTGAAAATCCTTTTGTAGAGTGAAAGGGAGAGTGATTGGGAGAGTGTTTGGGAGTGAGTGTTGAGAAATCTTTAAAGAAAGAATTGTGAAGGGATTCACAAGGTTATCCAATTATGAGGATTTCCTTACTTGTTCTTCAAACATCTTCCTAATTTTCTTGGAGACTTTTGCAAGAGTTTTGTTCGAGAGGATTCCGGTTCTCTGCAGTCACTTGGAGGGTGAAAAAGGATGTTTGGTTCTTTGCCGTCACTTGGAGGGTGAAAAAGGGCGTTTGGTTCTTTGCCGTCACTTGGAGGGTGAAAAAGGATGTTTGGTTCTCTGCCTTCATCAGGAGTGTGAAAAAGGATGACGGTTCTCTGCCGCACCGGGTTGGTGGAAGAGAGTTTGTAAAGGCTTCTCCGCCTTACTGTGGGGGCAAAAGGAGAGTCACTTGAGTTTAGTGCAATACCTAGAGAAGGAGTCTCTAGGGAGTAGATATAGGTCGTGTTTGACCGAACCACTATAAATTTTGGTGTTTTTTATTCTTACTGTTTACTTTTCTGCACTTTTCTTTTTCTGCGTTCTATTTTATTTCTGTGGTTGAAATTCTGTGATTTGAAGAAAGTAAAAAATTAACTCTGTTCGTACTGTACGAAGTCAAATCATACAGTACGATTTACTTAAAATTTTTTTTTAGAATTCCAAGAGTAATTTTTAAAAGGACCAATTCACCCCCTCTCTTGGTTAGCCTAGGGACGTGAGGAATAGGTCTAACAACCTATTCGCACTTTCAAGTGGTATCAGAGCCAATTTTAAAAATCACTATTTAAAATACTTTTTGAAATTCGATCATGGCTAATTTTGAAAATAGAAATACTTTAGAAGGTTACTCGATCACTAGACTACCTTTGTTTGACAATATCCCATTTAATTTTTGGAAAACTCACATGTCTATATTTCTACAATCTTTTGATTCGCGCATGTGGATGTTAGTACAGGATGGTTATACTGAACCCACTAAAATTATAGAAGGAATTAGAGTTCAAACACCTTTTGCCGAATGGACTGTAGAAGAATGTGAGGTAGCTCAATTAAATGCTAAGTATTTAAATAATTTCTTTTGTGCTTTAAAATCAGAAGACTACATGCGTGTTTCAACTTGTAAATGAGAAAAAGAAATTTAGGATAGGCTTTACATTACTTATGAAGGTACAAATGAAGTGAAACAAATTAGGTTGAACATTCTCTTGCACGACTATGAACTATTTCACATGAAACCGAATGAATCAATCTCAGACATGTACACACGTTTTACTCACATAGACACTTCATTGCATGCTTTAGGTAGGGAGTTAACTAATACAGAAAAAGTTAACAAGATACTTAGTTGTTTACCTACTGCATATGATGCAAAGATAACTGCAATAACAGAATCTAAGGATTTAAATATTTATTCTGTTGACAATCTTCTTGGATCACTAATTGCTTACGAGCAATCTGTGACTCAAAGACAGATTGATGCAGGTGAGAAGCGAAAGGAGAAGAATATAGTTTTGAAGGTGGATGATTCAGAACGTGATCAGTCACTACCTGAGGATGAAGAAGATATTGCCTTGATGACAAGGCAACTTAGAAGTTTCCTAAAAAGGAAGCAGAGAAGACACCAACAGTGGAACAAAGGTAAGTTCTAAAAGAATGTTAAGGCTTCTAATGAAGTTATTTGCTATGAGTGCAGGAAGCCTGGACACATAAAGATAGAGTGCCCCAATCTCAAGGAAAATCCTAGCAAGGAGAAGGCCGAGAAGAAACCAAAGGAAAGAAGGGGTAAAAAGAGACTTCAACGAGCATTTTGGGCAGATTCAGCTTCAGATTCCTCAGAAAATGCACCAGAAGAGGAAGTCACAAATTTGTGCTTAATGGCTGACAATCTTGATCAATCAGATCAATAAAAGGTATGTGACTTAAGTTATGAAGAATTGCTTGAAGTTTCTAAACGCATAAATACATCATATAGGAAACTGAAAAAACTACATGCTAAATTAAATTTGGATTATTTAGAGCTGCAGAAAGAATATGAGATCCTTAGAAAAGATCATCCATTAATTGATAGCAAACACATGACCTTGTTGGATGAGTTTGATGATTTAAATAAATTGCATAATCTTTTGAAATTATCTCACACTGAACTTGAAAATGATTTTAAAACTTATATGGATGAATCGGATACTAGAGAACATGATTTGAAGATTGATAATTCGATTCTAGAAAGTGCTAATGTTTATCTTAAAGTTCAATTAAAAGCACTTAAAGAAAATAGAAATTCACCTAAACTTGAAGATTTTCACGAATCCTACTACAAAATCACTGGTTCAAAGTCTAAGAAGAAAATTTTTAGGAAGAATAGATTGGTGAATCCTTTTCCAAAAATAAAGTGCTTTTCTTGTGGTAGTTTAGGACATATTTCTCACACTTGTACACTTAGATATAGAACACATTTAGTGTGGAGATCTAAGGTGCATAGATCACAACATATTATACATGCATATGGTTTAAAATTATCAAGAGAACCCAAACTTGTTTGGGTTCCCAAGGCTAACGTTTGATCATTTTGTAGGAACGCTTTCACACAAGACCTCGTGAGAGTATTTGATACCTGGACAGCGGCTGCTCAAAGCATATGACTGGAGATACGAATTAATTTATAATGCTGGAAGTCAGGAATAGAGGCAAGGTTACACTTGGAGATAATACTACCAAGAGAGTGGTAGGTACAAGTATAATTGAAAACTCTAAAAACTTTATGATTGAAAATGTGTTGTTGGTTGAAAATTTGAAACACAATCTGTTGAGTATAAGTCAATTATGTGACAAGGGATATCATATAAAGTTTTTGCCTACTAGTTGTGTTATTAGTCTCAATGAAACTGTTATTTTGAATGGTGATAGAGTTAATGATGTTTACATGCTAGATTTGAATTTTGTTAATCCTTTTACTGCTCTGTGTTTGAAAACTGTATCTGATGAATCATGGTTATGGCATAGAAGGCTTTGTCATGCTAGTATGAGAAATCTTAGGAAAATCACTCAAAAGCAACTAGTTAGAGGTGCACCCAAATTAGACTTCACTAAAGATCACTTGTGTGATGCATGTCAATTAGGAAAACAAGTGAGATCCTCTTTCAATTCAATCAAGAAAATTAGGACTAGCAAGCCCTTAGAAATTCTTCACATGGATTTATTTGGACATGTTAGTACCTTAAGTCTAGGAGGAAAAAGATTTGGGTATGTTATTGTGGATGACTATTCTAGATTCACCTGGATTAAAATTTTGAATTATAAGAGTGAATCATTTGAAGAGTTTAGAGATTTTGCCACTTGAATTCAGAGAAAATAAGGTTTTAAAATAGTTACTATCCAAAGTGATCATGGGGGAGAATTTGAAAATGAAATGTTTAATAATTTTTGTAAATCTCATGAGATTGAACACAACTTCTCAGCTTCTAGGACACCTCAACAGAATGGAGTTATAGAAAGAAAGAACATGACATTAGTTGAAACTACTAGTGCCATGTTGGCAGAGTATTCACTTCCTAAATATTTTTGGGCTGAAGCAGTTAGCACAGCGTGCTATGTGTTGAATAGGGTGTACATAAGGTCTAAATTGAATAAGACACCCTATGAACTTCTTAAAGGTAGGAGTCCCAACCTCTCACATCTACATATTTTTAGATGTAAAGTGTTTATTCATAATAATGATAAAACTCTCTTAGGAAAATTTGATTCAAAATCTGATGAAGGAATCTTTCTAGGTTATTCAAGTGTTGGAAAATCCTATAGAGTTTTTAATAAGAGAATATTGGTAGTTAAGGAGACCACACATGTTATTTTTGATGAATCTTATGATAATAAAGAGTCTAAGTTGGAAGAAGATGAGGTTGAGGTAATAACCCAAAAACTTGAAGATCAAAAAGTTGAAGAAAGGGTTGAAAAGGAAGAAGAAAATTAATTGCCTAGAGAATAGAACTGAGTTAGAAGTCATCTTAAAGAATTAATTTTAGGAGAACCAAGTGAAGGAGTTAGGACTAGGCATGGTTTGAAGAAAGAGGTAAATCATTCAGCTTTTATTTTAATGATTGAGCCCACTAATATAGAACAAGCACTTTTAGATGAATTTTGAATTTTGGCCATGCAAGAAGAGTTAAATCAATTTAAGAGAAATAATATTTAAGAGCTAATTGGAAGGCCAATAGATCAAAGTGTAATTGGAACTAACTGGGTGTTCAAAAACAAAATGAATGATTCAGGAGTTGTTGTGAGAAATAAGGCTAGATTGGTAGCTAAGGGATATAATCAAATTGAAGTAATTGATTTTGAGGAGACATTTGCCCTTGTAGCAAGACTTGAAGCAATTATAATTTTGTTAGCCTTTACCTATTTTAAAGATTTTAAATTGTACCAAATGGATGTTAATAGTGTATTTTGAATGGGGTGATAGAAGAGGATGTTTATATTGAGCAACCTCCAGGTTTTGAAAATTCTAAATTCTCTAATCATATTTTTAAATTGAAAAAGGCATTATATGGACTAAAACAGGTACCTAGAGCGTGGTATGAGAGGTTAAGCACTTTCTTATTAAAAGGATCATTTGTTAAAGGAAGTGTGGACACCACTCTATTTTTGAAAAGAATTGAAAATAAAATACTCATTGTGTAAATATATGTGATGACAACATTTTTGGATCAACTGATAAATCTCTATGTGATGAATTTTTAAAGATAATGAGTAGTAAATTTGAGATGAGTTTGATGAGTGATTTGAGTTATTTTCTTGGTTTTAGCATAAAGCAAAATGAGGAAGGAACTTTTTTTTATCAATCTAAGTATGTTAAGGATATCCTAAAAAAATATAAAATGGATAATGCTAAACCAGTAACTACACCCATGAGTTCCTCAGTACTATTAGATAAGGATCATAAGGGAAAATCTGTTGATCAAAAGAAGTTTAGAAGAATAATTGGATCCTTATTTTATTTGACTGCTAACAGACCTGACATTATGTTTAGTATTTGCTTATGTGCTAGATTTCAAGCTGATCCAAAGGAATCACATTTGACAGCAATGAAAAGGATTTTAAGATATCTTTTGGGAACTCAAAATTTAGGGATTTAGTATCCTAAGAATAGTTCTTCTTTTGATATTATTGGATACTCAGATTCTGATTTTACAGGCTGTAGAGTTGATAGAAAAAGTACTTCTGGGACATGTCAATTCTTTAGTATCTTGGTCCAGTAAAAAATAAAATTTAGTAGCACTTTCTACAGCTGAAGCAGAATATATTGTCTTAGGGAGCTGTGTAGCATAGGTGCTTTGGTTGAAACAATAATTGAGTGACTTAGGATTTTCAATTGGCACCATTCCAATCTTTTATGATAACACTAGTGCCATTTGTATTTCAAAGAATCCTATTCAATATTCTAGAACCAAGCATATTGATATAAGGCTTCATTTTATAAGAGATCATGTAGCGAAATGGTAAATTGAACTACATCATGTCGCTACTAAAGATCAGCTTGCATATATTTTCATAAAACCCTTAGCTTTTGACACTTTTAGCATGTTAAGAACAAGGCTAGGTATAATTGATCTAAATGCTTGATTGAAAATTTTGTAAATGTGTTTGTTGATATGTTCATTGCAAGTCATTTATTTTCTAGTGTTTTATGTTTTATTGATATCTTTAATGTTGTTATTTTAAAAAAAAACTAAAAAAAATTTAATTTTAATTGTTCTTTAGTTGAGTGTTAGAAACCTGTAAGATTGGAGAGACGAAAGTGTATCTTATTTCATCTATTCGTACTGTACAATGACATCATCGTACTGTACGATTGCTAGAACTTCGTCTGTACGAATGTGGGAGGAATCACGGTTAGTGTCAGTTATTATTGATGATCGTACGTACGAATACATCATTCGTCTGTACGATCCAAGTGTTATTTCGCATGAGGACGACCCTAACCGTCGCCTGAACGATCTTAAATTTTTTGATCGTCTCGGACGAACACGTCTTCGTCTGTACGATCGGGAAGTCAAAAAGCCTGTACAAAAGGACGCCTCGGGACGAGTAGTTTACAAAAAACTGTTTCATTTTGACTGCTTTCATTCGTCCTGGATGAAATTTGATTCGTCTCAGATGAAATCAATTTTGTCTTGTACGAAATGGGTTCGTACAGTACGATTGATTTGATTTTCTATAAAAGGGAGGGTCGTTTTCTTTCATTTCATCCTCACTTCAAACCCTTTAGAGCATAGAATAGAGATGTCTGGAAGTGGAAAATGAGTGCGTCAATCCAGAGGGGCTTCTTCTAGGAGGGACTGGGATGATAATTTCTTGAGTGGGCAAAATGAAGATGCATACTCTAGGTATGCCGCATCCAAAATCACTCCTTCCCGCATTCTGCTGCAGGAAAATCTTCATTTTGCAGTAATGCCTCTCGTTAATACTACTCATTTCTCATTCTTTCTCACTCTAATCTACTCATACAATAGAGACCTCTTTCATATTTTTCTAGCCAACATGACTTTTAGTCATGATCATACTAGGATTTCATCATATGTTCTGAAACAAAGAGTGGAGATTACCAAGGAGGATCTAGGAGAGTACTTTCATTTAAGAACTATGGGTAGTCGGGCAAATACTTTAATAGCTCGATCTGATTGTGATTAGACTGAAGTCAATCAGGTCATTAGAGGTATAAGACAACCAACTCATGTTCCTCGAGTCGACTCCTTAAACCAAAATGCCCGTATAATTCAACATGTTCTCAGGAGCTCTATCATTCCTAAGGCTGGAGATAGAGTAAACATGACTCCTCTTCTCTCTTGTGTCACTTACCTGATCATGACTGGTCAACCAATTGATGAAGCCCAACTGCTTTTGGACTACATCTTTTACCTTACTGATATTGGCCAATCCAGTGTAAAGAGGAAGAAAAATATTGCCCTAGGTCATATAATCTATTTTATTCTTGAGAAAAAGTACAATATAATCCATCATGACGGACCTTCAGAACTCCCACTCTATTTTATTGATGCCTCTTTTAGAGCACTTTTTGGGAGAGATGAATATGTGATTAGTTCTGATGATGAACCTGCTCCTGCACCTACACCTGAACCCAACCAAGACTTCTACCAGGATATGGTCCAGCAATTTAATAGAATGGATCAAAGATTTAATCATGTGGAGGCCCACCTAAAGTAGTAGGATGATCTGTACAGAGAGGATAGGGTTTGGATAAGAAAGAAATTCGAGTCAGTGAATACGAATATTGCAACGCTAAACAGCTATTTTGCACTGTTTGGCGCTCCACCACCTCCTCCAGATCAGGGTCCTTCAGATTTCTAGTATGCTTTGTATCGGCTTGGCTTGGATATGATTGTGGTTCTCTTTGTTGGTCTTTTCTGTTGTTAGGCTGTGTTATGATTTGACTTGTTTATGTTTGCTTTTATGTTCTTTGTATTGAGAGGTTTAGCAAGTTTATCATATGATGTGTGCAACAAAATAAAGTTTACTATGGTGTATATTTTGAAAATGATTAGAAATGAAATGTTCAAGTATTTCTATGCATATCATTTTGTGTAATTGACTAAAAATGTTCTAATCTTAAAACACTCGACTGTAGTTGATTAAAGTTCTAAAATGTTAATTGAGCTTATATTACAATAGAAAATTCTATGCATAACATTAAATTCTTAAAAATATTTAGATTTCGTTATGATTTGGTGTGGATTAGAAGATCTTACTTTATCTTATTTAGATATGTATTATTTAGTCTAAATTGATGTATATTTGATGTCTTAATATTACTCTTATATTCTATATCAATGTGTTCATTATTGTATTTGTGACTCAGAGATAGTGTTGTTGGAAAAAATCTTATAAACAAAGTAAAGCTTGAAAAGATGCACAAAATGTGCCATACAATAAAAGATGCGCAATACCACCAAATCTAAAAAGACACACAAAGTGTGCCATTCAATAAAAGATGCGTAATATCGCCAAATTTAGAAAAAGGCACAAAATTAGTCTATATTTTGAAAAGATGTGCAATGTCTCCAATTGTTCTTTCCTTTAGCATTTTTCTCCAAGTTCACTAATCAATTATTGTCACTTTTGACTTAGAAATTTGATAATGTTATTTCATCTTTTGTGCAAAAGTTGAGGCTACTAATCTGTCTAATACATTACTACTTTAGATCAACTTTTCTTCTCCTTATTATAATATGAAATCTAACACTTTTGAATCTTTATTTTTGCATTTAATTTGAATATTATAGTTAAATTTTATTTAACATTATTTCACTTCTCAACTAATTTGAGTGTCCCTTTTTGTTGTTGTCAAAAGGGGGAGAGTTTTATTGTTTGACTTTATTTGCTTGATTTATTTTGACTTGTTGCATTTAAGTTTTTAGTTGCTTGTATATGTATGTATGTACCTTGCTTGTGTATAGTATTTGTAATGCTTGTGTTGTGTGTTGCATGTTCTTCTTACCCTTTCATGCGCTTATTTAGTATGTGAATTCTCTTGTTTAGGGTAGGTCATTTCTTTAGGGGGAGCTTAGACTTTAGAGGGAGCGTAGGAGTTCATTTACTTAGGGGGAGTGTACATTTAGTGGAAGTTTAGGAGAAATGTGACTTTAGTTGTTCATTCAAACAATAATTATTTTGCCATCATCAAAAAGAGGGAGATTGTTATGATTTAGGTAAATCTATTCATTCAAGTGAATTCTAATACAAATTATTTTTGATGATTACAAAAGCTTATTGTTTGTTTTATTTTTCTCCTAACAAATATTTGAGTTTTATTGTTGTGTGTACTAAAATATTTTTCAGGAAATTCACACTCCAGATTGCTAAAGACTTCAAGTTCATTTGTTCACTGTAAATGAAGTCTGTATTTTTTATTTTTCTTGAGTCTAAGAGAGTGTGATTGTAAATTGGATAACTGTACACACACACACAATGGGGGAGTGAAAAACTTAATTTTTTAAAACTGATCGTACAGTACGATTTCATATCGTACGTGATGATTTGTAGTATATGTCCTCCATATCGAACCCATATAACGAGAAATTTTTTTAAGTTCATTTCGTACAGTACGAAATTTATTTCGTTCATGATATGTACGAACGGCACTGAATTGGGTTCGTACTAGTTCGTACGGGACGAATTGTTCATTTTTGAACTATTCGTATAGTACGAAATTTATTTCGTACACTATATTTTGTTGTACGAAGGGCACTGAATTGGGTTCGTACGGGACGAATCGTTCATTTTTGAACTATTTGTACACTATATTTTGTTGTACAAAGGGCATTGAATTGGGTTCGTACTGGTTCGTACAGGACGAATCGTTCATTTTTGAACTATTCATACAGTACGAAATATAATTCGTACAGAAGATTTTGTTATACGAAGGGCACTGATTTAGGTTCGTATGGAATCGTACGAGATGAATCGTTCAATGATGTGAACTATTCATACAGTACGAAGTTCGATCGTACGGGACAATCGGGACGCGTGAAACTTAAAAAATTCAATTTTTGGACGGTTTTTCTTGCCTTTAGTATATAAGGATCTTTAAACTGACTTGTAGAAAAATCCTTCTGCAAAAATTCTTTTGGAGAGTGAAAGGGAGAGTGATTGGGAGAGTGTTTGGGAGTGAGTGTTGAAAAATCTTTGAAGAGAGAATTGTAAAGGGATTCATAAGGTTATCAAATTGTGAGGATTTTTTTACATGTTCTTCAAGCATCTTCTTAATTTCCTTGGAGACTTTTGTAAGAGTTTTGTTCGAGAGGATTCCGGTTCTCTGCCATCACTTGGAGGGTGAAAAAGGATGTTTGGTTCTCTGCCGTCACTTGGAGGATGAAAAAGGATGTTTGGTTCTCTGCCGTCACTTGGAGGGTGAAAAAGGACGTTTAGTTCTCTGCCTTCACTAGGAGTGTGAAAAAGGACGACGGTTCTCTGCCGCACCGGGTTGGTGGAAGAGAGTTTGTAAAGGCTTCTCTGCCTTGCTGTGGGGGCAAAAGGAGAGTCACTTGAGTTTTGTGCAATACCTAGAGAAGGAGTCTCTAGGGAGTGGATGTAGGTTGTGTTTGACCGAACCACTATAAATTCTGGTATTTTCTGTTCTTACTGTTTACTTTTCTGCACTTTTCTTTTTCTGTGTTCTATTTTATTTCTGTGGTTGAAATTATGTGATTTGAAGGAAATAAAAAAATTAACTATGTTCGTACAGTACGAAGTCAAATCGTACAGTACGATTTACTTAAAATTTGTTTTCCAAAATTTCAAGAGTAATTTTTAAAAGGACCAATTCACCCCCCCCCCCCCCCCCCCTCTTGGTTAGCCTAGGAACGTGAGGAATAGGTCTAACAACCTATTCGCACTTTCAAAATATCCTCATGAACTAAAGCTTTCTACTAACATTATAAATAAAAAATCCTAAACTATTGGATAATGTATGATAATGAGAGCTCCAATGCCCATATAGAGAGACATAAGTAATATCAAAAAGTTTCCTAATAATCACAGAGAGAGTTTCAAAAGGATTTTCACCTACTTGGTGCCTTATAAAAGCATAGGAATGTTTTTTATTTCCTAATTAGGAATATAAGTTAACTCAAAGGTCAAAGATTATTAAGAAAACCATATTATTATTTGGCTAGAATTAAGCTTAAGAGTGAAATCAATAAGTCTTGTTTGACTCATTGAATTATAAATGTGTTGGGTTGAGATCCAATTGAGCCATCTCAATATTAAATTAATATGTATGTATGTACGATCATGATTGACCTACTGTAGTTATAATTAAGACAATATCGTTCTAGCTAACTTATCTGATCAGTCCTGGGTTTACTCTTCTTATTGTTCCAATTTAGCCTTTTAAGTTCAAGTCTAGTATATGACTTCTAAGATTTACTAGGGTTACCTATGACTAATCTACTGATTTCAAGGCAATATGAGGCCCACTCAAAGAATTTGGTTTGATATAATCTATGAATTTCGAGATTGACTAGGATTAGCTAAGACGAGCGTATAAATTCCAAGACAATCTAGGGTTTGGGCATGGTGCAATTAACTAGCTTAAAGAGTTATGGTCTTCAAAGCTTTAATGCTAAGATTTCTAGTGTACCAGGATTGACGATGTTCAACTTATCCTAAAATAATTAATGTGCACACAACTATACACACTAAGAATTGGTGTGCACAAAGGTGTGTAAATTAGCATACATATCTAATAATAGCCATATGCACACTCTTTCACAACTAATGCACACACATACAACCATAATACTTACCTTATTCAGTTATTCTACAAGCAATATAAACCCTATAATTTCTCAACAATAACAGTTTGGAAGACTATTTCATTAAGCTATTAATAATATATCCATTTACAAAGAAAAAAATCTAAATTTGTACAAGACATTTAAGAGTAGGAGAGATATGTGACGCCAAGTGTCTTCAATATATATATAGCTGTTTTTTGAGTTTAGTTATTCTGTACAATTAAAATTTTTCTTATTTATGAATTATCACCCATTAAAATAAATAAATAAATAAATTTACACATGTCATAAAATGCTAAATTTAACTAAATAAAAAAAATAAAATTTGAGATTTTATTGTGAATTTTAATATTTATAAGAAACTTAAGAAATGAATATATGAATAATAACTTTATAAATAGCCAAAATTAGGAAGATGTTTATAAAATTGTTTGTATTATATATATATATATATATATATATATTTGCATTATAAAGATTATTAAAAAGTAATTAATTTCTTAAAAAATAGTAAAACAAATAATTAAGAAATTAATTGCCAGCTATAGTTATTTTCTTAAAGATAATTCTTTCTAAGTTATTTAAAATTTTGAAACAAAAATATGGTAACATCCCCTACCAACATCCATTATTATCAGTATTATAAATTTCAGATATATTAACACATTCATTGAAAATATTACTACTGTGAATCTGAATGTGAATGTAGCTATAATATTTTCAAAAAAGAAAGCTATAATTAATAATGAATTCTTTTGACCTCACAATCAAGGTTGTGAAAATCGGACCGAGCAACGAATCGGAAGGAGAGGTTTACGGTTCGAACCGGATGATGTAATAAATAAAAATATTATTAAAAATTAATAAATCTAACTTAATATAATATAAATATATTAGCATTTAATAATATTTATAAAATTTAAAAAATAGAATAAAATTTTATAAATATAAATATGATTTAAGAATAATATATTTATATGTTTATAAGTAAATATATTTATAAGAATAATATTTAATAAAATAAATAAATTTATAATATATAAAAATTAATGATCATTAATATAATAGAAATATATGAGCATTTAATAATATTTATAAATTTTTTAAAAATATAATAAAAATTTATAAATATAAAAATCATTTAAGAATAATTTATTTATATATTTATAATAAAAGATATTTATAAAAATAATATTTAATATAATATATAAATTTATAATATTAAAAATTTATATTAGTAATTCTTATAATATACATCATAATAAATTTATAATACAATAAGCCCAAATTTATAGCCCAATTAAGCTCAAATTCACATTCTAAATTATTCATGCAACTTTTTTAATCCCACATCATAGGATGAGGTAGTTGCCTTTAAACTTTTAAATGGTGTGAAGTACACATTTTTTTCCCAAACATAATATATATGATATTTGAGATAATATACATATATTATGGTGTAATTAATCATTATACTTAATAAAAATATTTTAAAAAGTTAAAAGAATTTAATAAACTAAAATATATTATTTAACATTTAATTAAAACAAAAATAAATTTCTTTTATATAACTGGCAGTTTTTTCCAAATCGGACCGGTTTAGCGATTCACCGGTTGAACCGCCGGTTCATTTCGGTTCGAGCCAATTCGATGCGAAGCCGGTTCTATAAGCTGGATCGGACCGGTCACTCGACCGGTTCATGATTGAACTGGTTAAACCAGCCGGTCCAGTCCGATTTTCAAAACATTCCTCACAACTAATAGATACTATCAAAAAAAAAAGAAGACAAAAAACATTCGCACTCACATCTTAAGAGAAAAAGTAACTAATAATAAAACTTATTATTTAAACAAAAAGCAGAACTATAACACTAAAGTTTCATTTCGAATGGCTTTCTTGCGATTTTCTAAAATAATTTTTTAGTACAAAATTTTTTGGAACTAGAAATTTTTATACGAAAAAACTATTTTAAAAAGTTATTCCAAATGAAGCCAAAATTCTCATTATTTAATTTTCGATTACCTAATTTGACATCAAAGTTATAAAAAAACTGACTAACATTATAGATGTCCCAAATAGCGATCAATCTCACTTACAAGCACACAACCTTATCATCCCCCACAACCACTTCTCAATGAAAACAATTCAGTGCATCTTTGGCTTAGCAACCATGCAAAGAGGCACTTTTTTATGGATTGTAAGACCACATGCCTCACCCATGTCAATATCTTCAGGTTTCATTCCATCAGGTAAGCTCCATTCAAAACAATGCACGAGATTAGCTAAAACATGCTCCACAAGAACCGTAGCAAAATCAACCCCTGGGCAACTCCTGCGACCAATACCAAAAGGCACATAATTGAAGTCTTGCCCTTTCAAATCTGTACCAGTCAAAGTGAATCTCTCAGGCCAAAACTCATTAGGGTTCTTCCAAGTCTTTGGATCTGTGGCAATGGCGACGGCGTTAATAAAAACTCGGGTCTTGGCTGGAATGTCATAGCCTTCTATATTGCATGATTCGAGGGTTTCACGAGGAACTAGAAGGGGTGCTGGAGGGTGTAATCTAAGCGACTCTTTGATGACGAGCTTGAGGTAATTTAGTTGTTGGAGCTCGCTTTCTTCAACCTTATTTTTGTTGAAAATGGCGGCATCTTGTAGCTCTTGTTGCAATTTAGTCATTACCCTTGGATTTTTCATTAGCTCTGTCATCGTCCATATAATTGTTGCTGAGGATGTATCAGTTCCCGCAAAGAACACATCTAGAAGAAATGAGCAGTATTATCAAGATGATTTTCTTTGGGAAGTATAAGAATAAGGATCATTTTTAAGGGTAATTAATACTCTTAAAAGTATATATCATATTTCTTATAAGTTACATTTTTAAAGATAATCCATTTAGGCCCCTTAAGTTCCTCTCAATCTATGCATTGGTCCCTACCATAATATAACTGATAGGGATCAATTTATAGAAAAATGATAACTTGAGGTATTTGTATTAAGAATACAATATTAATGATCAGATCATTTAATAATGGTCAAAAGCATCACTTTCAAAATACACAATTGTATTGAATGGTAAAATTAATAAATCGGGTAAAGTAGGAACCTAAGAGTAGATGGATAGTAACTTGAGAGATCACATATTTTTAGCCTCTCATTTTTCTATATTATAATTTATATTTTTTATTAGTAATAAGAAAATGGTCTTTAAATCATAATAACAAATATGAAAAATTGGGTTAAATGAGGGAAGATTTGTTGAGCACTTCCCTAAATGAGAAATGTTTTTTAAACCATTTAGAATTTGCTCAAGGGCTATAATCTCTAATCATTATATTAATATTTTATCTTTTTGGGTTTGTGAGTGATTTAAATGTTAGTGTGTGCTTCAAATATGGAGCTTTTTCATTGAAGAGAAAGCTATCTAACAATCCTTCATTGTTCTTGCACGACATCATTGGGAATAAAACCACATAGTGAACACAAATAAGATGGATAAAATGTAGCTGAAAAGAAAGTATACCAAGATTTAACGGGGAAAAACTTGAAATCGGGAAAAAATCACGGAACCACACCACACCAAGAAATTCATTATAAAAATGGGAGTAATTATACATGACTCTTCTCTCTCACTTTCTTCTTGTCTCTCTTCACACCTTACACCATTCTCATACAGAACTGACAAAGAAATGCACAGTAACCATCTCAAGGGACACAACCCTTCAAGTTAAACATGAAAAATGAGAAAGAAAACTATTTAGCCCGACTCACAGAGCTACGACGCTACGGTTTGGAGCCCCGCAGTGCTTTACTCTCTATCTCCAGCCTGTGGCAGCGTTAGGGTTTGGAGCGCGATGCTTTGCCTCCTAAACCCTAAACTAAGGAATGCAACGCTCGAATATAAAACACTACAATATTGTATGGTTGTACGGGACCCCAAACTCAAGCAGGGGGAAGCCATATGAACTTTTAAATAAACTTACTATTTAATAGAATCAAAATGAACTCATTTCACTTTCTAAAACATTATTTCTGCTTACAATCAACCATATGAACTTTTAAATAAACTTATTATTAAATAATCTAACACTTTAGTTACTCTTTCATCCCTTACCCTCACTCCCATTCAAAATACCAAAATTTCAACGATGAAAAAAAGCGAGGAAGTCACCATGGAATCTCGTTGTGAATGAAATTGATTAGGCTAACAACGAAGTATGAATGATGAAAAAGAAGTGAGGAAGTTATAATAGAGTGGGGAAGGACATAAATGAGATCAATGGCATGTAAAGGACTAAGAAGGCATGAAGGAGTTGAGACAGGATCTCCGAGGAAGAATATAAATAGGACCAATGCCGCATGAAAAATAAATGAAAATTTTTTGACCCATTGTGACAAAAAGATAATGAGATGAGTGAGAAAGATTATATTTTTCATATTATTTTAAAAACTAAATGTTATAAAAATAAATAATAATTTTAAATGTTATCTACAAACCTCTCTATCAACAATTAGAAACAACATGATACTATATAATAATAAATGTAGGTGATATCATTCCGCTAAAATTAAAAAATAATAATATTTATGACGCCAACATCGGCCTGAACGTAACCCGAAATCCAAAAGTCTAATCACACGACCCCACCAAAGAACTAGCGGCCAATAGGCTTTTGACTTGGGTTTTTTTTTAAAAAAATAAATAAGATCTTCATTGGATTTTTTTTTTATATACGCAATATCAATTTGATGGTATACCTAAAGCCTTTGTTTTTAATAAAATCATAAATTAACAATTAATGCAGGAATGGGACTGAATCCATCACCACAATTATAGTTTCTATACTGGACGAGTAATGATTTACTGATCACTCATTGTTAAAGAGGGATTTACATATACGCTTCATAATTTTATATATTTATATAAAAATATAAATCTTCTAAAGTATTAAATAAATAAATATAAAATATAAACATTAAATATATAAATACATAAAAATTTCTTAATATGTATGTAAATATATAAAACTATGACTTAACCATAATATAGAAATAATCATTCAAAATTTATATGTCATCAAATAATTTTTGTGATCGAGCATGAATCTCGAGAAATATTTAACTTGGAAACTTCCAAGATTAAATACGGGACCCTTTGAACTCCGATCTCAGCAAATTTGTAGTCAAACTAAATGTTTCGAAAAAAGTGAACCAAACGACAACAAACTCAATCCAATCCGAGTCCAAATGGGTCTAAATTCAGGGCCCAAAGCACATTTACAAGATTCAAAGCATAAATTGGAAGACCAAATGATTTCCAAATGTAACATGCTTATAGTCGAATCGAGCAGCTCGACGAGACGAATCCAACGAGCCCAAGGTCGTCGAATTTTGACATCATTAAGACACTTAAATACTTGATAAATAATCTATGATCAAGGGAGTCGGTATCAGCCGTCCATTCGAAACACTCCCAACATGTCCTTGATCTTCTCTCTATTTACTGGCCATACAACTCTCGGAAAATTATAAATAGACCCTTAATTCTTCACTAAAGGGGGACCAAGCAAAGAAGAGAAAGAAGAGAAAACAGATAATTCTATTGCCACAAGATTCCTCCTCGACCACCGCCCGATCACTGACCGTCGTCTAACTTTCGTCGAACTTTCGCCCGTCCACCAACTGTTGCCGGACTTATGCCCGACCATCGATTGTTGTCGGACTTTCGGCCGGCTACCAACTGACGCCAAATTTACGTTCGACCACCGACCATCGTCGGACTTCTGTTTGTAGCTAAATTTCTACCTGACAACTGACTATTGCAATTTGATTGTCCTCAAGTTCAAGAACAAATCAATCTTTACAATCTATTCAAATACTAGTGGATTCATTTCAACTGGGTGTGATCCCATGATTTTTCCTTTCATAAAATTTCATGTAAAAAATTCTGATGCTTTTATTATCTCTATTTATGAGCTGGATACTCGTGCAACACTAAGAAATAGATTTCTTTTTTAATTTATCGCCGCGAATATTCTAGCACACAACAAGAACAAATAATATTTTTTTGATAAAATGAATTAAAAAATTTTACATATATAATAATTAAAATTATCATATTTATATATTTAATATTAAAAAATTTATATTTTGTTTACTTCACCTTTAGTTGCTTAGAATACTAAAAACCTTGAAGAAAAAGAAGAGGTGAAAATCACTAAGAGATGATCATGAAGTAGTGACAATATCTCACTAGAGATGTGCATCGGCAGATCCAGTGGCATGTGAAGAATTCAATGATGAGATACAACTAAGACAGCCCCAACCTAGGATTCAATAGAGACAAAAGTAATTTAATTGCCTTTGAATACATGTCAAATAATCGAGAAAATAATTTAAAGTATATATGAATCCATTAAAATGTAGAATCAAGGTTTTTAATCTTCCAAATTTGAAGCTGTGTTCTTCAAGAGAGCTTGAGACCCCTTTCTTTCATTAAGATAGAAAATAAGAGAAATGAGAACTTAACCGCTTAAACTGGGGACTACGACTCTTTTATACTTTAATTGTATTTATTTTATTTCACTTCATCATTAAAATAAAATAAATACTTGGTCTGAAATAAATAAATACTTGGCATCTACATAACATTTAATTTCATGCAAATTTAATTGAGATGTCACATAAGTCAAATAAAAATTTAATTCTTGTTTCGGGCTAGAACATACGCGGCGATAGAGTTAGAATTTTACGTCTTAGCGTTGCACGAATATCCAGATCACACACAGAAAACACAAGATTTTTACGTGAAAAATCCTAGAAATGGAAAAACCACAGGGCCTGGCCTAGTTGAAATGATTCCACTAGAACTTGAGTATGTTACAATGGGCTGACTCGCCTCCAAGGGCGATCATATTACAAGTATCAGTTGTAGGGTTGAAGTCGGGGGTATGTGAAAGTCCGGCGTCACACTGGCGGAACTTCGAGGTCATCCGATGATCTGGCAGAATTTCGGGCCCTAGGTGTGATCCGGTAGAACTTCAGGCCTTAGGTGGTTGTCCGGCAGAGCTGAGGACATCAGGTGGTGGTTCGACGGAGCTCAGGGCATCAAGCGGTGGTCTGGCAGAGCTAAGGACGTCAGGCGGTGGTCCGACGGAGCTCAGGGATTCAGCGGTGGTCCGGCAGAGCTGAAGACGTCAGATGGTGGTCTGACGAAGCTCAGGGCCTAAGGCGGTGGTCCGACGGAGCTGAGGACGTCAAGTGGTGGTCCGACGGAGCTCAGGGCGTCAGGCGGTGGTCTAGCGGAGCTCAGGGCGTCAGGCGGTGGTCCGGCGGAGCTGAGGACGTCAGGCGGTGGTCCGGCAGAGCTCAGAGCGTCAGGCGGTGGTCCGGTGGAGCTGAGGACGTCAGGCGGTGCTCAGGGCATCAGGCGGTGGTCCGGCGGAGCTCAGGGCGTCAAGCGATGGTCCGGCGGAGCTCAGGGCATCAGGCGGTGGTTCGGCAAAGCTCAGGGCGTCATGCGGTGGTCCGGTGGAGCTGAGGATGTCGGGCGATGGTCTGGCGGAGCTCAGGGCATCAGGCGATGGTCCGGCGGAGCTGAGGACGTCAGGCACTGGTCTGGCGAAGCTCAGGGCATCAGGCGATGGTCCGGCTGAGCTGAGGACGTCAGGCGGTGGTCTGGCAGAGCTCAGGGCATCAGGCGGTGGTCCGGTGGAGCTGAGGACGTCAGGCGGTGATCCGGTGGAGCTGAGGATGTCAGGCGGTGGTCCGACGGAGCTGAGGACATCAAGCGGTGCTCAGGGCATCAGGCGGTGGTCCGATGGAGCTGAGGACGTCAGGCAGTGGTCCGGCGGAGCTCAGGGCGTTAAGCGGTGGTCCGGCGAAACTCCGGTGGTGGTCGAGGAGGAGCAAGGAGGCAAGAGCGATCTCCGATCTCTCTATTTTCTCCTTAGGATTAGGTCCCTTCTTTAAAGAGAAGAGGGGGCTATATTTATAGATTTTTGGAAGTGACATGGCCCGTAAATAGGAGGAAGATCAAGGATAATTAGGGAATGGTTTGAATGGACAGCTGATGTTGAATCCCTTGATTATGGACCGTTTGTTGGACACTTAAAGGTCTTAGATATATCAAATTTTAGCGATCTTGGGCTTGTTGGATTCTTCTCGTCGAAACGCTCGATTCGACTATAAGCATGTCATATTTGGAGACCATTTGGTAATCCAAATTATGATTTGAACCTTCCAACAGTGCTTCAGACCCTTGATTTGGACCTATTTGGGCTCGGATTGGGTTGAATTTGGTGTCGTTGGGTTCGTATTTCTAAGACGTTCAGTTCGACTATAATTTTGTTGAAATCAGAGCTCAGATGGTCCCAATTTTAATTTCTGAAATTTCAAACTTGATTTTTCCTCGAGATTCGTGCCCGATCAAGATAATTTTTTGATGATATATCAATTCTTAAATAGATCATGAATTTAATTGGCTCAATTTTAGATATCAACTAATGTATAATATTTAATTTATATACATAAATATATGAGCTCAAATATAAAATTTTCCCAATACCAACAAGCTAGTTTTGAAAGGCATCACTGTCATGTGAAGCTTTGCCATTACATGGAAGTTAATGGGAGGGTAATATTTTTTTGATATTTAATATTTTAATTGTTATATGAGTAATTATGAAGAATTGAGCATTAACTAATCTATACTGTTATTATGTATGTAAATCAAAAATAGAAAAAATAAAAAAGAGGAGAGAAAAGAATAGAGATGTTACCGCCCATGATCCCCTTGACGTAATCCATACCGCTAAGAAAACCACCATCAGGCGCTTCTTTCTGCAACCTAAGCAAAACATCCACCAAGTCCTCTTTATCCAAAACCTCATCGGTCTCCGTCTCCTTCCCAATCTTGAGATGCTCTTCGATCACCCTCTCATAAAACCGATTCAACTCCCCAAAGTTCTTCTCCACCTTGTCCCGCTGGCCAATTATCCCATCAATCCAATCCCAGCCTGGAAAGAAATCCGCAGCACAGAATCCAGCCACGAGATTCTGCGTCTCCGCCATGGCTCCATGAAACCAACTCCTCCTTCCTTGGTACACTCCGGCGCCTCCTCCAAGCTTATCTCCGAACACCACTCGGCACAGGACGTTGTAAGAAAGAGCAAAAACCATCTCGCTCAAGTTGATTGAGGAGGAATTGGAAGAAGATAGATCAGTAATAGCGGCGCACAGCATCTCCACCTCCTGCTCCAGGACGGATTGAAACGATCGCACACGCCTAGGGCTTAACAGCTCGACGACGCAGAGCTTGCGAGCCTGCCGCCAATTCTCGCCGTACTGGGCGAAGGAGATGTTGGAGTTGTTAAAGGAGAACTTGGTTCCTACTTTGAGAACAGGACGGCCGGAGAAGATGATGTCGTGGGATTTAAAGATGGATTTGAGGGTTTCGCCGGAGGAGACGACTAGGGTTGGGATGAACCCGAGTTGGAGAAACATGAGGGGGCCGTGCTTTTGGGCGAGGCGGAGGAAGGATCGGTGAGGCGTTGAACCCACCTGGTGGAGGTTGCCGATGATGGGGAGCCTCCATGGACCTGGAGGCAGCTTTTTCCCTGCTCTGTTTCCTCTAGGAAGCTTTCTCAGGAATAAAAGCGAGAAAGCGAGAAGGAAGACGAGCAGCAGAGCAAATGGTTCCATATCTCTGAGGGCAGCTGACTATGAACTCTTGGGGGAAATTTTAGAAATCGGGCATCCTATTATTAATAATAACAAAATTAAATATTAAAAAAAATTTAAGAGTAGATCCGGTCGTCGATTACAAATTAATTTTTTAAAGATATAAATCATTTTCCATATATTTTTTATTTTTTTATTTTCCTTTGAAAGTATTTGTTTTAAATATAAAAACATAAAATGAGTTATATAAATAAAATACAAATTAAAATTGAGATCAATAGAGTGATAATTTAAAATGAAAAATCCATTATATTTTAAAGTGGAACATTGTTATTTTTATTTTAAAAGAAATTATAGATTTAAATAAATTGGAAAATATATATAATCAAAACAAGAAGTTCATAGAGTAAACTTAATTTTATTTTAAGTTTTATGTTAATTTCTAATTATCTATTATTTAGTAATATGTTATGAGTACATTCTGATACTATTAGCAAAATTAATATTGGTAGTATAAGATTCTATCTCTGGCATATGGTACTTGAATAGTGTCATTTCTCTGATGTATTTGCAGGCACATACTTGTTACATTATCTGAGTTGAATTGCATTAATGTTCATTTGATTACTATTATAATAGATGGAGTAGATTGGATATCTAATGTGATTGACATCCATGCAATGTTAGTTATATTTAATGTGTAATTAATATGTGGTTAATAGAAAGCATTTATTATATTATAAATGAATAGCATCATGGAGCACTCCTATTTAGGTGATTCAACAACACATGCAGTAAAATATCAAGACTACTTGTATCTTTTCCTACTTGTTTGCTACACTCTGCCACAAAAATTTCTTGTCTTTTTTTTATTAATGCTTCGATAGTGACTGGCCATCTATCGTGGAGTATCCACGAAAGAATTGTTCACTGTTGTGAAGGCACAAATGAACACTTACGTGGAAAGGTCAATTGATGGTCCACTTAAGTTGAAGGCGAAGGTAAATGATATTTTTCAGTATTATATGCATGTGTGGATATCAGATAGAGATGATCAACTTCGGGTTTTACATGCTAAAGATATATGACAAGAAATAATAATGAGATGGGAGAGTTCTTAAGTGCTGATGAATGAAATTTGTGGAAGAAAATTTTTCAGATAAGATTGTCTTCTGATCGAAGCTGATATTCTTCACATAAGATATCATGAGCTATGTCATGAAAAACTTACCATTAGGTTTGATTACATTGATAGGCCAAAAGTTGATGTTGATCATTTTATTCTTTAATCCATGAAATTTGACCAAAGATGAGTTTATTTTAGATATTTATAAAAAAAAAACTCATGAAAATTATTACCTCAAGGAAAGAGATAGAAGTTTTAAATGGAGATAATTGGTAGGAGCTTTAACATGAGTTTGAGTTTTACTTTCTATGCTACTCAACCCAACATAAACCTAACTCCAAGCTTGTTTACATATCTTTCTTAATGAAAGACAATGCTAAATCATTGGAGTTATGATTCTCGTAGATCAATGTGCAGTTCAGATTACTATCAGTGTGTTGTAAATGTACTCGTATAATTTTATGTACTAATCACTATCTAATGCTAAGTTAGCATCATATATTTTGTTCTTTATTGCTTTGAATGTACCCAATATAATTTTTAGTTATTTACATTATTATGAAGTAGAACTTTTTTTTTTCAATAGAACATAATAACTAGAGGCAGTGAAGATATGCTCAACAGATATGGACTGGTTTTTATAATATATCAATTTAAAGAAATAGATGTGATAATATAATATTTACTTCCCATCATATCAAGTAGCGTACACATATGAATCTAGCATCTATGTAGTGGTCTCCGTGGTATCACATCAGTCCCTGAAGTGTAATGATGAGGAGGTTTAACAAGTTTGTCTTGCAAAGCATGTTTATCCTCAGCATTGATTTGTCCATGATCTCCTTCCATCTGTAATGTGAGATGATCAGTTTATGGAGTAAAAGTTGAAATGAACCATGCAAACATTGACGTGTAGTACAAGAGTAGAGTGATAATGTCTGGCATAACCCAATGAACTTGTCCTATAGGCCACTATTAGTACTGGCTAATGATGCCTTCTATAAATATATGATGTGCCTGCAGACTAAAGTAGTCTTGTGAAGGCTCTAAGTCAACATATGTAGATGGATTTGCGTCTACATAAGATGGGCATGTTTCAGATGCTATAGTCGAAAAGGTTGTTTCCTCATGTTGCCCTCGGTTACAGGTGTCAGCAATATACATCTATCTTTGCATGGTAGTATTGTGTTCTTTAAATTTATTGGCTGCCCACTAAATATTTGTGTCATCCTATTGACCATAAAAAGGCTAGCATAGCTCCTCCACCTCAAAGAAGTAATCCCTCTGCAACAATAAAAGGGATGTATTAGATTGAAACATTAAATTTGGGGTGGCATTAATAATAATGAAGTTATCACACATCAAAAGCCGCTCAGATGGTGCTTTATAGTAGTATGTTTCTAGGGGCTTAGATGGAGCCTTTAATAAATATAATGTAGCCCAGGACCTGAACCACAGCATGTAGCGATTTAAAGCTTGATTTGCACCATCTCTCTCATGTGCTTCTACCACAACTTATGCTCTCATGTTATCCTACCATAACTTATGCTCTCATGTTCTCCCATAATGCAATGTAGCCCTGGTGGTATGTCATCCAATCGACGCTTGCTTTTCCATGACCATCGACCCTTATGAAATTATGATCCATTAGTCTAATTTCAATGGTCAGTGTATGTCTGAACTGTCGAACAACATGATCAGGTAAATGCCATTGAACTCTCTTCCAGCTAAAAATTGGCACCCTGATTAACCACATGTCCACATAAGCCAAACATATCTTAGCCACCCGCCCTCTAACGTGTACTCCATAAGGCTCCCATACAATCTATACGCATATCATGATAATTTTGATTGCATGAATTCTTTTAAAAAAAAGTTAAATAGGTAAATGTAACCCAAGGAAATCAAAGGTGGGCAAACATGACTTTGTAGTAGATCGTCCAACTCATATTTATATGTTGTGACATTGACAATGGGTAGATCTCAAACCCACTTCTCGTTTCACCTAGGCCTAGTTTTAAAATTTGATAAATAGTGTTAGTGTGCGGAATAAAAGCAACAACAAACAAGATTAAATTAAAATCAAAATTTATCTCATATACCTGAAACCAAAACTCAAACCATCTAATTATTCCAGGTAAGGAACATGTAGTGTGGGATGTTCGATATATATGCATTCCCATGACCAAACCTATAGTAGATGTAAGCATCATGCCATGTTTTCCCTTTTTAGCCTAGTTTCTTCTGCCAACTCTCTGTACAAGTGTGCCAATACTACCCCTTTAAAGGAGTATGTACTAAATGACCAACGTATTCAAGAAAAGGTAGATACTACGTACAGGTGAATCTCTGAGCTTAGTTTGTCTGGCATGAGAAAAGAACCTATTAGAAATAGTATGTATGCCTAAATATAACGTTAGAAGTTAATCTCTTTCAAATTAATATAGGAATCCATCTAGAATGTTCATCTAAACCATTTAAGTGGCATGCATGTTTTCGTATGTGCCTGTCCCATGTAAAAACTTGAGTGAGGCAATGATTGACTAGATCATGATAAATAACATCTGGCTCGAGGTGCCTCCCCAATAAATTATCACAGTTGTCTGACTAGCTAGCCCAACATTTTCCTGGCCCGACAACAGTATGCCCAACTAAAGGTGGTTCGTCTATATGCACACCCAGAATCATGGTGTGTCCTGAAGCATAACAATCATATTGCCAACAACAAAATGAAAGGTATTTGTCTGAGGTGACCACCTCTTAGCAAGGGCTGTCAGCAGGCGGTGGTCAATCCTAGGGTCTTGAAGCTGAGTCATACAGTCAGGATCAGCAAGACAAACCCCGACCATGAACCTTAGACATTCACAAGCCACTCATGCACAATAAGCGAGAAGCGGCTTCAAGAATAGTGCCTTGTAGTAGTGCAATGATAAGGTTATTTACGTAAATCAACGTCGACTAAGAAGGTTAGTTATAAGAACATAGGTTATAGTCATTATTAACAATGTACCTCACTCTCTCCTAGTTGCCGCCTGATGCGTCACCTTCATGGTCTTGTAACATCTTGAGCCATGGTTCAATGATTTGTTTGAGAAAAAAAAATATAGAAAATATTTAATTTATTCAACCATGAAATAAAAAATGCATAAATATTTAAATAACTTAAGCATAAAATAAATAAATATTGTAGTAAATAAGAATTAAATAAATTAATTATGAAGTTAAAAGTGCTTGATTAACAAAATTCAAATAGTTCAACAAAACATTTGTTTTTCAAGTATTTACACAATAGATGGTAATATATGACTATTTTTTTTTAAGAATATGTTTGAAATAAAAATAAAGCCTTTGACTATGAGATATAAAATTTAAATGATAAAATATTTGAAGTAGCTTAAAAATTACTTCTCACACAATCCTTTTTAGAAAAAATAACAATATTTGAATCTTTAAGCTTCTACTTGGTTCATAAGAATAAACTGCAATCATTTTAGAAGAGTTGAAGCCTACAACAACAATAACAACAACAACAAAAAGTTTTTATCCCACTACATGGGGTCAGCTACATGAATCATTTCTCTTCATTGTGTCCTGTTAAAAGTCAAATTTGCATCTATATCTAATACATCTACTTTCCTAACTTGGTCATCGAAAGGCGGTTGTTTTATGCGACCAAACCATCTAAAGCCACTCTCTCTAATCTTATCTTCCACTGGAGCTACTCCAACCTTTTCACGTATATGCTCATTTCGTATCATGTCTCTTAAGAGTAAAGCCATTCATCCACCTGAGCATTCTCATCTCTGCAACACTTAACTTAATATTATGCTTCTCTTTTGATGGCCAACATTCTGCACCATAAAGCTTTTTAGGGCTCACTACCATCTTATAGAATTTTCTTTTAAGTTTGAGAGGGACTTTTCTATCACACAACAAGCCCGATGCATTTCTCCACTTCAACCATCCAACTTGAATTCTACTAATGATATCCCCATCTATTTTACCATCACTCTAAACAATATACCCAAGATATCTAAACCGTGTACTCTTATTAATGACTTGATCACCCAAAATCAAAATCCCCCATTAGATCTATTATTATAAAAATTACACTCCATATATTCATACGAAGCCTACTACATAAAGATTAAATGAATTTATTTGAAGATATATTTACAAACAATACATTTTGAATATTATAAAAAATATTTTATATTTTTGCAAATAAGTATTTTTTTAATTTATTACAAATTTGAGAATAGAAAACCCGAAAGTTTCGGTGAGAAAGGGGAAACCGGCGACAAAACGAATAGGTTAGAAAGTAAAACTATCAAGGAAGGAGAAGGAGAAGGAGAGGGAGAAGGAGAGGGAGAAGTAGGGGGATTGAGTAAAATTTAAATTTATTATATATATTTTAAAAAATATATTTATTTATTTTTAAGGGGATTGTTCACAAACAACTTGACATGCAGAAAGAGACGTTTGAAGTTTTGATCGTTGAATCTATAGAAAAAGGCATGAATAAATGGCTTTTGTATTTTTTTATAAAAACTTTTTGGCAAAAATCAAACAATAGAATTTCACTTTGGGAGTTTCTTATAAATAAATAAAGAGTAATCATATATATTTTTTAATTAACAATAAATATTTAATTTATATTTATTTAAATTTATTTGTGAGATCGTCCTATTAATATTTGAAGCTTTTAAATATGATTCAAATTTGAGCCCATTTGGGCTGGGATTTGATCGATTTAGTGTCGTTAGATTCATTTCTTTGAGATGTTGAGTTTGACAATAAATTTGTTAAAATAAGAGTTCGGATGATCCCAAATTTAATTTCGGAATGAGATTCAGGTCTAATTTTTTGTGATATATCAATATATTATCATGAAAGAAGATTTGTGATTTTTTTTATTGTTTGAAAATTTTATCTCCTTATTTATAGGTGGGAGTAGATCTATATGAAATACTATATTTTAAAAAAATTATATATAATATGATCTAAGAAAGGTTTATTATAAAAAAATAAAAATTCTCCATGTTGTGATCCTCATATACACATGAAAATTTTTCAATATGGGATTAATTCATATTCAATTGTTGGTTGACTTTTGCCCATTTTTGACAAGTTTTGCCTGAGGTCATGGATGAACATCCTTAATTTGATTTTGCCGATAAATTGACCATAGTGATGACAACTTTTGATAGTCTCTAGGGCTTATGAAGGCTAGTCTCTCACAACTTCAATTGTTGGGCTTATTGAGTCAATGACCCAGTTGACTAGAAATCGGCTCAAATGATTTCAGTGTATAATAAAATCATAAATAATTAACTAAGAAATTAAAAAATATTTACATTTTTCATTACTACCACTAAGAGGAGAAATTATTACGTTCAGTCACCGAACACCGTCCAGAAGCGAATCATAGCGCTCCACATCACCATTTTACTATGTACCGTGATTGTGTACCGAGTGATATGATATATCCTGATTCACCACCGAATAATCCGGTAACCGTACGTAATAATTTATCCGCTAAGAGACCCTTAGTTGTCCATTAAAGAGCCTTAATTATTGCATGAAAACTTAAATTTTATAAAATATTATGAACATCACAATTTTTTTCTGTTCCAAAAAAAAAAAGAGAAAAACTTTAATAAATAATTTGATCTTAAAAAATGCTTCTCAATAAAAAAAAAACGAAGAAAACTATACCCTAATAGAACAAAATTAGCTTTCCAAAATATCAATCTAATAAATAGAAAAGAGCAAACAAAGTAAATATCTAATTAATGATGATAAAATTTAAAATTAAATTAAAAAAAATTAGTAAAATAAAACCATCAAATTAAAAAAAAAATCCAAAAATGTTGATAAATTCAGAGAAGATATTAATTTCTAATTACATATAACCAAGTGATAGTCAAATGAATTCATTATTCTGCAAATTATTTTTCTAATTTCAAACAAGCAAAATGCCCCCCTTAAAGCAGAGCCTGGGAGCAGCAGCATTGTAGCTGTCAGCAGAAGGAATAATAAGAGAAACAGGAATGTTATTACCAGTTGAAACTTGATAGCACAAAGTTTTCCCAAGATTCATCAGTCGAAGGTACTTAATTTTGGTGGAAGGCTTCTTTCGCAGGTAGGGTTTTCAATGACGAAGTCTTCCCTTCACTGCGCTTTCCTCCACCTTCTTCTTCATCATCAAGAACTAGAGATCCAGATCGTAATAGCTCCTTAACCTTCCTGAACTCATCGTAATGAACACGTCGATGCTCCTTGAAGCTTAACCTTCCTCTTTCAGCTTCAGGATCTGAATGACACAAAATATAACAGATTGCATATGAATAAAATAAGTATTTTGAAACAATCAGCTTCTGATTCCACCAAATTAAGAGAACAACAGAAAATGTAGAGGGGTGAAAGAGATGAGCGGATTTCATCTTCAAAGTGAGGTGAAATTTCTCTTAGACTTCGTTTCGTATAACTTTCTTAATGCTTTCAAATGCTGCTTTTTAATATTAAAATTTCTTTAACTAGAATTTTTTTACTAAAAACTGCTTTAAAAAGCAGTAAAAAGCCGTCCCAAACAAAGCCTTTATGAAGCCTAAGACTTCGTTTGGAACAGCTTTTTTTTAGTACAAAAATTTCTTAAACTAAAAAAATTTGTACTATAAAACTGCTTCAAAAAGCAATAAAAAAATCGTCCCAGATGAAGCCACAGCTTTCTCACTACTTTTTAAAGCAGCTCTCTAGCACAAAATTTTTGAAAAAAAAAAGATTATATTAAAAGATGCTTAGAAAGCAAAAAAAAAAGCTGTCTCAAACAAAACCTTAGTTTTTAGGGAGAATGCAACTGTCTGCGAAAGTTAGAAGTGTTATGAAGAAATTAGAGTTTTTTAAAGTTATTCTAGAAATTATATACTTTTTCTCTTTTTAAAAAGCTAGAAAAAGCTTTTCTGATAACTATTATACTCTTAATAGATCAAGTTATAAAAGTTATTTCTCATCATAAAAAATGTCTGAGAAGTATCAAAAAAGTTTTTACTAAACAGGATATGACAGCTAATAAAATAGTAAAATAAGAAAGCTGCCTCAAGCAGACATCAGTTCTCAACTGTCAAAAGATGGCGGCAGTTTGCATATCTTGACAAATGTCCCTTGTGAGATATGATCAAATGAGGAACAAATTTTAGTTATGGCAACAAGTAAAAATCTATAGTATCAAATATTTGAATTTTCTTATTAGATTGCAAATAATGTAGAAAGGAAAAATACCTAAGATCTTAAAAAAAGTAACTAGTAGTAGATGTGCTCCAAGTCTAAGACAAAATTAAGCATTCGTAAATATGCATCTCAATAAAAACACGTACAGGGATCCCACTAATGAAGTTGTCAATATATTATAAGACTAAACGTTGGAATCCTCATGGATCCATTTTGTAACTATCATTGTAAATCTTACCAATCAAATAAATTTTTGTTAGCATTTTAACGAATCAATAAAAAATTTGACAATCATAAAACTATCAGACAAGATTCTAAGAGGACAACAAGATATAAAAGATCTGAAGCAAAATTATGGAGTTGAAATGGAAGAATAAGGTTTCGTTTGAGACGGCTTTCTTATTGCTTCTTAATACAATTTTTTAGTACAAAAAATTATTTTTTACTAAAAAGCTACTTTAAGAAGCAGTAAAAAAGTTGTCTCAAACGAAAGAAGCCAGCAATTACTCAAATAGCCTCAACAAATCATAAAGACAATAATCATAAAAGAGTAATGACCTTCATCTTGTTCCATGGCATCACATTCTTCTTCTGATGATGTCCAACCTTCATTCCTAGAAATTATTTGACTTGAAGAAGCTACATTACTTAGAGCATTTGCAATATCCTCAGCATTCACAGGACCCTCAATACATTCATCAAAAGCACATCTTGGTGATAAGGAACCTACATAAAAAACAGAAGTTGAACAGAAGTGCTAATTTATTCAAAGAGAAATCTCATGCATATATTAATTAAAGATCAGTGGAATGAAAACATATAGACAGGCATACCATCATCATCAATCATAGGGTGGTATGGCGTCTTGGGTTCAGTGATTTTTTGCCTCACCGGTTTATTTGATTCAATCTCATGCAAGTTTGCCTCATTCCATCTCACACGATTACTGATCAATAAGAAGTATAAAAGCTATGCATGTGAGAATGAGAATAACAATCTCTACCATACCAAGAGCATAGTAAGCTGCTAAAACAGGAAGCAATTTCTATCAGATCGGTAGAAGAATCTGTTAAAATTCTAGATGATCACAAAAGGCTAGTAGTTCTTTTACACTCATTTACGAAGATAGGCTGATCTGGCATTGTGGTTTTACTAGAGTATCCGATGTCTTCAAATTTAGCCATTAACTAACAGCATTAAGCGTTCCAAACCCCTGTTGTTTGACTGCATTTAAAGCTCACAAGCTGTAGACTCAAACAAGTTGTTACTTGCCCATAATTAGACTCCATTGAGTCAGGTCCAGCCCAAAGAATCAAGCTTTGCAGGCAGACTTGATCTTGGGTATCCCAAAAGGCCAAAACTGGCTCAAAAACCCAATTAATTATAAGAAAGAACGGAAGAGAAGATAGAGAGCAAAAGTGGGCACGTGCAAGCGCTCAAGCAGAAGACCAATAGAGAACTCATGATTAAGAGAAGGATGGCAAGAAAACTGAACTCCCATCATTTAACTACTAGAACGAATCAAGCTTGAAAGTACGCTTGAACTTGGGCAGCCAAGAAGGCAAAGACTGGCTTATTAGGACAGCAATCAGAAAAGAACAACAGAGATGTAACTAGCATTATGTTTGAAAAGGCGACAAAAGGCCAGTCAAGTGAGCTAGGTCAGCCCATAAGCCCATGAGTAAATCCATCTAAAAGCTCTAAAGGTAGGCTCTAATGAGCATAAGCTTAAATGGGCTAAACTTTAAAAGTCTCAGAGCCAGTCCATGAGTGCATTTATCATTTAAAAACCAATCGCAACCACTTACAGTCTTTGTCAGACGATTCAAAATTCTAATAAAAATAATATTGGTAGCATAGTTTCAACTCATAGTATGAAACTAAATAAACTCTTACTATTAGAACACCTAATATTTTGTCTATATATATATATATATATAAAAGCTTGGTCTAATCAATTTTTCCATGAACCATAAAAAACTTGAAAATAATTCAAAATGATTTTAAAGATCAACACTCTTGCTCAAAATTTGACATGTACGTTAAATTTTGATTCAACAAGAAAAGTGAGAGACTTTCCACATTAATTTGTACTAGCCCGTATAAATCTGTGCTAGGCCAAGCCCATAATGTGATTTGGAGAGCCTAATCAAATGGTGCTTACGTTGGCTTGGACAACTCATTTGACGTATCTATTTTGGAGAAGAAATATGGCTGTGAACACTGACATGAGTCACATGAATGATGAAGGGAACAAAAGCAGACAAAATGAGACAAATGGATAGGCGACCATGCTGCGGCGGCGGCGGCAGCTGCAGCAGCAGCTGCTGCTGGATACAAGAAAGAGTGTTGGTAATTGAACTCTGATTTAGAGGAGCAAAGAGTTTGTGACTATGTCTACCTTAAGAGAAGACGAATGAGTGAGGATATAGCACTTGAAATGGGAAGATTCAGCCAAGATAAGAAAGCAGCAACAACAGTAATATAGAAGGAAGACCATCATTACAACAGTAATAAGCAGATGGAAAAGAACTAAAACAGGATAGGTATAAATGAGCCAATACAAGAACTACGAAAGAAGGGCAACCATCATTACAACAATAATAATAACAACAATATCAAGCTTTTATCCCATTACGTGGGGTCGGCTACATGAATCCTTTTTTTCCTCAGAGTCAAATTTTCATTTAAATCTAATAAAAAAATGTCACTTTTAATATTTCTAACCAAGTCTTTTTAAGTCTGAAGGGCAACCATCGTTAATGTTGATAGATTCAAATTGAACTTTGAGTTGCAAGAAATTTAAATCACCCAATTTGCAATGTTTTAGGCACAAAACATATGTAAAATGCTACCTATTAAAAAAAAAATCTTGTTACAGGGTAAGCAGCAAAAGCTTGAGACAAGTTTGCCTGCAATGATCATGCTTTCTTGCATGTTTGATAAAGACATGGTTTACAAGCCATTACTGGGATTAGCTTTAGCTAGTATGGTTTTCTTGAATCCATATCAAAGACTTCACCTTTTCACCCAATAATAGGTATGTTCAAATCAAGTTTATAGGTAAAACAGACTTCGTGTGCCTTGAATAAAAGAGCTGGCATTTAAAACTTTCCCATTATTTCTACATTTTTGGGGTAAGTAAAACAATCCAAGAAAGAGATATGAAGAGATGCATAAATCAATAGCTCATGAGTTAGAGCTAAACAAGTCATTTCAAAAGAATGGTAAGGATAACTAAGGCCAAAGACAACTTTAAAATAATCGTATAAAGTGGAAATAAGAATGGGACAACTAGTCATGATGCCAAGAATGCCCACTTTTGAGAAAGAATCTTATACTCTGGTTGTTTGTTTCCTTGAGCCCTATAATTTCTTTGTCAGCTATTACTACCGCCATAATTAACAATTAACCTTCTTAGGCTTTGAATCAATCAAATACTCCAATCCTAAAGGATGCAAACAATAGTCATAAACAAGAAAAATAGAATTTACAACTATTATCGTAGGAAAGTAGTCATATTGGAAAAGATGATTTCATTGATTAATATATCTCGTAACTATCTTTTCCTTTTTTGTTTATCATACCTGCTTATATGAAGTCTTATATATTTATAACATAATATAATAAAAAAAATTCTAACATAGCATAAGAGAAAATGTAATCCAACCCTAGCCATCTGTAACCCTCCTCTCTCCATGACCCTAAAAATCGCCTCATGCCCTCACAATCCCACCAACACTCACCTTCACACTCAGTTCCTCACCATAAAGTTCGTCCCAACATGCCTCAATGCTAACCAACAAGTCCGCTCACCTTGCATTTCACTCACTCGTTACACCCATTTCACACAGCTTGACCGCTCCCCAATGCCTCACTAGCCTCCCAACGTCAACTTTTCAACCCTAAATCCATGATCTCACTCGCCCCATAGTGTCTTGCAGCATAATCCCACGCAACCCTGCTACCTTGCTTAAGGATCCAATATTTCACATCTCACGAGCCAACCTATCTATATGCATGTGGGCAATCCCTTTGCATTCATCTATGATTTATTAAATCCTTCACATATACTCCAGTCTTGTTTAAATAGTATTCACAGATGCCGTCATCAACTACTTTATCGGCGATGAAACCCTCAAACATTATTACTAAATCCTTTTTTATTGGTGTGATTAATCATGTAAAATCCAAAGAAGAAATATTGAGATAGTATCCTAAAAAATTAAGATATAACATCAAATCTCTATAAATAGGTCTAGTTCATAAAAAAATAATCATTTAAGGATTAAAGATTATTTTAATTTTGACTATATAGGATTAATTGAAGATCAAAAGTCTACATTATTATATTACATCTTTAGGGGTGGAAATCTTGTATTCGGGTTAAATAAGAATGGATTGTTGTAGCTACAGGTCTAGCGTTACAACAAATTACAAAGTCATGGCTCATTTAACTTGTAAAATGATGTAGATAAAAATTTCAGTAAAAGAATTCAACTATTCTGCAACGCTGACTATCATTCTTAACTGTCACAATTAGATAGCTATTTATATAGCAAGCAAAGCTATCTTTTATGAAAGAACCAAATATTGTCACTTTAAGAAAGGATCACCACTCCACACACCTCCAATGAAGAAAAATTAAATGATATATTCATCAAAGCTCCGAGACTTCCTCATTTTCTTAATCTTTATAAAGTTCTAACTTTATATATATATAACTCATCGGGTTCGGGTCAGTTGAATTAGACCCGAGTCAATTTCGGATTCGACCCAAATCTGACCCGAATACCCATTTTGATACCTGAACTCTTGCCCTTTGGTCGACCACTAAAATGCATAATGCCACTATTTTGGGCCAATGTTTGAAGGTCTGTGTATGGTAGATGCAGATTTGGCAAAGGTAGTTATACAACTATTGTGGGTATTATAAACTTTTTTCTTTCAAAAGAAATCGAACAATAGCTTTCTTATAACTATACTATAACAGATTTGGTTGTCAAAAGCAACTTTCAACTACAGAATTTTCTGAAAAATAACATGAAAGCAATAGCCAAATAGAAATATAAATGTGCTTTGAAAAAAGAAAATAGTGAAAAACTACCCCAAATAGACCTTGGATTTCCTTATAAGATTGGAGACATTTTTTGATTGATTAGCAATAGGCCTGACCAATTATCTAGTACTAGCATTATTGTTAGGTTCAAGTATACTAATCTTAAAGGTGTTGTATGATATACAAGTATTTATAGAGGTAGGGTAACAAAGAAAATGCTCTATTTCAAGAAAACTATGATTAGGCTTATCAAGGGACTTAGGATCGTATAAATTTATAGCATCCTTGATTTATGGTTTTAGTCTATTAATGAACTTAGACATTACTACCTATGCTTTCCTAGGAAGACCACATCAGGTAAAAAATTCTTCAAATATTTTCAAGTACTTTGTGACTATCAGATCATCCATAGATTCCTCGTTTTAAAAACTGCCTTCAATAATAGGTTAGCAAGTATTTCCATCGAAGTTGATGTTTAATTTAAATCCAAATACTTATAAAAGGATCTCTTGAACAATCAATTTAGCAATAATTAATAGCCAGAATCTCTAGGAGGAACTAACAAGTTTGTATTTGCAAATCTAATTTCTTGGCAGGTCAAATATATGATGCCAGCCATAAGTTAGTTCATGTTAAAAAGACAACCAAAAGGCATTAGAATCATGTCTTCCATCAAATGACATGTTTTCACTATTTTTAATTCGTCATAATAGTCATTGTTACATCACATCCAAGAAGAGTTATAAAACCTTTATCATGATAATGATATAGTGAAGGATAATCAGCAATAACATCCTCATAATCTTGAGCAAAAATAGAGTCATGCTCTGCTTTAGGGCGTTGCAAGAAAGACCTCTCAGAATGACTCTAACATAAAGTTGGGGTTTTGAGGTGTTATAAGATTTCTATCTTCATGATGATGAGGTGGAATTTATCACTTTGATTAATCCTGGAGTGCCTTACCTGCACCATAATGTCAAGGTAATACAACTCTACCCGAGTGTTGACCGAGTGCTAGCTCTTTTAATGACTCATTAACTGAGATTCAAATGGTCATTTTTCAGGCAAGTGTTGCATACGAGTTCTTCAAGACTTTGATTCCTGGCCAGATAAGTTAGAAGAATAACATGAGGTGGCTTTTCAATAGAATCCCGTGTAGAAGTTTTGATGTTCCCCAATTAGTGCAGCAAGATTCACAACGATGTGAGATGCCATGCTCAGACTAGAAGGAAGAAAAAATGCCTTACGCATGCAAACTCAGGTAATCATAAATGTAATACAAACTCAAGTCACCAGCTGGTGCCATAAATGTTATGAAAAATTTGTTAAAAAAACTAAGCACTTAGATGTTCTAGAAAGATAGGATAGTTAATCTATACAGGGCAGTATAGCAACTGGCATCAAATGACATGGAATTGCTGTAAAAATAGCAGATTATATAACTAATTTCAGCGAGCTTCAAGGCTAAACAACAAACTAAAACAAAAAACATTTTTTCTGACATTACAAAAGGAAAATAAAATGGTAATTCAGCAATTATGAAATAGAAACTAGCTTGCTCTGAAAAGCAGTTGACATTCAACCTGCTACATGTAGAGCTACATGACCATGGACCAATAGTTGTAAATAACCTTGCAAGTCGATAAATATTTAATCCCAAGTTAGCAAATCAAAGATGGATACAGTTCTCATAGTTGACAAATGACAATCAATCATTCAATCACTAGCTAGGTGCAAGAACTCTTCAAGTAAATGATCCGAACTCCCAATGAAAGTAAGTGTCTTCAGAAGAAATAACAAAGTAGAAAAGTGGGGTTGCCTTGGTATGTATTGGTCAGCCGACATAGAAAATATGACGAAGGAATCGGCTCACAGATTTAAAATGGTTCATTGAGCAGGTTCACTTGAACTGAACCAGGTTAGACTAGTCCACCATCCTTCTTGAACGAGTTAACCTCTTGATTAATTCTTTCCGTGTCCCAAAATGATTCTAGGCTAGTTTTGCTCACTTCAGATACTGACAAGGAATAGGATTTAAATGAAACAATAGATATTTGACTTTAAAACTTAAAGGATGTAAATGAGCTTAAATGCATTGAGCTGGAAAAAAAAAAGAAAGGTCGTAGGATGTAGAGCTACAGTTGGCATCAGCAGACAGCTGGCTACAAAAACGAGAGCAGAAAGCCCAAAAAGGAAAGAACAATGGGTTTTAACAATACCGTACTTTAACAAACAGGAGCATGAAAGAAAGTACAGGGAATGAATGCAGAAAAATGGTGCAGCTTAAAGCCTTGTACGGAGGGCATGTGGAGTTCAATTTCTTCAGAACTTAGGGGGGGCACAGGCTGCAAGTTGGGCAAGGGAGGCTTTAGAGATCCATTTTCCATTTCATCTCATCAGGAATATCAAAATGATTTCCATGAGTGTTATGCATGTTTTGAAAGCAAAAGTGATGCGCAAGAAAGGGTCACGGAAATGATCGCAGCAGCTACAATAGTGAAGTTTGCTTGGCTTCAGGAGGAATAAAGGGAAGAAGATGGAGATAGAAAGGGAAATATGGCGATCAACTTCAAAAGTAGTTATTGTTACTAAAATATTTAATATTTTAATGGCTTCAGCACAGATACAACTTTCTTTTTCTTTTGGGAGATTGTCACTAAATTCAAAATCCATGATTCATAGATTACCTTTTGCATCTTCAATTACGAAAAATAAGTCTAAGTTCCACTAATAACCACGTTGCTGCAACATCTAACCCAGAGGATGTTATAGAACCTTTTCGATTGCTAATTCGAGAATTACGATCTCTACCTATGAAACTCAACAAATGAAGGAAGGGCCAATGATGAGTTTCTTATTAAGGCAACTTAGCTTATCGACAAGGGGCATTTCCTTGCTCTCTAGAGTGAAGAAAAGCTTATACGGCTACTTTGCACTCTTTCTTTTTGTGGGATGATTCTAGGAAAAGAGTCAAGGGAAGACCTTGATATCAAATAGTCTTTAGAACCTTCACCAATGGTTCTCTATCCTCATTTGATACCAGTAGCTCGCCAACCTAACAAAACTCTAAAGATTTTATATAGGAAGGAACCTTAGGTAAAGTACATATTGTTCTCATTGATAACATGGAAGACAAAAATACGCACCTGAAACAAATATAATCCTAAATCAAACAGATATTAAATATAAAGAAAATAAATGATATTAGATGATCAATCAAGATGATAAACATATTTGATTGCATGTTGCATATAAGTGTCCTTGAAGTACTAGCTGGTGAATTCTCAAATGGTCATCACACAATATGGCATTGCCAATCAACCCATGGGTAAATATGATATAATAAAACTTCATCATACAATACTATTTTAATTGCAGGAGCATATTGATATCAAAGGAGAAACATAATTGAGGTGGCTCTCCAACAGGTTGGGCTGCACACGCTAATGTTAAGATTTTCTCATCATGTTTCCCATCATGCAAACTACACCAATTTAGATTTATTAGGTCACTCTAAAAGTTGCACCGAAGGTATCCTATGAAACAATAGGCAACACCATGATTTGGAAAAACGAGCCCTATAAGAAAGAATTGGTCGCATGATCAAGCATAACAGGGTAAAAATGGTAATACAAGGAGAAGGAAAGGGGAAGGGTGGTTGTTGGTGTAACACAATTAGTGGCTTCCTCCTCACCCTCGATAATATTAGTGCTAATTCTATTTCCAATCAAACAATAAAGCACAAGAATATCAAACAAAACCTTAGTCTTATCTCAACTATTTCCTTTCCTTCATTTGATAATAGTTAATACATCAAACAAAGCCCTAGGGTTTTTGATAGCCACCATATAAGGGCACCAAAGGCTATTATTTGATGAAATAAATGTAGTTGTATGTGTTCATAATCATTATATTTCTTTCTTGGGTCATTTATTTATTTCATGTTTAGCATGTGTGCAATTAGAGCATGTTTTTCCTACATTTTTCTTCAGGCTATTAAGAATATTTTGGTTATTGTACCCCATAATAGATCTTTAAAGTTATATTGTTCAGTTGATAAAGATTATGAATTTATTCCTACTACATTTCAATAACTTATCAAAGGGTTTTTGATAGCCACCATATAAGGGCACCAAAGGCTATTATTTGATGAAATAAATGTAGTTGTATGTGTTCATAATCATTATATTTCTTTCTTGGATCATTTATTTATTTCATGTTTAGCATGTGTGCAACCAGAGCATGTCTTTCCTACATCTTTCTTCAGGTTATTAAGAATATTTTGGTTATTGTACCCCATAATAGATCTTTAAAGTTATATTGTTCAGTTGATAAAGATTATGAATTTACTTCTACTACATTTCAATAACTTATCCTCTTCCTCTATTAGGTAATTATTTGCAAACCAAGTTTAAGATATAAATTTAAAGTAATTGATACTTAGAAGGGTGGTAGATTGAAAACAGATCAAATGTAACATCATTGTATGCAAATGAAAGAAAAAAAAGAGATGGATCTTAGAAAATTTTCTTAATTCATTTAGAGATAAACTTTTTTAAATGGAATTAAAAAAATCTAATCAAGGGTGGCACCTATGCCCAATTGCGTCAATAGGGTTGGTGGGAACCCCCCACCTCCCTCCTACCAACAAAAAACAAATTAAGTGCCAAATCAAACTTGGCAATCAACAAAGAGGGCATGTGAGCAAGTGTGAGAGAACAAATGAGATAAATGTTGCGAGAGAGAGAAAGTGGGTAGAAGAGAAAGAGGAAGTGAATGGACTGTAATCTTGGTAGATAGTTAGAGAGCCAGTGAGAGTACGAGAGAGTGCGGGACAAAAATGAGTGAGAAAAGGAGGGTAGAGAGAAAGAGTTGAAAACACAAAAGCCAGAGGACAGGGTCAAAGCCCATTTTAGGTGGCTAGTGAGAGCTTCCTCCATTCTTTCCAACTTTAGTTTCCCCTCTCCCTCTATAGTATTGTGCCTTTGATCCCACTTTCTGGAGCAAGAGAGCGAGGCATGGTGAGAGGGTGAGTTGGAGCAATCAGTTCATTGGACTCGAGGTCACCATCAATGGGAGGTTGCACCTAGATTCTCCATCATTATCTTTTAGTGCCCGAAGTTGTGTTTCACCTAAACCCTTTCTTGAAATAACTATTAAGCATCTTTATCTTAGCCAAGGTATTGTGAGAATCAATCAACTTCATATGAAGATATATTTTAGAATTACTCATTATATATGGATTAAAATAGTTTATGATAAGATTTGGGTTGTGATACTAAATGTTATTGCACCTTAAATTGGCATAATCTAAAATTAAAACCCCTTGTTTGATTAAGTGTATTCATAGGCTTATTATTATCATTAGTTGTCTTATTTATTCTTGTTAGATGGTCAAATTTTATCCTGTTCAACAACAAATCATAATTTGGGATGGTTTCTTGATTAGAGTGAATTTATGGAAGAAACTTTCAAATTTATCTAGTAAAATTTGTTCGAATATATGGTGGTTGATGAAACCAAATTAATTGATGGTGTAATGCAGGCATGGGTATTGAAAAGAGATTTATGCAAACTCTTGAGTTAAAAAATGAATTGATAATTGATGGTGTAATGCAGGCATGGGCATTGGAAAGAGATTTATGCCAATTCAGGAGTTAAAAAATGAATAGATGATTAATAAAATCAGATAGGGCATCAAGTTATCCTTATGCCTTCTTAAGTTATTTATCTTCATATCTTAATTAATAAATGTTGCAATTGGTCTAAAGTATTGAAGTTAAGGTTGTTATCACAAAAAAAAAGCTAAGATTGAGGTTGATGAGTAACATCATCATTAAACTATTTGAAGCACCTAGTTTTAGATTTAAGATACAAGTAAGTTTCTTTATATTTTTTATATACATCAAGTTTAAGCGTAACTATCCTCCTTTACCGAGCATGATGCTAAATATCATATAAATAGTTCATCTTTTATATCTATATAAAGTTATTCATATTGTTGTCTCTTTCCATGAAATCGAGTATATAGCAATGTGCATGTTGTAAACTTTTAGATTCAAGATTGATATATTGAGTAGAGAGGGAGTTGAAGGTAAACTTGAATTATGGAGAACAACCTTAGAGTCTAAAGGTGTTCGTTTGAGTATATCTAAAACTAAATATATAGAGTGTAATTTTAGTAGTAATAGATCTAGTGGGGAGATTGTGACTTTGGGCGATTAAGTCATTAATAAGAGTACACGTTTTAGATATCTTGGATCTATTATTCAGAGTGATGGTGAAATAGATGGAGATATTATTGGTAGAATTCAAGTTGGATAATTGAAGTGGAGGAATGCATCGGGCTTGTGATAGAAAAATCCCCCTCAAACTTAAGGAAAAATTCTATAAGATGGTGGTGAGACCTACAATGCTTTATGATGCATAATGTTGGCCATTAAAAGAGAAGCATAATATTAAGTTAAGTGTTGCAGAGATGAGGATGCTCAGGAGGATGAGGGCTTTACTCTTAAAGACAAGATATGAAATGAGCATATTCGTGAAAAAGTTGGAGTAGCTCCAATGGAAAATAAGATTAGAGAGAGTCGCCTTAGATGTTTGGTCACATAAAACGGCAGCCTTCCGATGACCCGGTTAGGAAAGTAGATGTATTAGATTTGGCTTATGTTAAGAAAGGTAGAGGTAGACCTAAAAAGACTTGGTTAGAAAATATTAGAAATGACCTTTCTTTATTAGATTTAAATGAGAATTTAACCCTTAACAGGATACAATGGAGAAAAAGGATTCATGTAGCCGACCCCACGTAATGGGATAAAGGCTTGATGTTGTTGTTGTATTGATATATTATATTTGTAAATGTTAGCCTATTGATATGAATCGAATCATATTAAAATGCATAGGAAGATATCTAAAGAGATTGGCATGACTATCTTAGTAGTTTGTATTCATTATTATGTTTTACTGACGAGCATATCCAATGGGTCTTTAAGTGGAATTGAAAGGTTCAAGCATGGGATGACAATCTCATTATGTGCTAGTTTTTGCTAGGCATACCTAGTGATCATACATAAATTCATGCAACTAGATGTAAATATGATATCAATAATATGATTATATATATATATATATATATATATATATATATATATATATATGAGATAGATACTAATAAAACATTGTTAAGATCCATCTAATTATTATGAATGCATGCTTTATTCTTCATTTCAAATACATACTTTACATTGAATCATATCATTATTATATACTTGCAATAATAGATTATATACTTGCAATAATAACTACTTTATTATTGATCATATTATGTATATTATTAAATGGCTTGAGATATGTTTCTCTTGTGCATATTGATTTAACTTTTTGAGTTACTTATATCATTAAATTTGGAATTATCTGCTGGGTAAAACTTACCTTACAATATGATATTGCTTTCAAATAGGATTATTAGGTACACTGATGAGGACATCCATACTTGGAAGGTTTATCGTAGGCGTGGCCGTCGATCTACGGCCACGATCGAGTCTTTATATTTCTAAGTTTATTATGATGTTTTATTTCTTTTATTTCTGTTGACTGTTTTACCCTTACTTAAGGGAGTTGTTTGTAAGCCCTAGGGGCAACGTCGTCTTTTCTTTCTTGAGTCTTTGTATGAGGCTTATATATAGCCCCTATATTCTCTTTTGTGGATGATGAATACTTATTATGAAAATTTCTGCATATTGCATCCTTGTGTGAGTTTGAGAGCTTGGAGAGATCCTTTGGAGAAGGAAGTGCATCACCCACCAACTTCGATGTGTCAGGTTCGTGGTTTTAAATTTTAGTTCCTCACTCCCCTTCCCCTTCTCCTCCCCTCTTCCCCAACCCACGGCCCAACCCCCTCTCCCCCTCCCTTCCCCAAACCGAGCCCCCCTTCCCACCGTCCCCTACACCCACGGCTCTCCCCCACCTCTACAAGCCGCCGGCTTCCACCCGCCCCCACCCCTTCCTCTCTCTCTCTAATTGAGTTTCCTAAAATAAGAGGGAATATATTTGGAAGGCATTAGAGATTTGAATTCAATTTAAATTCAAATTAGAATACTTTCCTAAATTACCAAAACTATTTTAGGAAAGTTTCCTATTTGATTTCTTTTGAAATTTTAATTAATAAGGAGAGAATTAAATCTTTCCTTTTCTCTAATCCTAAATTAAGAAACCCCAATCACCTCCCCAAATCTCTCCCAATCCCCTCTACAAGCCGCCGGCCCCTATCCCTATGCCGCCCCCTCTCTCTCTCCAATTCCCCTCTTTTCTCTCACCAATCCTCTCCCTCACATTAAACCCTACCTTTTGAAAATCAAACCTAGTTTCCTTACTCACTTCCCTCCAATTTTAAAAATCTGAAAATAACTTCAGATTTTTATCAAAAAAAAAACCCTAACCCTAATTCCCCCAATTCCACCCCCTTGGCCGGCCACCTCCCTACCCTCTTTCCTCCTTGGATTCTCAAAGCAAACCACCTTTTTTCTTGGGAGAAGACATCAAGGGCAGCAAAGCTTCGTCCTACATTACTTGTTATCCTTCCAACAACATGAATAGAAGTGCCCACATGGGATTACGGGTTGGTACTTGACAAAGACGATAACATTGACATCCTCCGGTCCCCGTTCTTCGACGTCGGCTTTGACTTCGACAACACCGTCGAAGAATACTTCGATCGGATCCACATTACTTTGGTGGATACGATTGACGATCAGAGGAAGAAGGGACGGTGGACCATCCTCGGCCGGCTCACGATTGTTTCCCCTCCGGATACTACCTCACTCAGGAGACGTTTCGCTCAAATCCTACGGTTCCTCACCCATATCATCGGCCATCAAGTGACTACTTTCCGACGGCGATTCTTTCCCGGTTAAGGTGAACTTTCTTTCCTCGTCAAGTCACTTCGTTTTGCTACTAACCTTGTAGGTGGTGATGACGTTGCAAAAGATCTACGCCACTTGATTTGCTACACAAGAAGCTTAGTAAACGTAGGGTTACTTTGAGAGCTCCTAATATGTTTACTTATCTCCATGTTAACTAAGGGATTGTGAATGAACACCTACTATGTTAGCTTTGAATTGAATTTCCCATTTATTTGTTTGTTCAAGCATTTCACTGTGGTTTAGCCTAAGCGCAAGCACCCCGCCTTTGTTTTATTTCATCGTTCTAATTGCTAGTAGTTTTAATCAACCAATTGCTCTTTAAATAAATCGTGCAAAATCCAATTTTCATTCAAAACATTTTAGTCCTGCATCATACACCCATTAAAGTCTTTATGATAAAATCACCTAATCACCTCCATGATGGTAATCTAAGTCTTGGATGGTCATTAATGGTATTTGGAAAGTTTGAATCCTTATCCAAATGAATGGTTGTAATAGTTTGATTTTAGTTAGTGTTATCTGTCCTAATGAATAGTTGTAATAAATCGATTTACATTATGTTTGACAACGTGAATGTTGCTAGATTTGGTAACTTTGATGTGCCTTCGTGAATCTTAATTGTATGCGTAATTGACAGGTGGTCTATGATCACATGTAAATGGGAGTAAGTCACATGCACAGTATAGAATAGCCACAACCACTCGCACTTTTCAAATCAACAATTTATCTACAAAAATACATCATCCCTAATGCCTTAATTCCCCAAAAAAATTGCTTACTATCGAATATCCAAAAATAGCAAGCCATTAGTAGTATTGTTTCAGTTGCAATCATTCAGCTGATCTAGCTACATTTGATTCGATATGACATTTTGCAATGAAGTAATTCTTTGCCTTCTTTCATGATATCTTACATTTATAGAAAGGCAATACATTAGCAATCTGGTGAAGATGAAACTTACGAGCCAAAAAGGACTAGATTAGGGATGACATCCCTCCACTTTTCTCTGATATACTTAACAAGAACCACGAGGGAGTGACCAATTTAAGAGGCTAGGCTCCATGCCTCCATCCACAATCTCTTATATAGTTGACATGAACCATGAGGGAGTGACCAACGAAAGAGGCTAGGCTCCATCCACCAACAGTAACAAAAAATTGCTTATTATCGAATATCCAAAAATAGCAAGCCATTAGTAGTATTGTTTCAGTTGCAACCATTTAGTTGATCTAGCTACATTTGATTCGATATGATGTTTTGCAATGAAGTAATTATTTGCCTTCTTTCATGATATCTTACATTTATAGAAAGGCAATACATTAGCAATCTGGTGAAGATGAAACTTACGAGCCAAAAAGGACTAGATTAGGGATGACATCCCTCCACTTTTCTCTGATATACTTAACAAGAACCACGAGGGAGTGACCAATTTAAGAGGCTAGGCTCCATGCCTCCATCCACAATCTCTTATATAGTTGACAAGAACTATGAGGGAGTGATCAACGAAAGAGGCTAGGCTCCATCCACCAACAGTAACAAAAAATTGCTTATCGAATATCCAAAAATAGCAAGCCATTAGTACTATTGTTTCAGTTGCAATCATTTAGTTGATCTAGCTACATTTGATTCGATATGATGTTTTGCAATGAAGTAATTCTTTGCCTTCTTTCATGATATCTTACATTTATAGAAAGGCAATACATTAGCAATCTGGTGAAGATGAAACTTACGAGCCAAAAAGGACTAGATTAGGGATGACATCCCTCCACTTTTCTCTGATATACTTAACAAGAACCACGAGGGAGTGACCAATTTAAGAGGCTAGGCTCCATCCACAATCTCTTATATAGTTGACAAGAACCATGAGAGAGTGACCAACGAAAGAGGCTAGGCTCCATCCCCCCCCCCCCCCCCCCCCCCCCACCAAAAAAAAAAGAAAGAAAGACCTACTGCCAAACTCTAAATGTAGACTTTGGCAATGCGCATAAGGCTTCTGGAAGGGTACTGTAGATAAGTAACACTGCGGAAATTATTTCAGAAATTGTTGCCAATAACAATGTCAGTTACCTCATCTTCGGAAGCAGTAATCCACTTCAATAGACCGCACACTTCAGGAGGACCTACATTTTCAGAGAGAGTTCATGTCAGTTAAGATTGCATTAAAATGGGCATGGGCTATAAAAACGTATGAGAAGTTGTTCAATGACCTAATCGTGCACTACAATCACTTCGCTAAAATCTTCTGGTTAAACAATGCAAATAAAAAAAGATTACAGAAAAAGCACATATCCCCGGCTACAAACCTATGCAGCTGATTGGCTACATCAAACAAACAATAATTTTTTAATATTTTCTGGTCGCTAACAAAATAGCAAACAAAACAAGTTTCAAAATCTTGAAGTTTTTGTAACAATTTATATGTTGGAAAATAAAGCTCAGCTTATCGAATCTGCAAGGTAGGGATAAATCAGATGGAAATTATTTGGGAAAGAACAGTAAGGGGCTGTTGGGCAACAGGACTTATGCAGGATTTGAGCAGGCTTTATGCTAAATCCTGCCAAACAGGAATTAAGCAGCCGGTGGATCTCACGGCGGAATAAATCATCCGTTTCTCTCTTTCTTCCGTAAATCCCGAATTTACTAAATCCTAGAGTTCGGCGGATTTACGGGATTTGGCCGAAGAAGCGTGCGAAAGATAGAACGATAGTTGCCTTCACAGCGAGCGAGCTCCCGTCGCTACGTAACGGCGAACTTTCGCGACTTCCGATCCGAGAGGAAGGAACGTCGTCGAAGGATGAACGAAGGAGGCGAAAAAGGCTTTACCGACTCGTCCAAACCTACGTCACTCTTAAGCACGCAAAGGCCAGCACTGAAGAGAAGAAAGAGGTAATTAATTAAGAATTAATTTAAGTGATTTAATTAATATAAATTATAAATTATAGATTTAATTATATAACTAATAATAAAGATAATAACTAAGTAAATAATTAGATAACCATTCAAAATAATAATAGTAGTTATATAATTAGTTAAGTTATTAATATTTATAATAAGAATTAAATAATTAAGCTAATTAATATCCCTAAGTTATATTACTAGTTAAGTTTGATAATTAATATTATAAATAATAATTATATTACTAGTTAAATTATTTAATTGTCAAACTAGCTTTAAATTATATTATTTATTATTATAATTTATTAATGGTAATTTAAATTAAAATGAATAAGTAATTTGTATTATAACTATAAATTAAATTTGAGTTTTTAATGAACTAACTGTCTTAAATCTTGAATTACATTGTCAAACAGTTCATATGATTTAGCAAGGTATAACACTATATTACCAAATATCTTTTAGGATTTAATTTTAGAAGGATTTATTAAATCTGGATTTATAGGATTTAACAAATCTTACTAAAGTTAAATCCTTCTTGTTGCCAAACTTTGCAAGAGGGTTGACGTGGAAAGGTCATTTTTACTCAACAAACTCGCCTCAATGCACACGGGCATTTTCAGCATTTATAGGACAAGAAGAATTAAAAATTAAAAATTAAAAAAAAAACCCTATAAACATAATCAAAGTTAGGGTTTTCTTGCTCAATTACCCTTCATCGTTCTCCTCTTTTCAATTTCTCCCTCCCATTCTTTGATTTGTATTCCTCATGTCAGACCCCCGCTTTGCACGTCTGAGCTGCTTCTTATAAAGAAAATTAAAGATGGTTGACAACTCCCATACGAACAGGACGCCCAAGTAATCATGTCTCACGTGTGGCACGCGCTAACAAATGCACCTAAGTCGAACTGATCTCGAGCAAAGCGTTGAGATTCTAGCTCCAAGTGATAGAGATGGAGGCGGCTTGAACTTGGAAAGAGATTTAGAAACCTCAGAGAGGGAGGAGGCTGTGCCGGGGGTAGAATAAGGTTTTTTTATTGGGACATTTAAACCAATTAAAGCAAACTCACACACATATCACATACGTAATACTCGAACCCAATACCTCTTGGTTAGTATCTAATGCTCACAACCATAGTTTGTACATTCGTCTGCTAAGAGACAGCTACATAGCTCTTTTTAAGATTGATTTAAGGAAATATGACAGTGATGCAGTATAAGGCAGAGTTACTGCTCTTTCAAGATATGCTCCACAGTTGATTAGTACTTCTGAGGAGAAGTGTTATTAATTTATGGAGGGACTTCGAGATGCTCTGAGACAACAATTATTAGCATAAGATATTATAGATTTTAATTAATTAGTTGAGAGGGGCAAGAGGATAGAGGCTGATTTAGACAGTTCAACAGTGATGGGTTGCTAGCATGAAGAGGTTTGGTAGTGAGACAACTAGCATTAGCCATTTTGGGAAGAAGAGCTAATTTGGACCTGTTGAGTTTATAAGGAGGGGACAATTGATAGTGATTTCTTCTGAATCAGATAGAGGCAGCATTGATAGCTTTGAGGGTTTAGTCAGTGGAGCCCCATTATGTCAACAGTGTGGAGGGAGTGTAACAACTATTGTTTAGAAGTCAGGTAATTAGTCTCTTAAATGTAACTTCTTAGTTTATAAGTAATTAAAAGTGTTATTAAGTTGTTTGGGGCTTAAAACATTTGAAGATTTGGGTCGAGAAAGTGAAAATATGATGTTCAAAATTTTCTGCTACAAGCGCTATGACGTTGGAACTGAGTAGGGGTGTCAAAAATGGGTTGCGGGTCTGGTTCTGGTCAAACCCGATATTGACCTGCTATTATTTGACATGACCCAAGCCCAACCTATTTTTGCAAATAGGTCAAAAATTCTAACCCATGCCTGACCCACCAGGTTACCGAGTTGACTTGACCTGACTTGATTAGCCTAGGGTACAGGGTATGGTGTGGTGTCCTCGCGCTCGCACTTGTGAGGTCGAGCTCACACTTGTGAGGTCGCGATCACACTTACTTAAATGAAGCAGAAGTCCGATACGGAAGTCTAGTGCAGGGTCCCATGCAAAAGTCTGGTGTGGTCTTGTGCAGAAATTTGATGTAGTATGGAGCGGAAGAACTGTGCGGGGTCCCGGGCTTAGTGAAGTGTTGCGGGGGCATAGGCTTCAGGGTAACGTGTGTTGTGGGGTGGGCGTATGTGAGGCTAGTTGCAGGAGAACATGGGTTTTGACTAGGCCGAATGAGTGCTGTAGGGCGAACACATGTTGTCGGGAGAATACAGGCGAGGCTGGCCGCAGGTGAGCACGGGCTATGGCCTTTAAGGTCGAGCGTAGGCATTGCGAGGTCGAGCCGTGAGCATGGGTGCGACTCATGCAGGTGTGAGGAAGACGCGGTTATGAGTCATACGGGTGAGGGACGTGACTGGGGGATAGGATTTTGGTTAATTTCAGGTCCAAATCAAGTTTCAGGGTTAACCTGAACCCTACCTTGAATTCAAAATGGGTCAAAAATTATGACCTAAACCCAACCCATTCTTAAACCTAGTTGGCCCTAACCTAAAAAATTTTGGTTAGATTCGAGTCTATTTTTTTTTACACCCCTAGATCTGAGAGCTCCGTTACTCTAGGCTCGAGAAAATATTATTTTTGAGGGTTTAAATATGTGTTTTGGGTAGGTAGCATTAATATGGAAGTGTAAATGACCCCTAGGATAATTATAAAGAGCATGGGGATTTTGGTTAGTGGCGTTGAAAATGGGAGCATGTTTGATTGAAAAAGTGTTGTTAGAGTTTTGAAAAAAATTAATTTTCTTTGGGAATAGTTGGTTTTCTAAAATTTTAATTTTTAAATTGAACACGTCATTATGAATGATATATTACTTCAGGAGGTGAACATATCATTCCATAATGGGTTCAGATTTCAAAACTTTGAGTTCATCCTGATTATTATAGTCAAATTCAAGAAATAATCACATATGACCCCAAAGGGTCGAAATGATGTTCGATTTAGTATTTAACTGTACTAATCTGAATGAAGGGGTCATTAATTTCATAATCAAAGTTACGATAATAGTACGATATATCTTCCCAAGGAAAGAGGATATCACCTGTTATCAATCATTTGAATATGACGATAATGATCATTAAATTTGATATTCCCAAAGAAAATTAATTGAATTTTTGAAAAAAAAACTTAATTTAAAAAAATTGGTATGGGTTTCTAAATCTCCTACGAGCACAAGCCTTCATAGTTAATTATATCATAAGAAAATGGAGTTTTCTATGAATACTCTTGATTAAAATAACGATAGAAATTTTATTTTTAAATTTCAAGGCTTGATGTCAAAGGAAGCAAGGATTAGAATTTTTAATCGAGATTGGATCAAAGTGGAACACTTATTTTTGGAGGTTAAAAGAAGAAAGGTAGGAGGTGCTTTAAAATTTTGAAATATTTCAGAAGCACCCTAGCCTATCTTAAGTATCGGGCTTGAATTTGAATTGAAAGAGATTTAAGTTTAAACTGTCAATTTTATTAAAAAGTTGAGATTCAATTCTCAAAAGTTGAGGTATTATAGCCTGAGCTTGCCTCAGAACCTAAATCTAAATTGAGTACTGAAAATTAGTAACCTGAACCTAACTAATGTATTGCAAACCTGGACTTACCAAGGCCTAGATTGGGTAGCCAGCTAACCACCTAAGTGCTTAAAATCCATGAGTCTAGTCTTTTATGTAAGAGTGGTAGAACTTATTGATTTAAGTTTAAAGAGTTGGGCCGACATCTAGAGCATATCCTGATTGGCCCCTTGACTTATGTTGGATAATTTGATGCTTGAAAGTAAATGCAATTAAATTTTTGACTCATTTAAATTTGTTTCTAATGAAATAGATATAAATTGACCTTTAAATGCATAAATTATAATGAAGCAGTTTAAAAATCAAACCTAAAAAAATAAATTTTATTATAAGAAATACACAACATCCCCTTAACATGACTACACTCTAATAAGTCAAGTGGCCTGCAAGAACTCGCAGGTGGGGAGGTGCCTAACAAGGAAGAGAATATTCAAAATGGATGCATGTAAACTCTCAGTGAATCCGAGCTTACTTCTTAAATTTGTTGGAGTTTTTATGTGGACTTAAATATTTTGATTTTGATTTCAAGTAATAAATATTTTTAAGCATACCCTCACGAGCCTCCGATTGAGTTTCAAGCTAAATTAAAGATCGACATATAAAATCGCCAAAAATGACTAAATACATGCAATCCTAATCACAAAGCAAATACATCAATTAATAATCAAATTAATTAAATTAATACTCAAATTGAAAGTCCATGTGACAAGTGCCATTTAATATTATAACTCGGGGTCTGCATAAAAAGTAAAGTGGTCGGGCACCACTAACAACAACTCAGATTCTACACCTAAGACTCAAGTGACTTTGAGAATGAGATTCTTCTCAATCTTCACTTCTTCGTCGTTCTGCAAGCTCCTTGGATTCGTTGGGTCCGGATATCCAAATGAAAAGAAACTCCGCCTCGAAAGGGGTGCTATCTTTTTCCATTGGATACTTAAAATTTATCCTGATTTAGTTTTCCAAATGGAGGAGAACTCTTCCCTAAGGGATGTTCTCTCCTCTTTGAAATCTAAATAGGATTTATATCTCATCTCAAGCCACTTCAAAATTATAACTCAATTGAAATTAAATTACATTGAATAAAATTAAAAATCTAAACTTAAATACAACCTACAGGGTTATCCTAGACAATTTGAATTCAAATAATCTCAAGCAGTTATATATATATTAAATACTCAAATTCATAGTCACACTTGGCCATGCTTTTTTAATTTAAAGGGGGTCTTAAGCATGTGTAGCACCAGCATAAAATATTATTAATTTTAAAGCTTGATTTACTTTGCCCCCTTTATATTTGATTGCCCTATACGAGCATGACCACCTACATAAGATTGAATTAGCAAATAAATCATCCATAACCTAGAGATAATCTAACGCACAATCAATCATATAACAGAATACATAAATTAAATAAATAATCACATCAACATATTTTTAACCAGCATGCAATGAAATCTCAAAAATCCAGCACACAGCAAAAAAGTAAACACCGGCCTAGCCTAAGTCTAGAGTTAGTTGCCCTAGCAAACCATCTAAAGTGTGTGAGGTAGGCTGTATAGTTTGGATATATCTGATGTAGGGAAATTAGTTAAAGTTGTTTGATGTTCTTATTGGTTGAAAGGCTTAAAAAAAATTTTAATCAAAGTTTAAATATTAATGATTAAAATCAATTTTAAGATATATTTTAAGTGTTGGATGGCTATCACCATTATTGCTCACTGGGGCCATGAAGCTTATTTTACCTTTCTTGGGGCTAAGTTAATAGCTTCATAGGCCCGAATTACCTAGTAGTAACTTAGGGGTGTCAATTTCGGGTTACGGGTCGGGTTCGGGTCGAACCCGAAATGACCCGCGTTCAAACGGGTCGACCCTAACCCGACCCGGGTAGGTAAACAGGTCAGAAATCCAAACTCGACCCGGCAGGTTGCCAGGTTGACCCGACCCGACACGAGAACTCGGGCGAGCAGACGTGGGCGGACTAAGGCTAACTCGGGGGCACGTGGACTCGGGCGAGTCGCGCTGGTACGCGGACGCGGGCGCGCTGCCACGGGCGGGTGAGCCGGCGAGTGCAGCGCGGGAGTGGGCGGGTGCAGCGAGGGAGCAGGCGCTAGTGCGCGCGGGCGGCTGGGCATGCTCGGGCGGCACGCGGGCAGCTTCGGCTGGCGTGCGCGGGCAGCTTGGCAGGCGCGGGCAGCCTCGGCGGGCGCCCGGGCAGCTTGGGCATGGTCGAGGGCAGGCCAGGGCAGGGGTTTAAACAGGTTTTCGGGTTGACCCGGCAACCCGTCGGGTCAACCCGAACCCAACCCATTTTTCGAACGTGTCGAATTCCTGAACCCGAACCCGACCCATTTTGAACTCAGGTCGGGTTCGAGTCAGGTTTTCAGGGTCGGGTTCGAGTCGGGTTTTCATGTCGTGTCAAATATTGACACCCCTACATATAATTAAGTGAATTGAATTGATTAAAGTTGAATGTTGATGAATTTTAATTAATATTAATTAGTTGTTAGTTTTAAAGTTAGATTAAGGTTTTCTAGATTTTTAAATCAATTATTGAATTTTCTAAAATATTTTGAATTATTTAAATGCATTAATTAAAAGGGTCAAAATTTAACTTTTAGATTAAGATTTATTCTAGAAACTTAGTATTTTTATTAAATATTAGAACTTAGGATGAGCAATTAAACCATAAGTTTGTTGGATTTAGATTTTTCTACAATTAGTTATGAATTTTTGAAATTTTGACTTAAGATTGACCGAATTGTTGACTTTTTGATTTTTAATTATTTATGGTGGTTTGATATTTTTAATAAATATTAAACACCAAATGGAGTCCAATTCTTTTGAGTTTGCCAAATTTAAAATTTTTTGGAATTATTTATGATTTTTAGAAGTTTGGATATTTATTTGAATTATTTAATTAATTTAATTAAGGGGTTTTAACAATTTTTGCTCCAAATAAACTCCAAACTCCTTGAAATCACTTCCAAAGGTCAGGAATAACCTAAGAAGAGATTCCTAAGTGTTTGATAATTTTCTAGAATTTTTAATTAATTATAAAATTAATTTTTAATTAAAATTAAATTAAGCTTGAACTTGATGTCAAATCAATGGGCTTTTAATTTTCTTGAGTTAAGGATTGAATTCTGGTCTGTTTGAGATATTATTTTTAATTTTTTTATTTAAATTTGATTTATTAAAATTTTTAGAAGTTTTTAATGCTTAATTAAGGGATTAACTTTGACTTAATTAATTAATTGGCTTAAGGATTTTTAAAGTTGTTGAAAATTTTGCTATGGGCTGAAGATGTCACTAAATTTAAATGTTCAAAGTCTCATATCAATAGGATGTATATCATAATTATTAAAATTAATTTAAGTCATCTAAATATATTTTTAATTATTATCCTTAATGATATCATTAGGTTGTGTAGGATTGAATCAAGATTTTTTTAACCCTTGGACAAGCATATGAATACACATACAATCACAATCAAGTCCTTAAATCTAAGAGAACCTAAGATTAAGTGAGTGTGTGCATCCTATAATACAAAAGATAAGACTATTATGGATAATTAATCACTTGATTAGTAAATAATTAGGATAATTATTCACTGATCATCCGCATCAAATCCATTCATTCAAGCTCAAACCATATTTAAAATTTTACGGGATCTCTCAACACTAAAAAATTTAATATATATATATATAATTTAAAAATAAAATTTTAAAATATATACATATATTTTAATATATAAAAACATAAGTTTTGAAATTTCAAATTGAAAATATCATCAAAATAATTAAAAAAAATTGGGAGATCCTTTGATTATTTAAAATATTTTAAAAATAAGTTTTTTATTTTTTAAAAGTATTTATATAATATTTAATTAAATATTTAAAATAATCAAATAATTAGAATTATTTAAAATACATTAAATTTTTAATTTTAAAATTATTTTTAAATTAAAATACTTAAAATTCTAAAAATTTAAATGTATTATATGTATTTTTTTGAAATATTTGAATTTCTTTTGAATTCTTGAAGTTTTATGCCAATTAAATGTATTTAAAATAATTTAAAATTAATTAATATTCAAAATAATTCTTAAATTAATTTAATTTAAATCTTAAATGCTTTCTAAAATTTTAAATTATTTAAAATAAATTTTTTAAAATTTTAAAAGTTATTTGAATTAAATTTGAATTAAATATTAATTAAATATTTAATTAATTAGAAATTATTTAAAATATACAATATATCTTAAATTAATTTAAATTCAAATTAAAATATTTTAAAATAATACTTTAATTATTTAAAACCTTTTAATATAATTTTATGAATTTATGAAAATATTAAATATTTAATTAATTATTTAAATATTTAAATAATATAAGTTATCTAAATTATATTAAGTATTTTGAATTAAATTTTAATTTTAAAATATTTAAAATATGTTTCCTAATTTAATTAAAATATTTTAAAATAAAATTTTGGATTTTTTAAAAAAATATTGTTAATATTAATTTTAATATTAATTAAATGTTAGAATATTAAAATTATTTAAAATATTTAAAAAAATACTTTAAATTTAATTAAATTTTTATAGTAAATATTTTAAATATCAACTCTGATTATTTAAATTAATTTAAAATAAAGTTTTGAATTTTTGGAAATAATTAGATTATCAAATATTTAATTTTTGAAATAATTTAAAATATATAAAGTTTTTTTATTTTTTTTAATTTTAAATTAAAGATCTTAAAAATCTGAGGATTTTAAAATTTTATATTAATTTTTTGGATTAAAATTGAATTTCTTTGAGATTTTTTTGAGTATTTTGTTAGTTAAAATAAATTTAAAATTGATTGGCGGCACCGGCAGTGGGGGAGGACATTTGATTGGGCGAATCAAACCGCGGGCAATCATTGACAATGAGCTTCATTCTTAGCATTTTACCCTATTCAAGAGTCTTGGAGGTAAGTGGATGACTGGGATTGATTTAGTTTTCTCAATATATTGACAAGTGTCATGGAGTTGTTAGAGTGGCAGGAGATAGGACAGCCCAAGGACACCTAGGTGAAAAGGGGTTTTTGCCTTGTCTTGCACATGGGGTGATTAGGCTTAAATTAAACATAATCTAAAGCTCAAACCTAGTTTAGGAAGATTCTAGAAGTCATTTGGAACTGCTTGAGAGGTTTAGATGACAAGGGTTAAGTACTTGAAGCAATTTGACTCCTTAAAAGGCTATTTGATCCTGTTTAGACCCATATAGACTTCTTGTTGATTATTTGACTGGTCAAACAGTCAACCTAGGCCTAGGTGGACAAGGGGAATGCATGGGTGCTTTTTGGATTGCTTTGTAAATGGTTTGAAGTTTGAATGCATTTATTGGAGTTTGAATAAGTTTGACCAAGTCAAAATGGATTGACTTGGTCAAAATGACCATGACATGATTTGTTGTTGTTGACCTCGTTTTCTGCATTTAGACCCTCGAGCGTACGAGTTGTCGTTCAATTGGGTTAGATTTGGGCCCAAATGGGCTCGACTGTGTTCGATCGACTCAATCGAGTCGCGACGAGCTGAGTCCGAGTCGAATCGACGTCAGTTAGAATCCGATTTCAAATTGACTCGAATCGAGCCGAACTTATTTCGACTATGCTCGATCCGTTATGATTAGCGCATATCGATCCCGTCGGGCCCGATTTGACTTTGATTGTTATTTATTTATTTATTTTTTTTTCACTTAATTTTATTTAATTAAATTAGTTTGGAATTAGATTGAGCCTGATTAGACCTAGGGTGAGCCAAGTTCGGACCCGAGGCGGACTAGATTGACCCGACTTAATGCTATTAAAAGTCATTTGACTTTCTATATGATTTAAATCGCTTTCCTAAATCAGGTAATCGCATCGACGGCTGTAAACTAGCGCGATCTTCATTTCAGCCGAAATCTCGCCGTGCAGTAGACTGCTGCGACTCGGACAGGTATCGAGCGGCGAGCAAAGCTGCTTGCGGCAATCTCCAAAGCCGAAGTAAGATGACGAGAAGGGGCGGGCTTCCTCTTTCAGCATGGACTTGCACTTATCCCAAATGAAGGCCCTAGGTGTGGGCATCGGTTTGACATTCGCGACGCTCCCACCTCTCTCCCCTCTCCGTCTCTCTATTTTCGCAAAACCAGGCGGAAGATCTCCGCTCCCTAGCGATCTCTCTCTCGGCTTCCTGGCTCCAGGCGACGGAACTCGTTCCCCCTCCCTCTCTGATCTCTCTTTCCCGCGTGAGCTGCAGCCCTCCGCCCCTACCCTAGCCGGCCGGCCTTCTCCCATAGCAGCAGGTATTTGTTATCCTCCTTCCCCATCCTTCCATTCTTTTTCTTCTTCTTTTCTTCTTCTTCCTCCTTCTTCTTCTTCCTCTTCTTCTTCTTCTTCTTCTTTCCCTCCCTGTTCATTGTTTCATCATCCATTTCTCTTATGTGATAGATGCTCTACATATGATGAATTTTAATCCTTTTGTAATGTTCTCTAGTTAAGTGCATATCTAAAGCTTTCTTGAGATATGTGATTGTGAAAATATTGGCTTTCATGATGATTTACTCCAAGTGATTTTATAAATTTCTCATGTGATTGATCTTGCTTATGATAAATCTTAATGAACTTTATGTTTATTCTCTTGTAATGCTTTTCAAATAAGTGTATGTTTAGATATTTTATGAGAATGCGTGTTTGTGAGATGGGAACTTTCATGTTGATTTGTTTTAGACAATCTTGTGAACATTGCACACTAGTTAGTTGATGAAATGTCGCTAAGAGAGAGTCATGATTAATTGGCTCATATTGAGGTTTTATGTGGTAGTCTTGCTCACATGAATGTTTCACCAACTCATTAGCTAGAGGTTCAACAACAAAAAAAAACTAAAAAAAAAAAAAAATTCAGTGTGTTTATTCGATGAAGTATGTGGAGTTATAGATCTTTCTTTCATGAGGTATTTCTTTTGCTTAATGCTTGCAAATGGGTTTTGTTTCCTTCAAAAGAGGTGAGGCCCTTTTACTTGAAACATGAAGATCAATTTATGATGTTCTTATGGTGGAAAATTCTAATATTTGCTCTATGTTGGATATTTCTTAGATTTGTTTTATGATTGGAAAGCCTTGTATTTGTGATTTTGAAAGATCTGAGAAAGGATTCATGTTTTATGGTATTCGATGGGATGTTGATATCTCCTCATGACAAATTAGAGAACATGCTTTCTAAGCTTTACTTCCTCTATCTTTGTGAACAAATTGATAGTAATTAGAGGTTGCATGCTTTCTGGTTGGATAATTTTCTTTGAGCTTCTGAAAAAATTTTCGAGCTTCGTGTTAGAAAACCTTATTAGTCCTTTGTGAGATGAATTGAACTTTCATCAAACTCTCTTTCTCTCACTTGCATTTGGCTTAAAAAGTTAGATTGGAGTAAATAAATGGGTTAGAGGCATACTTAGCTTTAAATAGCTATGGTGGATGATGCGTTGCTTTTATGCTTTATTGAATCTTGATTTCTCTTTACATTTGTGAGCTTTATGTGAAAAGGTCATGTTGTCAATTACATTGGAATGTCTCTTGGACATTCGAAGAACAAATTGGTATCAAATCTTTGTTCTTATGAATGTTGGGTTTCAACTTCTAGCGGGTTGTTTTCTTGTTGTTTAGTTTGGAGGAAAGTAGTCTTAGTTTTCATTGTCAAAATGCGTAGAATCTCATTATGATGGCTATAACGGAATTGAGGGAAATAACTTGGCATGCATTCAAAGTTTTACTTATGATTTTCCAAAGCATCCCTTCTATCTTTCATTAGTTGTTTTATGTGATAAACCCTTGATTTACAATATTATATATTTTGGCACAAAAGTATGTTTACAAGTTTAAGTCAAAGATTCTTTTGGAACTTTGGTGGCATATGGCATGAAGGTGGGAGACTTGTTGGAGAGTGTATATGTGTTTTGTAGATTCAATGTGTTGTTACATATATTGTTGGAGCATTGTTTCCAACATTTGGGAAAAGTGAGTTAGCATCAAAATCTCTTTCTAATTATTACATTTTTATTAAAACATGGAATTTTGAGCTTATGACATATGTGTTATTTTGTCACTTGGTCCTATGAACTTCACAAGCATGTTTCTTACACTTAGTTACTTGATGGTTGTAAGTTCTTGGGAGGATTATTTTGCACTAGCTTGTGTTGTATGGTTGATTTGAAAATAAGGATGGTGGATTGTCTCTTTGCATGAGTAGAGTAAATTGTTATTTAAGGTACTTTTTATTGCTTTTGGTAAAATTAAGCACGTTGGAAAGTTTTATGAGATCATCTATTGTTTAAAACTAAACAAAAAAAAAGGCTTTGTAAGTTGTTTTGTATTGAGAAGTTTTATGATATATTTTTTTTTGTGGATGTTTTATAACAAAAAGATTTGCGAAGCTTTCTTGTTAGAGAATTTTCTTGAATATCCCACGATCGAAAAGGTTCTTTTGCATTAGAAAGAGTCGTATTGGATTTTATGTGGCAGGGTTTTATGAGTCGTTTTGCTTGAAGGTCCTATGAGTCGTTTTGAAGATTAAGAACTTTGTGAATGGCTTTGCATTTGGAAGGTTTTGGGAAGCTTTCTAAGTCCCTTTGGAACAAAAGTGAACTCTCATGAACGAATTTTTATTCTCTCTTTGCATTTGGGTTTTAAGAATGGGTTTTAAGATAAGTGTGAAGTAGAAGCATGTTTGGATTCGATATGAAGGAGTCTGGTTCTGATCTAGAAGGGAGTCTGGTTCTGATCTAGAAGCTTGTTTCTTTTCATTACTTTGAGTTTTATATAAACATGACTTAGATAATTGTGTTGAATGTTCTAAATGCTAGTTCGAATCGTGGGGACAGAAAATAGCACCTAATCCTCCTTTCTTTTACTCATGTTGCATTGAATTAAAGGAAGGAGTATTTTAAGGGTATGCTTGGCTTTGAATAATGCTTTATCATTTATATAATTAATATTATTTTGCTCTCATACTCCCCCTCTCTTTTACTCGTCTGTGTTTTGCGAGGTGCATCTGGGAGAGCAAAGGGACAATGAACCTAGGAGTTGCTGTGACGAAGGAGCCTACATAAATAACTCAGTCACCCCCATTCATTCTGGTGGGGGTGCTACGGGTGGTACCACTGGGTCATAGCCCCCAGTGCTGTAAGTTTCTTAAAACTTAGATAGCCTTTAGGAGCCATCAGTGTGCACGCCTCCCACCCTTAGGGCCTTGTAGTAACTTCACTATTACTAGGATCTTTCTATTTCTTTTAGATCCCTAAGCCCGTTGATACGTACGAATGTTTTGAAGGGTTAGAAAATGAACTTCATTTTATCTCCTACAACATTAGTGACATCTAAGGACAAAAACCTAAGGATGAGTCTTAGACAACATAGACTTAGGATGCATGCTCCTTTTAGGATAGAAACCATAAAACATAGAAAAATATAGTGGCATCCTACCATAGGATTAGTGTAGTGATATCTAAGTCTAATTAATCATTAATAACAACCAACCTATAATCAAAACCAACAAATTAGTAAGAGATCAAATCAAATGCATAAAAGATATTTAACTCCTAATCGAATCATAATCAATGCATATAATCATTAAGAAGGAAAACTTGGATAATTAATCTATTAATCATCCCCCTAACCAAATACTAACTAGATGAAATCCACTAAAATCAACTTAAACTCAAGAATTATAAAATTGGAGAACAAACTAAAACATGTTGAATAAAGAGACTTTCAAAACTCAAACCTTAATTCATTAAGTTATCTCATAATTAATTAAACACCTAATATAAAACACCTCTAACTTTGAATACAAATGAATCATAACCTAACTAACTAAACAACATAAGAAACTTATTAAGAGACGTAATCATAACAAAGAAACATAATAACTCAACTAAAACCCAATCAAATCATTAACTAATCCTTTAAGATCAATCAACAAACTCTTGATTAATGATAAATCACTTAATCTACCTTTCTTTTAATTTCTAACAAACTAAAATTAACTCAACAACATTGGTTACTACTGGGTAACCCAGGCCTACGAGGCTATTAAGTTAGCCCCAAGGAGGATGAAATAAATCTCACGGCCTCGGTGAGCAACAAAGGTAGTAATCAATTGAACACTAAAATAAAATTCCTAAAATCAATCTTAACTTGCTAATACTTACACTTAAACCAAAATTCCCCTTTACCTTCAACAAACCAAATTACAAACAACTTTAACTAGACTATCCTATATAGGATACATCTAAAACCACACAGCCTGCACACACTTAGATTTGTTTGTTAGGACACGACTCCTAGCTTTAGGTTAGGCCGGTGTTTCCTTCCTTTTCTATTTCTGTGATGTGGCGATTTGCATGTGACACGTGTGCTGGTTGTTTTAGTTTCTTGTGTTAGATTTTTGTATTAATTTCTGTGATGATGGTTTTATTTACCGAGTTATCTTTGTGATGTGATGGGCGATAGATTACCCATAGGTTAGGAACGATTTTGATACTGATGATGTTTTATATAGGTGGCCATGCTTGTATAGCGCTAAAAGGGGGCTAAAATGAATGGATAATAAATAACTGCTACAGGTGCTTTAGCTGCTTAGCCCCCAAATAAATAAGAGCATGGCCAAGTGTGACTGGTTTGAGTACTTTTATTTTCATATATAACTGCTTGGGATGATTGATTTTGATTGCTTAGGATAACCCTGCAGGAGAGTCTAGATTTTTCTTTTATAATTCCGATGTAATGTATTCATGGTATCGAGTTATGAAAGTTTATAAAATGGGGCATTTTATAAAGGATTAGGGATCCAAAGAGAAAAGAAAGTCCCCTTACGGGGAATTTATTTTCATTTGGGTGTCCTACTGACGGTGTTTCACGAGAAGATTGAAAGAAGGTGATCCATAGAAGGACTAGAAGATGAAGATCAAGATGTAAAAATGCCTCATTTTAAGCTTGCGTCGTTCTATAGGATTAGAATCCAGGTTGTTGTCGGTGGAGCCTAGCCACCACTACTTTTCTGTACTCTGGGTTGTATATTGAATGGCACTTGCCATGAACTTTGGACACTGTTCTTTTGATTTGTGTGATGATTTATTTACATTGATTGTGCAATAGAATCGCATGCTTTTTCCTAGGTTTCTTACTTTGCTTTGCTTTGGGGTGGCTCGGACGGAGTCTTTACGTTAGGCTCCTTAGGATGTTAAATTTTCTATAAAGTTAAAATTTATTTAAATAAGATAAAAATGAATATAGGATTAAAATCAACCAAATTTTCAAAATTAATACATGACTCCTTTAAAGGGTCACCTTTTAAAATGATAATGAATAAGCCTCGTTCACTTTACAGTGACTACTGGCCAGTCCTAATTGGCCTTACCTATGCATGCATAGCCTTGAGTCAATCATATAGATTTTCTTTTTTTTATTTTATTTTTTATAACATAGAGGAATAGTTAATTTTGCATAAAGCATAGTACCATTCATGATCGGGACTAGTGCCCATTCCCTTTCTATGTCTCTCACCCCTCTTGCATTTGCATAAGACTGAATTTCATGGATTTAATACGCTAGGTGGAGTTTAGCTGGTACCCCTTTCCGAGCAGGGTGGTAAATCCAGGTCGGGCCTGCTTAGATCCCTAATGGGGTTTAAGTTATAAGTCCCCTCTATGTGTCTTTCATAACTTATGAATTGTCATTTCTCATGGGATAGCAAATCCAATCTCTGATCTTCTAAACTCAAACTTTTAATCATATCTTTATACATTCAAAAAGGTCTAATCATCATTAACGATAAAGAGAAGAGCTTCTCCTCTTCAGAATAGAACTTAGGAACCCTCTCTATGCACTAAATTAAGAAGAGAATAATATACAATCCTTAATCGAGAGTTTTCTTAGGCTGAGGTCTAAGATATAATTAACCATGGGGGCTTGCGCCCGTGGGAGACCGATCCCCACATCAAATAAACCCTATTCGAGCTGATGTATCGAATAGGGGAAATCTCGTGACCTCGATCGGGTCATACATATTATTATCCATCGAGGTGTGTAGGTGAAAGCCGCTATCCTCCATGGCTAATCATATATATGACTCCATCTGTTCTTCCACTGGCCTGCTTGCGTAGAGTGTAAAGACCTACGATCATTTTGTCCTATGGGATAGTGCGATCGTATCCTTTACATTTTGTTCCCGTAAGCAGAATCCTTTCGAAGACCCACAGTTGTGGGCTAGTAGGTGTTCAAAGCTTTGAATGGAATAGGTTTGAGAATCTTTAAATGAATGGGTTTTAAGTTCAAGTGGAAGAGCATATGTAATGTAAAGGTTTAACCATGTTTTGGAGTTTGACTAAGTCAAAGTCCATAATGACTTGACTCCAAGTATTTTGGATATGTTTAAATTAATCATTGAAGTGAACTTGAGAATTTGGAGGGCTTGATTTGTTTTAATGGGTTAGGTTGACCCATTTGAACCCTTAAGGGGTTGTTGGGTCAACGATCAAGGCTTGAGTCAAGGTTGAATAGATTTAAAAGGATAGATGGTGTCTGGTAGGGGTGTTTTCAAGGGTTGGAATGGTTCAAATGGTCAAATTGACTATTTAGGCCCTTAAAGGATCATTGGGTCAACCTAGATTGACTTGGTCAACTAGGTTGACCTAGGAGCTAGGTCTAGGCTCAACAAGTTTAAAATAATATTTTATGTTTGTGGGAGGTGGTCCCATGGTTTAGAGATGTCAATTTAGTCAAATCGACTATTTAGACCCTAAAAGGCCTATTTGGTCAACCTAAGTTGACTTGGTCAGCCAGGTTGACCCATGGTTTGGGTCTAATAAGTTTAGTGATCCAAGGCCTGTTTGGTCACTAGGGTTAGGGCTTGAGTTCAATGTACTCTTAATGGTGATTATGTTGTATTGGAAGAGGTCCTATGATTTGATTTGAAAATGTTATATTGGAGTTTAGAGAAAACTTTGATATTGCCCTTGAAGGGCATTTTGGTCATTTTGACCCTTGGTCAACTGGGGGTCAAAGTGAGTCCACCAAAATATAGTTTACTACGCAAAATATCATGATCAAGGGTTTAGATGAGATTAGAGGCTTTGAAGAATGCTCCAAAGTCAAATTCTACTAGGGGATAGGTCTAGTGGCATAAGCCATAAATATTTGAAGATTTTACAGCTTTTGAATTTCAATCCAATTTATGAAGTTAGAGGCCTCATATTGAGCTTAGATTTGGATGGTAGATTCTAGAGACATTTTTAATCAATATGCAATTGATAGATTATGAATCGAGGGTAATTTGACTGGAATTTGAAGTATTTGAAAAATCGCTAAAAGAGGCTTTCAGGACCTAAGCCTTTGAACTTGGATTTTGGCCTGGATTTATGGATTTGAGTTAGATTCTGGATTTAATTGATTAAGTTTTAATTATCCAAATCAATCAAAACCAATTAAATGATTATTCTTGGTTGGATAGGATTGAAGGTTGATTAAGGTTTGAATGAACATTGAAGTCTGGAATGATTTTAAGTGAAGTCTAGATTTGATTGAAGTTTAAAAGGTTGAAGCTGGATTGACTAAGTTTGGATTTGATTTGAATCTAGATTGAATTGATTTGAAGTATGGATTAGCTTGAATTGGAATTGATCAAAAGTCTAGATTGATCCTAGGGTCTGGGTTGATCTTGGTTCTAGATTAATCATAGGGTCTGGATTGATCCTAGTGACCTCATACAAAAATGAGGTGAACACAGCACTAAGGTGTTCCTGTGAATTAGTGATCTTTAAAATAATAAATATTCAAAGTCACTAGCCTAGCCCCTCACCCGTTCAACTTGTTAGAGACGAAACAAAGGAAGAGGAGAGGAAGGAAACAGGAAAGCTAGGGTTTTGAGGTCCGTAATCCAGTTATTGTTCGTTAGCTCAGTTAAGGAAATTAATGATCTCAAGTTAGGTCACTCGTACCCCATTTTCATTTTTAATTCGGATTGGTATATTGAAAGATATGATTTTAAATGTATATTTCTCGAGTTTTACCATATAACTTTTTATATATTTCTTTATTCTCAGTTCTGAACATTTAAACTATAATAATGTAAATTTTCACCGAGTAGTTTCTTCTGTAGAAAATTTTAATTCTTTTGGAAAGTTGAAACATTTTTTATTGATAGTATAGTTAAGAAAATATGTTATTTTGCTATTTTATATCACTACATGAAAGTTAGTAGTTTGCGACAGATTTTACGACGGAATATCTTTTTGTTGAAAATGTCGACGAATTTACAACAGAAATTTTTGACAAAAATTTTAGATGATCTTTATGGAAGATTTGTGTCAAAATTTTCACCGCAAATTTGCTGCCACTCCATTGCAAATTCGCCACAAAACTGACCTTATCTAATTGATTGGTTGTGCATTTGGCTCATTTGCTCATTATATTCTTTGACTTCGCTCCTCTACCCTTTGGTCCTTTTCAACATCGCTTTGCTCTTCAACTTGCCTCTGCCACTGATTGGTTGTTAGGGTTGCATCTCCTCTTCCCCATTTGTTCGTCGCTATTTGAGTTGGGTGAGAGATAGTTTTGAACTACTAGCTAAATAACTTCTTCACCTCCTTCGACGATGTTCCTTCCTGTCAAATCCGAAGTCATACCTCCTCGCCGTTCTTTTATTGGATCAAAAGGAACAATGAGGATGGGAGCTTGCTCCTTATGAAGGTAGAGATATTTCTTCCTTTTGCATGCTTCTTCAGCCAAATCCCATAAATCTGCAGAACTCCCAGATTTAGTAGATCCAGGATTTATGGCCAAAAGAGGAAAATAAAGGATTTAACTTGCTGTGAGATTTAACAGTTCCCTAAATCCTATTTAGTAGGATTTAACTTAAATCCTGCTCAAATTAATAAAAAATCTTGTATCCACATAGCCCCTTAGCAGGGGCGGAACTAGCCTCTCTTTTGAGGGGGGGCAAAATAGGATATTTTAAGGGGGGACAAGATACATTACTATATGTAAATTATATTATCTAACATATTAAAGTAACATGCCAAAAATAAAAAAGATTCAACAAAAAATGTGATAAATTTTGACTTCTGTAGAGTAAGAAATTCATTTTTGTGTTAAATTAGATGCTTTCCTTACTTTGAAGTGAAAAAAAACCCACCCAAAATTCCAAAATTTGAGGGGGGGCAATTCCCCCCCCCCCCCCCCCCCCTCACCTCCATGTAGTTCCGCCCTTGCCCCTTAGTGCAATATGATATCAAACAAATTGGATTTAATACATTTCATAAGAATACATTTTATTTGTATATTGCTACTTGATAGGTCTATAGGGATAAACTACATGAGACCTTATTCTATGAGGTTGTTATATATTATTTCTTTAGCATAGGCCAATATTATATATGAGGCATGTTATCTACATTAGGATTTTGTTATGGTAATGGTATAATAGCCCGTATTTTGACTCTGTCAAATATTTTTTTTGGAGTCAATATAAGTCAAAATCACAAACAATTTACGCCATGACATTGATATTATAGTATTTTAATTACATAAATTTTTTCATAATTTTTGGGCAATGGTGAAAATCCTTAAAAAATTGGCACCTATCGGTACATATAAGGATTTTGAGACTGTTATGTGTCTATTTTGCAAATAGATTTCATCAATATTTTTTAAATAAAATGATTGTATTATTTTAAAATTTTTGAACAGATTTCAATTACTTTATTGATTTTAATATTTGTTTTGAATTGTATTGATTTGTTTTGCCGGATTTACGAATTGAGTTTATCTTTATTGATATGTTTTATCCTTATAAATGTCAAGGGTGATATTTTTCTAAGTGGGGAGATTCTAACAACCTATATTTTGATTCAAACAAATAATTTCTTTAGGAGTTATTATAAGCCAAATTTGAAAACTAACTTTGCCATAAGATGTATATTATAATGTTTTAATTATATTAATTTTTTTATAATTTTTAGGCACTGGTGCAAATCCTTAAGAAATTGACACATGTTAGTATAAGTGGGAATTTTGGGATTATCAGGTGTCCATTTTACAAATCGATTTCTTCAAAATTTTTTAAATAAAATAAGCTATTTCATGGATATTTTTATAACAACAAAAATTATATAATTTTAAATTAAAAAATTTATTAAATTATGTAATTATATTTATATATTATTTTATTTTAAAATATCTTAACCCACTAATTCATTCCCTTAAAACCTTTTATTTTCCTTTATTCGTGCATAAGAGAGAAAAAAAAAAGAAATAAGAGAGAAAAGAGATGAGAGAGAAAAAATTTAAGATTTGAAAGCTACAGAGCTATTTTTGCTAATATGTCCTGTTGGAAGATTTGCTTGTCTCACTGTAAGGAATAATTATCCTATATCTGATTTCAATAATTTTATATTTTTGATATTTTTTATAATCAAATTAATATTTTTATTACTAAAAATAAGAATAATTTTATATTAGTAAAGTTTTCACCGCATAACTTTTGGTATGTGATAGATCTCATCAAGATGAGCATTTTGACAAGAATAAATTGAATTTTTACTAGTTAAATTGAAAGATATTATTTTTAATGTAAATACATAGTATATAAATTTAATAATTTTTTTTATATTTATACATTTTTGTATTTTGTATATGATATTGATTTATATTATACAGAAAAAAAGATAACATTTATATTTAAGCAATGAAGGTTATTTTTTAATACTATAATGAATACATATTAGCTCTTAAAATATAATATCCTACATAGGAATGTGGGCCGACGAGCTTTCTTTTAAATAAAAGATTAGTGGTGTAATCCTAATTGTAGCCTGTAACTCATTAACTGAATTACGCAGATTGATAGAAGGTAATGACTCTTAAATGATTCTTAAAAGCCACTTGTGAAAATTAACATATTGAGAGCTATAATAGATAATAGATATATTGAAGAAAACACCACATAAAAAACTAATTTTCATGCTGTACTTTTCATAATTATACTCATGATGATATTTATCTGATAGTACATTAAGTTGATTGACAGATTGATAGTTCATACTGCCATTAATATTAATAAAATATATTATATCATACTGATATGATTCATTGGGTGATAATATTTTTATCGTATGTCTTTTGACTTTATTGTACACATTAATTTTATTTTTAATTTTTAATGATTTTTATTAATTATATAAAGTGATGATTGATATTGGCTAAAACGAAACATATATATTAATTCTTTTGCTCTGTATTAAAAGAAGTGATAGAATTTTAATTTTCTGTTGAGCTTTTTAGATCATTATATGAAATTTTTATGATTTTAGGTCAAGGAAGAGGTCAGGAACAGTTGGAGTGAAGCTGGAAGAGATCCTCAAGTTTTTTTTTTAAATTTGTTTATATTTTCTCTTATTCTTTTGTAGTCAGAAGTTTTTGATAGAGTAATGATTATACTGATCTCCTGCCAATTGTATATTCATTTTAGAAATATAGTGAAATATTTTGAAATATATTATTATAAATTACTTTCACCGGATATATATTTATTACTATTATTATTTATAGAAGCTCTAGTTGATGTTGACCTCATCTTTGCATAAAGTTCATCAACCAAAGCAAAATCCAAAGTCAAGATCAAAGCTAGAATCTTAACCCAAAACTCATGGTCAAAAACCCATGCATTATAGCCTTTTTGGATGATTTTTCAATCACCTCAAAACCAAATCAAATGACTTTGGATTCAAGATTTTTTCGTTGCATATTGATTAAACATGTCTCTAGGGTCAACCTTCTAAATTTGAGGCTAATCTGAGACCTCTAACTCCAAAAACTTAATTAAAATTCAAAGACTATAATCTTCAAATATTTACAACACATGCCACTAGAACTTGCACCTTATGAAATTTGACCTTGGGACCTTTCCCAAAACCCTTGAATATATCCATAACCTTGTTATGACATGTTAAACATAAAATTGCACTTTGGTAGACCCTGGTTGACCCAGAGCTGATTATGGGCTCACTTGACCAAAATGCCCCTAAAGGGCAAAATTAAAGTTTTTTCTAAACTTCAATATGGCTCGACCATATCAAGCCATGAAATCTCTCCTAGTGCATCTTAGGCATCACTAGAAGTGCATTGGACTCAAACCCAAACTTTAGTCATACATGATTGACTAAGTCAACACATGTTAACCAAGTGACCCCTTAAAGATTTAAAAGGGCTTTTCAAACCAAATAGCCTTCCCATGGCATGAGACTACCTCCATTAGTCTCAAATCATCAATCCAAACCTATTAGACCTAACTCGAACCCTGGGTCAATCTGGTTGACCGGGTCAACCAAATTTGACCAAATACATATATACTTGAACTTAGCTTAAACCCATTGACCAGGGCCTAACTAAGCCAACCTAGGGCCCTAGGGTGACCCATTAAGTCAAGCCCCTAAGGGGGTCCCCTTGAAGGACCAATCCTTGGGTCCGCTTGAGTTAGCTATATAGCTTGACCCAAGTGCCCAAAGAGAGCTCTCCATGAGCCAAAACCCAATCTAAGGCAAATCAAACCCAACTAAGGGTTATATTGGGTCCTCTATGACCCAACACACCTACCCTAGCTGGCTCAGCCCATGGGTCAACTCAGGCTAGCTCAAAGTGGTCAAACCATCTTTGACTTGAGCCAACTCTTAACCAATACCAAACCAACCCCAATTGACACTTGCATTAAGTGGCCCTAGCTCCTATGCACCTCCCACGGTCAGCCTGGCCCCTGACTTGACCCAGGTCAGGACCCAAATCGACCCAAATCGTCCAGGTTTGGGTCAACTTGAGCCCCCTTGGACAATTGGGCCTCCACTTGCCCAATTGAGCTCACTATTGAGCTCGAGGAGTGGCTAGGGACCTTTCCAGCTTCGCCCAACCTGAGTAATGGCTAGGGATGGCCAAGGCAGGTGAAACCGACCACACATGTTCCCCTCCTCACATGAGCTAAGCCCAACTGCTTTTCAACCTGAGCTTACCTCCTTTGGGCTCAAGAGGCTCTGTGTTGATGTCCCCTCTAACTATTAGTCATCCAGATACCCCTAGGGATCATCCCGGCCTTCCAAATTATCAGAGGAGATTTGAATAGGGCATCCTAGATCAAGCCCCCTCATTCGATTCCAACATTTCAAAATACTCCCCAGAGCTTCTAGAGCATTCCCTTAGCTCCCTGAGCCTTCCAGCAATCTCTATAGACTTCCCCAAGCGATCTCTGGCGAACTTCTCTGCCCTCTGCTCGAAGTCCTACATCTGGTGCTCCTCCGACCACAATGTATGAAGGAGAAGTCCTCACCATCTCCTCATAAAGCTTCTCGATACAAAAAATTGGCATTAGGAACTCTCTGTGAGGTAAAAAAACCCAATCCCAAGCTCCTTAGATAGGTAATTCGTTCAAGTGTGAAATAAACTATCAAACCAATGGATTCTGACCATTGCATTGACGGTTTGCACTCACCTGATACTCTTTGCAAATTTTGATGGAGTTTCACCAGCGGATCTCTCAGATCACGCCAGAATGAGTCCACGGTCATAGAGGCTTGCGGGAGGTGGAAGACGTAATCAAAGCCATTGATCTCAGTCTACAGCTCCTATTAAGTCCCACGGTCTCGAAGCATGGTTAATATATCATAGCCATTTGATCTCGTATCAAACAGCCGTGGTTATTCCCACGTTGTCCAGTTAGCCACGAATGATTGGCTCTCCAATCAGAGGACGCCACGTGTTAAAGTGCGCTAACTGTGTATTTGACCGAATTAAAAAATCCCAAAAATTGTAAGGAACTTCAAAAATTAATATCTCCTCACCCACTTGGCCGTTTTAGGTGATCTTAGGCTAGTTGGAAAGGCCTTGAGGAGACCTACAAAAGCCCTATGGTCTCAGGCCATGACCATGCATGCAACCTAGGTAATTCTAGTAATAGTCCTATGGGTATTTTGGCAAATTCTCTTAGATATGAACTCACCATGGCTTGAGACTTAGGAGAATTTATCTTGGGCATATCTCTAACATGTTCAAAATTTTCCCCTTGTGTTTAAAATGATTTGATCCAATAATGTTTGAATCTTGTCCAATCATAATTTGAATGAAGTTCGAACATAATTAACACTCATTCATGAATAATATGGTCTAAATAAGGTATAATAATATTTGTAAATTATGTTAGAATTAACATGGTTCGAATAATATTTGAATAAGATTTTTTTTTAACATAGCTCAATCAATGTTTAAACATGTTAGAACCATGCTAGAGTCGAGTTCAATCAATGTTAAATAATATTCAAATAATAATAAACTTATATATATGTTGATGAGTTATTTTTTATAATTAAATCAATATCAACATTCTTGCACTTTATGGTGGAGAATGGTTGAACAATAATAAAAAAAGAGATTAAAGTATTAATGGTACATATAAATATTTTTCTTGAAGATTTCATGGGGATCTTATATACAAAATGATAGGGGTTGATAGGAATCAATTTGCTATGAAACTGGAGGTGATGTACCACTTTGATGAATCATGATTAATACTTTAATTCCTTACACTAAGCTTAAATTATTATGATTTTTTTTCGTGAATAAGATATCCTTATCATTTCATTATCGATCTCTCATGTGTCTACTACCCCAACAGGATTTTGACTCTTATTTTTTGTGCAAAGAAGTGATTAGTTAGTTTACTATTGATGTAGTGATGTTGTGGATATACAAGCTACAAATGACAGTAATTTCATTTCAGTACAAATAACAACAAAAGTTTATTCTACGTAGCTTAAGGCTTCATTTTTGGAATGGCTTTTTTATAGCTTCTTAAAGTAGCCTTTTTTATAAAAATTTTAATTTTTTACTAAAAAGCTGTTTTAAGAAGCAACAAAAAAACCGTCCCAAACGAAACCTAAGTGATCTATCAGCAAAAGCAAAAACTCATAGTGAGATTTGACCTTAAGCATTATCCTTATTTAAGGCGCATATCAAAAGGCCCTCTAGATATTTTTAATACATCTATAATTGAGTTGTACTAAGCTAGAGCCAGAGTGCACCAGCATCCTTTAGAAGCTTAACAAGATTGCCACCAAGATGAAGAGACATTACTCTATCAGTAGATCCTATCAATCTTCCTCCAATAAACACCACTGGCACTGGAGGATTTCTCCCAATGAGGTTAGCTAGAGCACCTTCCATCTCCTTTCCTTGATCCTCCTCGTCCAGCTCATGTACATCAACATTAACACCGAGATCAAAGAACAAACTCTTCACTGTGTGACTCATGCAGCATGAGCTTGAGCTGAAGATCACCACTGGCTTCTTAGACACCAAACTGTTCACCTTCTCCATTGCCAGTTCTTTACTTTTCAGCTAGAAATCAAAATACAATTTACTTTTGAGAGAGAGAGAGAGAGCTGATAAGAGTGATTAATTGATCGCGATATGTACTTTTGACAAGATATATATATAATGCATGGAATAGATTTTTTTCTTAAAGGAATTAATTTAATTTGCACTGAAAAGGAGTTCGGATAAATGATGGCATGCAGCTGGAAAATCCAAGTATGTATAATGATGGCTCGATCTGAAAGTGTCAGAAAGATCTCTGACTTTTATATGAAGGAGTTGAGCTTTGTTGACCTTTAGTTCTTGCAGAAATGGGCAAAGATATATGGGATGGTTGGAATGTTTGGAATATTTGAGAGATATTGCTCATGTGATAAAAGTGTCATGGCTTCGCCGTATCAAGATAAGATTTTGATTCTTTCTATTTTGATATTCTACATTGGATGCTGAATTAAGTGACTGACATGCTTTTCAGCATGAGTTCCTGTATACTTTTGCTGCAGCCTCCTAAAGAACGAGAAATTATTCTGTCCGCATATCCGGACGTCCGGATTATTGTGTATGGGCTACGTATTTGCTGTGTATTTTTTGATACACAATAAATAAGCAGTAAATAAACAATAAATCAATAATACGTATTAAATACGCATTAAATACTCACTAAAAATACAAAAAAAATTTATCAAAAAATACACAGTAAATACGCAACTCATAGACAGTATCCAGACGTCCGGATATCCGGACAGAATAATTTCTCAGAACATATCCCTCTATCATCATGTTTCTTGGAATTGGAGCCTCTAATAGTAATGGCAAGTTCGAGGTATGCTTCATTCTCTTAGCTTGAGCGTGCGGATGTAATTTAAAGTCTGAATTATGAGCATAAATAGTATGGATATATTATGTAAAAATATATATAATATATTTTTATATCTATTATGTATATTTACATATTCAAATGTAACTATACGTCCAAATTCTAAACATAATAATTTCTCATTAGTTTGGCTTTGATCATTAAAATAATTTCTCGTTTGTTTTGTAGGGCCTGATGATTTCATATCTAAAATTTTCAGGAATAACTGGAATATTATGGTCTCTCAAGTCATTTAGATTGTTCAGCATTTCTTTAGGCATCGTTGATTACCAAATGTTGTGAAGCATGCTACTAGTTCTCTCTTATATTAAGCCTTCTCGTCTTAAATCTCTAGTTCATTATAGACTCATTTCATTATTAACATTTTTTTATTAAATTATTGATGAATTTTTTACTATACTACAGGAAAAACGTCATTTTCCGGCAGCCTTTTTTACCGGAAAATGACTAAAATCCATCGCTAATTTGTATTTCCGACAGATTTCCAACAACAACAACAACATCAAGCCTTTATTCCACTACGTGGGGTCAGCTACATGAAACATTTTTCTCCATTGTGTCCTGTTAAAAGCCAAATTCTCGTTTAAAACTAATAAAGAAATATCTTTTCTAATATTTTCTAACCAAGTCGTTTAGGTCTACCTCTACCTTTTTAAATATAAGTCAAATCTAATACCTCTACTTTTCTAACCAGGTCATTCTAAATATAAGTCGAATCTAACCAAGTCTTTTTCACATATAAGCTCATTTCGTATCCTGTCTCTAAGGGTAAATCCACTCATCCACCTAAGCATCCTCATCTCTTCAACACTTAACTTAGTATTATGCTTCTCTTTTAATGGCGAACATTCAGCATCATAGAGCATTGCAGGTCTCACCACCCTCTTATAGAATTTTCCCTAAGTTTGAGGCGGATTTCCGAAGGTAATGCATGTGTCGGAAAACAAACACTGACGAAAAAATTCATCAATTCTGCCGAAAAATATTTCATGCAGAATTTCTGACGAAAATTAATTACATAAAAAATAAAAAATTTTGTTCAAATTTAGCCCGAGCGGGCTCGCTGCCCGTTCGTGAACCAGGCCTGCAGGCCGCTGCACTGCTCCTGAACCAAACCAGTAAGCCCCCCGCCTGCTGCAAGTCAACCAGTTTCGCCTCGGTCACCAAAGAACTCCGCACGCCCGTGAACCAAGCTTGCTCGCGAACCCGCACGCCCGTTGCCCACGAACCCGCGCCTATGAACCAGGCCTGCCCATCGCCTGTGAACCAGGCCCGATCGAGAACCCGCTTGCATGCGCTTGCCCATGTCTACACGGGATTCGAACCCGCCCCCTGCATGAAAACAGCGCCTATCTGTTAAGCTACTGAGTATACTTTTGTCTTATAAATTACATTTTTTTAATTCAAATTATAATTTTTAATAATATTTTTAATACATTATTTTATCTAATAAAACTATCTATTTGATTAACTTATTAATTTATTTGAACTAGTTAATTTAACATAATAATAATTGTTAAAACTATTTAATTATTTTAGTTTAACAATATTTAATTTAATTAATTTAATTTGACAATAAGTTATTAAATTACTTAATTTAATTTACAAAATAATAATTTTAAATATTTATAATAATTACTTTTTAGAAAATTTTAAATTTCGTCGGTAATCCGACGGAAATAAATCCGCCGATAATCCGTCTGAGATATTCAGCCGGAAAATCCGTTGGGTCGAAATTTCTAATGGATTTTTGTCGGTCCGAAATTAGCATTTTTCCTGTAGTGCTAGCAGATTCTAGACGGTTCTCATGATATTATTGATCGAGCACAGACTTCTTTTTTGGCGGCATTTGAGCTATTAAAAGCATTAACTATGTGCAATGCTGAGAAGTTAATTTGTGTTAAAATTGACAAAGCTGACGACAACAACAATAACGTTAAGCTTTTATCTCACCATACATGGTTGGCTACATAAATCTTTTTTCTCTATTGTGTCATGAGTATGTTCAAATCCTCATTTAAATCAAATAAAAATATCATTTGTATTACTTTCTAATCAAATTTTTTTAAGCTTACCTCTATCTTTCTGAATATAAGTCAAATCTAATACATCTACTCTCCTAACGAGATTTTATGTGACCAAACCATCTAAGACGATTCTCTCTAATCTTATCTCCCACTATAGCTACTCCAACATTTTATGTGACCAACAATTATAAATAGTAATTATAAAATTTGAGATCCACTATATTATTATTATTATTATTATTATTTTTAATGTATTAATTTATAATTTATATATAGTGATTTGGATATGTATGATTTATTTTTAGAAATACTTTTGAAATCTTAAAATTTTAATACCATTTGAGCAAGTCTGGCAAGCCTAGCAAGTCCGGTGAGCCTAAAAAGAATAAAAAATAAATAGAAGATTTTCAAGACATAATTGAGCATGAGCCAAACTCTAAAAGACAAGTAGAATGAATAGAATATTAACATATATCAAGCCTGCCGTTTTAGCTTTCTTTTCTTTGTAATTAGGTAGGGATCGAAGGCTCTTTAGGTTTTATTTTTCTTTTTATTGTAGCTCCATGAGCATCTAATAAGCTTTTGATCCTTTTAAGGAGCTTATACTCTTTTTGCTGATGAAATAAAATCCATGGTCATATATGATATTTTCTATTATATATATATATATATATATATATATATATCAAACTTGTCCAAACTTAGTTCATTTACACTCCTAGTTCTCATCTTCTCATATGTACATATACTTCATATGTTTTTTTAGGCATATATCTAGAGGTGTAGATAAGAGAGAGAGAGAGAGAGAGAGAGAGAGAGAGAGAGAGAGAGAGAGAGAGAGAGAGAGAGAGAGAGAGAGTGCTTAGAGATAGTTTTGATGGATTAAGTCCATTACAAAAACAATCAGAGGTCCATTAATGACATCCTTTATAATTTACAAAGAGAGTCAATGTACAAACCATATCACCAAATATCCAAAACTCTTGCTTCAAGCCAAGGCAACTTGATTTAAGTAAATAAACTCAGACTATTCAAATTGCTCAAAAAATACTCATCAGTCTTTGAAAGAGCCCACCTCAAGCAGGCAACTAATCAAAGAACTTATCATACATGGGAGAGTACTAAGTATTGGTCTTCCTGGCTACTAGTATTTATGAATTCAGCCCTAACTATTACTCAAAAAAGGATGATTCTCAAGATGAACTATTGATTGACTACCTGACTATCAGACTATCAAATCAATGACTTTTTTAATGCTCAACAAATGATTTCATACAGTCGAACATTTCGATTGGATTAGACAACTAATATATTTTGTTTCTTATTTATTGTCTAAAACCTACGAATACTAGGTACAAGAGTAAAAGTTCTCAATAAAATCTGGAGCTTTTCTTTCTAGGCATAAGTTTCTTCCAATCATCTCTTTCTCTTTATCTCTCTTCACTTATTTATTACACTTTATCCACTACAACCTCGTGGCTTTTGAGCATGCTTATCAGGTTATCCATAGATAAATATAGAGTCAACACAATCATATAATGAATTATAGGAAAAAATCCTCAAAGCAAGAAAGCAATAGCCAAGAGGTACTCATCGACCAATGGTTACCGCATAATCAACAAAGGAAAGTAACACCAAGCAACATCCTCCATGATGATAAAAAGAGCATAGAAATCCACCAAAACATACTCAAAAGTCATAAACAAGTTATATTGGATGGGCATGCTTTTCATTCCATAATTGAATGTGCAATAAAAAGAATTTCGATGTGGTTATCCCATAACTTAGCTGATAAATACTTAAAAAGTATTATTAATGTCATCATATATTTGTATTTCAATGATCAAGTTAGAAAAAAAATTACACCAAAGTATAAATAGTTTCCTAAAAAGTTAAGGCTTCGTTTGGGACAGCTTTCATACTGCTTTATAAAGCAGCTCTTTAGTACAAACATTTTTTTAAAATGAAAACTTTCTATTAGAAAGCTACTTTAGAAAACAATAAAAAAGTTATCCCAAATGAAGCCTAAGTCTAGTTTATAACCAAGAAACATCAAATTGATAGAAACAGACTAAGTTGCAACACCTAATAATCATTGGGATCCCCAGCAACATAAGATTGTGATGAGTGAAAAGCAAATAGAACTCACATAGATAAAATTAAGAAACTATTTCATCTAGGAACAATTAACTCAGAGGTTATTGATTGTGATTATAATTTTGATAATTGAGATTTTAATTACATAGATTTTATATATGTTCTCACCTTATTTTCATGATCGTTGAGGTTTTCATGATACACACAATATGATTAATTTTATCTAACAAAAAAAAATTGAAGTTGATTATTCTTCCTTCAATGCAAACAACTATGATACAAATACATTTTTTTTTTAAATTTGTTAGCTAAATTAGAAGATCATTTTAGTTAACATTCAATAGAGGATTCATATGAAGAATGCAAGCAAGTTGTTGGGGATAAAATATGTTAATTAGGTGGTTAAGAAGGCCCAATCATTTTACACGAAGAACAATATTTAAGCCCCTTTGAATAACAATAAAGGGTATTTGAAGAATCAATCAAAAATTAGACAGGTTTATGGTATGATTGATTCACCTTTACTGTATTCAAAATTCAAACAATGGAGGCATCTTAATGCATGGGCTACTCGAAGAATAAAGATTTTGGATGTAAATCTTGAACTATTTATTTTCTTGAACTTGTATATTTCAAATCATGTATTGTTATGTGTTCACAAGTCCCCATCAAGATATACTTATATCAAATTATATCAATTATGTGTGAGTTTGCGGCTTGTTTAGGTGGTGGTAAGCATAAAAAAGTACAAATTAGACTTCATACCTTTGATGAAAATATAGTGGTACTCATGGATTTTATAAAAGCACATATATAGAATACATACCTTAATCTATTGTAGAAATTGCATTGGATGTTAGGCAAAATAGTTACAAAAGATTAATCAATTTGTTAACATAATTCCTATGTTTATACTCATGCATTCATATGCAGGTAACTCGTAAGTAACTAGAAGATTCACATTAAGGACCTCGATCAAGGGTCATGTGGTCAAAATTGCGTTTGCCTGGAGAGAGCATGAACCCAAAAAGCAGTAACTAGCACAAGCTTATGGTCAAATCACCACTTTGCAAAGATTACGACATGCAAACTCATCATGCTAGAATAGATTAACGATACAATCCTTTTTGGCAAACTCCTACGAAAGGCTTGCCCATATCTATTCATGCCCTAGGGATTACCAGCATCAACCAAACCCGTTCACCCGTAGCATCTATCTGTGACCAGCATCAACTAAATCCATTTACACTATGAAGCCAATCTATGTGTCAATGTCAATTTGTAATAGGCACAACATGCATTATTCTTTATATTTTCTTATTTGTGTAAGATTTCATGTGGCCCGCTTAATCTTATAAATAAAAGATAAAGTAAGAAGTTTTGGAGATCTTTTTTCTTAGACTTGTGGAGATCTTCTTCAAATCCTCTAATCTTTATCTTTCATACTACTGGGAATATAGAGAGAGATACCATGGATTTCCACGAACTCTCTTTAGTCACTGTGGGCCTCAACTGATGCTCGTGACACTGTAATGGAGGATTGATCGACTATTTATCAATGCACTCTATAGGACCGTAGGGATCAGTGAAAGGCATATTGAGTTATATCCTAGAGATTTCCCTGTAAGGAATATATCTCCAAATAGGGTTTATTTTAATTATGAGGATTGAGGTTTCCCAAAATAGCAAGCCCTTAGGGTAGAGGAGATGATACAGATACAAATATCTTCTCAATGTGATAGAGAAGACGTCCAAGGAGTGAAATCTTAAATATTTTCTCAATGTGGTAGATGAGACATCTAAAGAGCGGGACTTACAGCTCTATCCTCGTGATCGAAAAAGCCCTGACATCTCCTCAATGTGGTAGAGAAGATGTCAAAATGGGACTTACAGCTTGGTCATGTGGCGACTAAGAAAGATTAGATGTCTTCTCAATATAATAGAGAAGACACCAAATAAGTGGTAGAAATCCTAAGTGTCCCCTCAATGTTGAAGAGGAGGCACAAAAGGGAGGAAGTGATGTGTGATGATAAAAATGATGGTACTTTCAACTTGATACATGAGATCAAGCAAGTTCATACATTTTCTCAATGTGGTAGAGAAGATGTTAAAAGTGATACTTACATCTTGGTAACATGTGACCAAGAAGGCCCATACTATATTCTCAATATGGTAAAGAAGGCAGTAGCCTAGACTTACTTCCTTCTTGGGTCAGGAATGTCAGTCGATTCACCCAATCAAGTGTGAATATGCATCATTCGTAAGCAAGGGGAGATGGTCAAATACTAGACTAACTAGATGAAAAAAGTGCCTGAGTGTATGTATAGTGACCCCATGTTTAGGTTATCTACTCTAAGGTGTCAATCTTAGCATACTCACAAAAGAGCATGATATGTTGGACGTCAACAAAGGGCTAGAGGTTGATAAGGTTAAGGTGTCTAAGCCACCTGTTTATGGCTTTATTTGGGACAGCTTTTTTACTGCTTCTTAAAGCAGATTTTTAATACAAAAAATTTATATCTTGTACTAAAATGCTACTTTAAAAAGCAGTAAGAAAGCCATCCCAAATGAAGTGTATGTCCAGTGTCTCCTACTTGAATCATAGAAGAGGCGGGTCATATGCTTTGAGTTGGTCTAGCCTACCGGTGAGTATGTGAAAACCTAAAGTGATACTTGTCTTTACAAACACTAACCCAGATAGTGTAAGATATGAAAGAATCGCCAATGTAAGTGGCGAAAGCAATAGAAATCATACATCAAAGAGCGTGGTCCTTAGTTAATATTATGTTTCTACTGTTTGCTAACCTAGGGTTTTCCTGCAAAGCCAATATCCTTACTAAATTATTTATGATCATATATGAATATACATGTGTACATCGAACTCCAATCGTAACTAATTAAATGGATTATTAAGCCCCATGAATTAATTATTCAATTGACTGTATTTGGAACTATTATAATAATTGAAGGAAAATACCAAACTTTAAAGTTAGCCTAAAGCAGTTATGTCTAATATTTTCTACAATGTGTTTGATATTAATAATTTCATAAAATAAAAAAAAAATTTGTAATCAAATAAACCGAAACAATATACTGTATTCAGCTTTTGTTAAGGCATCACATTCGTTTGGGATAGTATTTTAACTGTTTTATAAAGTAGCTTTTAAATACAAATTTTCTTGCGCAAGATATTTTTATCTTAGAAAAATGTTTTAGAAAGCAGCAAGAAAGTTATCTCAAACGAAGCCTAAGGTTTCGTTTGGACGGCTTTCTCACTGCTTTCGAAAGCAACTTTCTAGAATAAAATTTTTTTGAAAGCAACGAAAAAGCAGTGGCGAAAGGCTTCGTTTGGGACAGCTTTTTTCTTGCTTTCTAAAGTTGCTTTTTAAAAAAATTATTTTAGAAAGCTGTCCCAAATATATCCTAAATCAACACATTTGCATGTAGATTTCTATAAACAGAATTGTATGAATATATATGTAAAGACTGAAGCCGCATGTAATGCGTACCTGCAAGAAATCGACGAGAACCCGGCGATGATATATACAAACCTGTGAATGGATTTTTACTTGCCTTGCGGAAGAGTAGTTCTCTCAATGGCTTTCTGAAGCAGCGTTTATTTTTTTAAGGAACGAAGTGTTGAATGGGAACGGTTTGTTAGATTATAGATCGGGAACAGTTATTTAATAACTGCCCAATTCAAAATTTTAAACAGAAAATTTTCATTTCTTTTTGTTATTAATATTATTATTTTATTCAATTATCATAATTAAAACTTTTGAATTAAATATTGGGTAAACAAATCAAATCAAGAGGAATTATGCCAAAATTACTCTGGTAGTGAAATTTGCAGATCATGCCGAGGCATATGATCGAATACTATGAGTGTGGCGAGGCACAAACAATCAAGCGATGATTGTGACCGTGATAAAGCACACACAATTGAGCGAAGATTGTGATCGTGGTGTGGCGCACACGATCAAGCGAACCAATTATGGCTATGTGAACGAGCGAGAGATGATTGCGATCGCGGTGAGATACGCATGATCAAACAACAATCAGAATTATGATAATGCGTACAAGATCAAGCGACGATCGTGATCATAGTGAGGCACACACGATCGAGTGAACCAGTAGTGATGCGCATGAATATGTAGTAGTTCTAATAAAAAAGTCTGAGCTCGAATCATCAGGTGTGTGGATATTACGACAATCGAATCAAAAGACCCTGGCCAACCAAGGTGCATGTGCAATAGTCGAGTACGAGCATGACCAAAGTGAGGTCAACAATCACTGACCTTACCACTTATCTAATTTTCTTTCTAGTTTTCTAGCTCTAACCCATCAACAAACTGCTAGTTGGGTCGGGTGTTATCTACGAATAAATTTGAATCCAAATTATAATTTGAAATAAGAGAATCTAGGTCAATAAAGAGAATATAAACCTTGCATCTAATTAGTGATAGTGTACATGAAGTGCTAGAACAAATAATAGATAAATCCTTTTACTTAGAGTCTGTTTGAGCCGGCTGTAGTTTTATATGAAGATATATAATTGTAAAACTGTTATGGAGAAAGCAACTTTTTTGAAAGTTGATGTAGAAAGTAGCTTCCTAGGACAAAAATTTATTGAAAGTAGTTAAAAAAGCAGTGGCCAAATAAAACTATGGCTGCATCCCGAAAAGCATAGTAGGAAAGCTTCAAGCTAGTGCTTTCATCTTCTAAGGAATTATTTTTTAAAATTCAATATCATGATTACCATAGAACAAACTAAAAATAAATAAATAAAAATAATCTGGTTAAATTATAGGATTCCGATAGCCTAATCAAGAATTTGATTCTTTGACAATTGAAGGGTCACATGGGAATACTGTTTTCTTTTCTTTTCTGTTCTAAATTTCTTCCAATTTTGTCATCAGTAAAATAATTTAAAAAAATTCTATAAACTAACAATAAAACTCATAAAATTTATTAAATACAGATAACTACGAAAAAAGAAAGGCTTTTTTTTTCATATTCCTTTTGCTATATTATCGACTCCAACTTTTTTGAAAAATGTTCAATTCGAAGAATTCATTTAGATTTTATAACTTCTTTATCATTGATTTAAAAATTAATATATATATATATATAAATTGATACAAAATGTGCTAGATTAGTAAAATATAAAATTTTCGCATACTTCACATTATTTATTTTTCTTTAAATAAATAGCTATAAGGTCATACATATAAGAAGCCAGTGAATATTTTAATAATTTAAGAAAGATCACATACACAGCTCAAATTTATGCTCTTTACAATATATTAGCTGATCTCTCAACATAAAAAACTCCTTATTTGCAGCAGATATAAAAAAAAAGCCCATGTTGAGGAGTACGTAGTTGGAGCAAAGCTACAGCCAGAGACCACCTGCTTCCCTCAGCAGCTGAACAAGATTGCCACCGAGATGAAGAGACATTACTGTTTCAGTAGGGCCTATCAGTCGTCCTCCAATGAACACCAATGGCACCGGACAACTACATCCAATAAGCTTGCCAAGAGCTCTCAGCATCTCCCTTCCCTCCGGCTCCTCGTCGAGCTCGTGTACATCGACATTAACGCCGAGGTCGAAGAACAGTCTCTTGACTGTATGACACATACAGCATGAACTTAAGCTGAAGATCACCACTGGCTTTTGAGAGACCAGCCTGTTCACTTTCTCCATTTGAGACACAATTTGATTTGGATGCATTGTGATTGTAATGCTAGTTATAACTTCCTATTTATAATAAGAAGAATATATATCTCTAACATGGAATTATGACTATATATGATGCTCTTCATCAGTATTGAAAAGAGGTGGCTCTTCGTTCTTTCAGAAACGACAAGGAAACATAGGAAGGTTGGAATATTTGAGAAGATATAGCACATGGATTACACGTCTTATATACTGCTTCACAGTTTTGAGAATTCTCTTATCCTTCATGACATGGAAGATAAGATTTTGATTCTTTCTCTTTTTGGATATTTTACGCTGGATGCCAAAGTGATTTATAAGTGAAGAAGTGACCTTCTTTGCATGAGATCCTACATGATTTTGCCACTTGGCCTCTTAAGGAATATAAAGGTATGGATATATTGGTTCAGACAAGACTATCATTCACTACTATAGTATGAGAACTACCATGCCTGGGTAGGAGACACATTCGCGGAGCTCGAAGTACGGGACAATGCCCGGACTCACACACACAACACATATATATAACTCGAATCCAAGACCTTTTAATTGATAACCAAAACATCCAACCAACATATCAAAAAAAATTACGTATAATTTAAACGAAATTTACCTCATGTTATAATTTAAGTGAACTAAAGTTAAATGATTAGAAAATTTTAAGTAAATATACTCCCTCACCAGTCTACTCCCTCATGAACTCGCTCCCTTACATATTTGCTTATTCCTAGCTTCTCCCACACCTACTTAAGCTTGCTCCCAAAATGTGTAAGCTCAATGACTACTCCCACAAGGATAAGCATGCTTGGTTAATCCCCTTATCAACTTTACTCCTTGTCCACTTAACAGCATAAGTTGCTCATTCTTCTCATGACTCACCTTGCCTTGTCAAGCCACTAACCTACCTGTTACATCTTGGCAAGAAGCACACTCACTGGTGCCTGTAGGTGTATCTTTCATTAAAGAAATTGTAGATTTTTAACTCTATATCAATGCCTCTCAGTGATCATTTATGCATTTATCCTCTTTTTATATAGTTTTTTATGAGTATTTGGTCTTTAGTTTTACTTCTTTATATTTAGATGTTTATAGAATAAAATTTTATCAAACTCTCTGTATCAATTAAGTAAACTTAAGATTTAAAATGGTGGAATTTGATGCTATGGGTAGTAAGAAGAACTTTGCAAGGTAACAAACAACAAGCAAACCCACGTAAAGCATATTTACCAAAATGTACGTATGAGGAATAATTAGTACTATGCATCATCTACTTGGCACTTGCAGAAAGGTGGTGCAACCTTATCCCAAAGTTCCTATAGAAATAGATTGATGGACAAAAAGAAGCATATATATCTATTGGATGCCATATGCAACACATTGTATTGAATTTTTCGTAGAAGGTATTGGAAAGTTGAAGATCCACCAAAGCACTCCTAAAAAAGCTAAACAAGTGGCGAAGGTGATTCATTGACAGACACTCAATGGTTCTTGATTTGATGATATCATTTACAAAGGATTGGGAGTTACTTTATCCAATAATCACTCAATTTCTTATAATATTTGTTTTACCATACAAATCATTTGAGGGGACTTTACAATAACACAACAAGCCCGATGCATTCCTCCACTTCAACCTTCCAACTTGAATTCTGCTAATAATATCCTCATTTATTTCACCTTACCTCTGAACAATAATAAACCCAAGATATCTAAAACGTGTACTCTCATTAATGACTTGATCGCCCAAAGTTACAATCCCTCTACTAGATCTTTTACTACTAAAAGTATACTTTAAATATTCGGTTTTAGATTTACTCAAATGAAAACTTTTAAACTCTAAGGTTGACCTCCATAATTTAAGTCTACCTTCAACTCCCTCTCTAGTCTTATCAACAAAAAGAATATCATCAGCAGAATGCATGCACCAGGGTACAAGCTCTTACAAATGTCTAATGAGAATTTCCATCCTTACTACTCATATCTCTTTGTTTATATATATATATATATCATTCGCCCTCTTTAGTATATAATTTATTATATAAATTAGCACATGAGTTAATATTTTGTTGTTCATGTTGAAGTCCAATTAGGCTAGTCAAAAGGGATATTTGGATCAATTAGGTCATTTCGAACCTATTGGTGCCTATTTAGATGGTTAGATAAGCACTGTAGGAAAATTGTAGATTTTCGGTAGATTTTTTTGCTGGAAATTGGGTCTATTCCGACGGAAATGAAAATTTCCGGCAAAATATTTTTTGCCGGTAAAATGAGCATAGGAGAATATATTCCATAAGCTGTATGGATTTACATCGAAAAATCCACCGCGTTAACTAATTACCAGGGAAATTTCTTGCGAAAATTGTTCACAGGAAATTTTGACAGACATGTTGGCCGGAATTTCTAGCTAGCGAAAAGTCTGCCATAAATTCCCACGGTAAATGTTGATTTTCCTATGATGAAGGTCAATTTATACAATTCTAGTGTTTGACTCTAGTTAGCATAGTTAGATCATATTGGGTCCTATTGAGCTAAACTATGATTCAAGGGGTCTTAGCTAGGGCCAATTCACCTAGGGTTGATGATCAAATTCCTATGGAATATTTTTTATTAATTTATTGGAATAATTTGTTCAAAATCATCAATTGGACCAAGGCTTAGGGGTTTTTGGTGCAAGGTTAACCTTTTCTCTAACATGAGCATAAATCTTATTAACATTTCTCAACTTCTCCTCATATCAACTAAAGTCAATAAAAGAGCATAAATCATGACACATTTTGATCATTGTTTTATTATGATCTAAATATAAATATTAAAATTTAAAGAAAAATATACATACAAAGGTCCCCAAACCCACAACTCTTAATCAAACACCCACTTTCTCATGAACAAAATAGTGAAACATAGCTAAGATAATGTCCCAATGGAGCACAAATGATTACAAAAACTAGTTTAATGTATTAAGTCAAATGACAGTACTGTTATTTGTCACAATCAAAGTAATATTATTAATTAATTTAAGGTTCTTTTACAAGCCTTTCTCACATCAATTTATTCAGCTAATTTAAAACTAGCTACGATATGCTTTGTGCTAATGCGCTTTGGATATTATTACACTAATACATCAAACTGGTTATTAAGATATGCTTTTCTGTAGCTTATTATTTTCTGAAACCCTAAAATATGCAGTTTGTTGATTCCTTTGCATGAAACAAATGGAGCATTCGTATCCCACACTACAAGTGGGTATGTAAGAGTGAGGCAGACTTCTCAACTAATTGGCTAAAGTCATAAGCCTGGAATCTATATTTTTACGTGCGAATGATCAATATGATATTATATATGTAAGTGGTTCTTTCTTCTCTCTCCAGCTCTCTCTTCCTTCAAATTCTTTTATGGAAAATTCAAAACTGATCTAGTCGTATGGATCTACCCAGCACTATAGCCCTCCTTCGAAGAAATTGCATACTCTCAAAAAGAGTAAACTACACTTTACGGATAGATTTCTTCTATCTTTTTTAAAGTTCCACTTGCATATGAATGGTATTTTTTTATTTAGATATGATAAAAAGAACCTTTGAAGCCTTGAAGATTGTCCAAACCACACTTAGATATAGAAATCTTTAGATATAGATATTTATATTTGATAGAGATATAATTCACTAGTATTGGCAGTAGCATGATATAAAGTTTAACGTCCTACCTTTGTATGAAAATCCAACACACAAACAGATAAAAGAAAGAGGTGCAACATTCATAAGAGACATGGAAATTTTTATGTAGAAAATCCTGAAAGTGTAGTTTACTCTTTGAGAGTATGCATTGGGTAGGGTTGTGCGAGTTGGCAGGCCAGCAGCCCGTCAGTAGGTTGCCCGGACCTATGGGCTTGCAGTGGGTCGGCATGTGCGATTGTATGGGTTTGGCTGGAGCGTGTAAGGGCAGCTGGTTAGCCTGGTGTGGTTTTTAGAGTGGACTAGAAAATGAGGATGAAGGTAAAGGAAAAATTCCAACCAAAAAAATAATAATAAATTTTGCTGAATTTTTTTTAATTTTCTGTCAGAATTTGCCAAAAATTCGTCGTAAAAATTTTCGTCTGATTTATTTTGCCGGTAATAATTTTCTGATGTATGTTTTACCAGTGAAAAAAATTTCGTCAAAATTCCACCGGAAATACTCTTTACCAACGAATAGTCATTTTCTGGCTGAAATAGTCGCTGGAAAATACTATTTTTCTTGTACTTAGTCTATCCTAACATACCGAAAGTAAATCACTCTTGATGGATATTTTGCCAAAAATCCGGCCAAAAATTCTCCCACTTTTCTCACATTGAAAATACGATATTCGATTGTAATTTATACAAACATATTATATTGTATTGTTATGTTACCAAAAATTATCTTGATCGATCATGAATCTTGAGGCAAATCAAGTTAGAAAGTTTCAAAATTAATTTGGGACCATCCAAACTTTAATTTTAGCAAACTTATAATCAAAATGAATGTCTCAACGAAACGAATCCAACGACACTAAAATCAATTCCAATTTGTGTCTAAATGGGCCCAAATTAAGGGTTCAAAATATGTGAAAGCTTTAAAATATTAATTAGATGATCAAATGATATCCAAATATGACTTGCTTATAGTCAAATCGAGCGGCTCGATGAGTTGAATCCAATGAGCCCATGATTGCTTAATTCTGACATCATTAAGGCACTTAAATGCTTGATAAATGCTTATTGATCAAGAGAATCAATATAGGTTGTCTGATGGAGCACTCCAAATTGGCCCAGATCTTCTTCATATTTACGAATCATGTCACTCTCAAAATCTATAAATAAACCTCCACTCTCTAATGAGGGAGGGACTACGGAAGGAGGCTTGGACCATAGGCTAGTGATTTAAAAGAGCTCTGAGGTTTGAAGAATCCCTGAGCTCCACCCTAGTGAACCCTCATTGTCGATCACCACTACTAGACCTCTGCCCGACCATCGTCGTTGGATCTCAATTCGGCTACCATCGTCAGCTCTCTACCTGATCACCGTTGCCCGACTACGGTCCTTCTAACCTTTATTGTCCACTGACTATGGTCTCTCTAACCATCGTCGTCCAACTACGGTCCCTCCAACCACCGTTGCCCTACTTCTATCCTTCCAACCACGGTTGCCCACTAACTATGATCCCTCCAATTACCATCATCCAACTATGATCCTTCTGACCTCCATTGCCCACCGACTACAGTTCCTCTAATCATTGTTGCCTGACCATGGTCCTTCCGACCATCGTCGCTGGCTAATTATGGTCCCTCCGACCACCGTCGCCCAATTACGGTCCTTCCGACTTTCGTTCCCTGCCGACTACGGTCCTTTCGACCATCATTACCCGGCTATGATCCTTTCAACCTCTATCGTCTACTATAGTCCTTCCGACCTCTGTCACTCGTAGACTATGGTCCCTCCGACCTTTGTCACCAAAATACAATCTTACCGACCAAATGAACAAGCCAACACTCTCTTCCAAATAACACTCATGTCATTGGATTCTCATAACTCTAATTATATAATGTGCTTTATACAATGTATATTTGATACATTGAGCCAACACTTTCCCCCGAGGAAGTGCATCATTTGTAATCAATAACTAACATTAGTAGAATTATTTCAACTCGGTAAGACCCTATGGTTTTTTCCACCTTTGGGGATTTTTCACTTAAACATTTTGATATCTCTTATGATTATTGCACCCCTTTCTCTTATATATTTGTGTGCCGGATCTTCTTTAAAAAGTTAAGTTGTAAAGCTCCTTATCTCTCTACCGCCGCGAATGTTCTAGAATGCAACATGCATATATAAATATTATCGAACTCGAATAGAGTTATACTCAAATTAATTCGACTTATAAGCAAACAAGCTTATAAAAACAAATCGAATTTACACTAATTATCACCCAAACACAAATAATTAGCACAAATAACAAGATTTTTTTTTTTTTTTTTTGCAACAGCTCTAATTTCATCCCACAATATTTCCCAATTTGATTTAATTACTTTAATACTGCAATTTATCACTCTAAACAACCTATCTTAAAAAATAATAATAATTTTCCACATTCTGATGAACCTCTTATGTCAACTTCTTCTAAGTGGTAAGAAGAATGTCAACTATGATTGGTTATCATCTCAGGTCCTGAACTAAAGATACGGATAACACATATTAAAAAAAAAAAGAAAGGATAAAGAGAAGAGCACGAGAACGGCTCGCAGCATCACAAATGGTGCTCAGATAGGCAAGAAAGAGAATCTCAAATGGGTCTTATTCCATCCTCACAAACGCTGACGCAAGTCTTTTGCTTTGCATATAAGCTTTTTCAGATACCCAAAGAACCAAATTAAGGATAAGAAAGAATGCAAAAGCCATTTTGTCTTTATTTCCCTCTGAAACAATCAACTTGCTTCACCAGACAATCAGAAGGGTTCATATAAATTAAAAGAAAAAGATGAATATAGTCTTTCAACTATTTTTCATATAAGATTAGTCATTAATGCGTGCAGTTTAGGTTTCGTTTGGGACAGCTTTTGACCGCTATTTTTTCGTTGCATTTAAGAATTTTTTTTTACTAAAAAGCTGCTGTAGAAAGCAATAAAAAAGCTGTCCCAACAAAGCTTCTATCCAAAGCTTCTATCCATTGACTTCTCAAATATAATACAAAGTAATCCCTCGGTTGAATGTTGTAATATATTTGACGAGTCAAAATAACTAATTTGAATCAGTTGTCAAATGGCTAAAGTTTTGTTTGGGATAGTTTTTTTTTTTTTTTTTGCTTTTTAAAACAGTTTTTTAATACGAAAAATTTTAGTTCAAAAAATTGTCTTAAAAGAAGCCTAAATTAGACAAATGAGATAGTTTGAGTATGAAATAATCCCTCTTAAAACTTGTGAGGATGATGATTCTATTTAGATGGATTTGATTCTCTAAAGTTATTCACCAAGTGTCGTCCGTACAGAAAATAGCTTTCAGTCTGTTTCTGCTATGGGAAGGACCACTAAGTTATTCTTGGAGCACTATAACTTAGATTTTTAACACCAGAATTTTGATACTGCGATGAAAATTTCATGTTAAAAATATTTAAACTTTTTTTTTCTAATAATAAGAGTTCAAAATGTATTTTTATGAAGTTACTGGAAATATTTTGACATGAATGAAAGAGTTTTTTGTTATGAGCAGAGGGAAGTACAGAATGAAATACTTTATTAAGAAAAGCAGAACGAGATGTTATTTATTTATTTTTTATTGTTGTGCTCTTAATGTTTGAAGTCTTTTTACCAACTTAATCCAAAATATTTATTGGTGGTGGCTTACATTGATATTATCTTATCACATTATAATTTCGTTTGGTGAAGTTTTCTTATTGATTTCTAAAGCAGCTTTCTAGCATAAAAATTGGTTGAAAACAGTAAAAAAATAGTGATCAAAAGCTATCCCAAACGAATCCTAAAAATGATATCCAATTCGCTGAATGACTTCCCATGTATTTGTTTATATAACTTCACTTGCCATCTGCCTTCCTCGCATGTCCACAAGCTGCATACTTCTAGATATTAATTACCTTATGATATCAATTTCAAATGTAAATTTTTATGTCCCAACTCCAAAAACAATTTTATTGATACTTCCATCTTATTTTATTTTTCTTTTCATTTACTTGTAGAAGTTGATTGTGTTGTGGAGATAGCAAACCTTAGCTATAAGAAATCAAGCGAAGAATCATCTAACCCTTATAAAGGGTGATACTACATAAGTTCATGACATTCACATCTATTTTGCAAGAGAATATGTTTATTCAAGGAAAATTTTGGAATGAGAAGCAAAGTTTTTCCCTCATAATCGAACAATATGTTATAACCGGGTCTGACAGGGCCTGGTCGGTTCAATTGAACCGGCCTATTTCCTGTAGCAGGAATTGGAACCGGACAGGCAGATGCCATGAAATAAAATAATGAACACGTATATGTAGAGAACCAAGCAAATTTAAAATACATGCAAAAGAAAAAGAAAGTGAATTTAAAAGTGTATATGTTTGAAAGTTTATATGTTATTTAAAATATATGTAAAGATATATGTAGCCATGAAATAAATGAAATAACTTATAATATGTAAATGAAAAATATAAATAAAAGGGAAAAGATATATGCATCCAAATTACAAGAGTTCACCCCTTATGATACTGGCCAAGGAAGCAACGTACCCGTGCACATTAAATGGAAATGAAAAAGGAAATGAAAATTGTTGTACCTTTATTTGTACATTTAGATGATGCTCCTGTACTAATTGAACTGTAAAAAGAATAAATGTTAAATGAAAATGTAATAAATGAAATATAATATAAAATAAGTTATGTAAATATATATAACATATTTTGCATATATTAATTGTGAAAGAAAGGCAGAGGAACATACATGTTTTATTTTATATGCTGAATTATTGTATATGAAATAATGATTATTCATTGAGTTTATCATGTAAATTCAAACTGTTAAACTAAAATTTTCAGGTAAGTCTCCTAATAAGCAGAAATGGCTGAAAAAGAGAAATTTGTATACAGAAGAAGGCGCTAGAATGATAACATGTAAAAAAAAATCTGATTTGTATTCATAAACAAATATATGACTTGTTAGTGGCTCTTCAGTATTTGTAAAATGTTAGTCATTACTATTATGTGTAAATGTAGAAAATGTATTAACCGTCCGACTATCAGTTCCCGTCTCATTAATTCAAATCTTCGAGCCAGGTCGTGACACAATATCTTTTAAATTCCAACACAAACTGATATGGTTAAAAACAAAAGATCATAAGAAGGTTGCTGATATAGAACCTTTTAGAACACAAAAAGATACAAATAGGCATAGATAAATATTAATCAAATAACAATAAGAATTACATTAATCAAATAACAATAAGAATTACAAAGCAGCTCTTAATATGAGTTAGAAAAATTACAATAAGCATTCATCAACTGAGGCTTAGGCTTCGTTTCTAAAGTAGCTTTATGGTACATGAATTTCTAGCCAGAACAAAAAAAATTTGTACTAGAAACCTGCTTTAGAAAACATTTTAGAAAGTTGTCTCAAACGAAGCCTTAAGTACTCATCCTAAGTACAATGGAAGCTACAAGTTATCCACTTGTGCGGATTTAGCCATTGATATCACGCATCGCCGACCTCACTAGCCTAAGAATCACATATCCATAAGTCTATTTCTGTCATCTGACTTTGAGAGAGTGGGTTCTTTTCGCATATATTCCAATACACCAAGACACCTTTGTCCCATACCAAAAAGCAAAGCTTACATTATCCTGTCCCAAGTTTCATACTTGATATCTAAAACAAAGCAGAAACCAAACCAATCATTTTCAAATCCATCATCAAAATTGTATATTTTTTTCATCACAATATCTTATGTCCAATCCCTCCTTCTCATGCCTATAAAAGGCGTTACAGGACTTCTGAATTTCATGCCAACCTAAGCCAAACACTTGTTCTAGCTACTTTCCGCAACAGTTTCTCTTCCATTCCACAATAGTTATACATAAATACTTGTTTCCCCAACATGGATAAGATAAACAAATTGGTGTCCCAGAGAGCAGTGGTGATCTTTAGCACTAGCTCATGTTGTATGTGCCACACAGTTAAGAGGCTAATATGTGAGCTTGGTGTGAACCCTGCGGTATACGAGCTCGACGAGGAAACTCGAGGGAAGGAGATGGAGAAGGCTTTGTCTAAGCTTCTAAATCGAACCCCTCCTGTGCCTGCTGTGTTCATTGGTGGAAAACTTATTGGATCAACAGATAAGGTTATGTCTCTACATCTAAGTGGCAAGTTAGTCCCCCTGTTAAGAGATGCAGGTGCCCTTTGGCTTTAACCCTATGATACTATAATAATAATAATAATGACAGACTTTCAGTGAAAGGCTAAGTTACTATATACATATGAGTGCTTATGTTTGTCTCCCTTCTCTCTCCATCTTTATGTATTTCTCAGCCCCTCGGTTTTGCAAGGAAAGAAACACCAAGTTATTAACTTCAGAGTGTTTGCTAATGAAATGGTTCATATGGCAAGAAAGTGGAAGGAAATTTATTACTTTCTTACTTCTGTGCATGAATGGTTCTGCATTTCTTGTGAATTTGCAGTATGTTGTTAATTTGTTATGAATCCAATAAAGCCAGGATTAGAAGAACAGGAGAAAAAATGAAGCATGGGATTGAAGGAATGAGGAAATTTGAGGTAATTGCCTCAAGCAAGAAAGAGTTCAGCATATACTGTTCTATGGATGAATACTTCTGATGCTATATTATAATAATTCATTTCAATGAGATTTTTTTTTTAATAATACTCAGCAACCACTGTTTTCTAATGCCATATTATAAGCAATTTGGGACAGCTTCTTACTGATTTCTAAAATAATTTTTTAGTACAAAAATTTTTAATTCAAAAAAATATTTTTGTACTAAAAAGCTGCTATAGAAAGCAGTTAGAAAGCTGTCTCAAATGAAGCCTGCCTAGTGCAAGAGCTAGAAGGGTCATGAGCTTGCTTGAATTTCATTATGCAAAGATTATTTAAGCATGAATCATAGTGTTCTTAATCAAATGATTATAATTAATTAGTAGTAGTTATAAAAGTGTTTATAAAAGATGAATACTTATAGATACCTTGATTTATAAAATATGATTTGAGATTTCTTATGAAGTAAAAAAGAAAAAGGCTAAAAGTAGTGGGAACAAAATTAGAAGATGAGGAGCTTGTTATTAATATAGAAGGTAAATGATATAAATTCTAGTAGATGTGAAATTGATAATTAGTAAAAGTTGCAACATCAAATTAACTTTGTTATAATTTTTTTAAAAAATTTATAAATTTTTTGAATGAATAAAGAGCTATATTAGCTATCATATTGTTAGTTAATGCATCATAGAATTTTTTTGAGAATTGTAGTATAACTCATTAGTATATAAAAACTAAAGATTATAGAGAAATAGACTTAGATTTCCTAAGCATATTGCAAGAAAAATAAGAACTAATGTGAAATAATAATATGCAAGATTAGTGGGACTGCAAGGGCTAATTAAGAAGCCATAAGGGGGGTATTTAATCCCTTCAAAATTTTAAGATATCTTTATATATAATATATTTTTACCTATGTAAATTTAAATTTCATAGAAATATTCAATTTATGCCCTCTCAAATATTTAAGAGATATATATTAAAGAATATTAATATTAATATTCTTTTTAAAATAATCAATTTGTGTCCCCGCTGAAAAATAATTCTAGTGAACAAAAAAAAATCATAAATGACTAATCAAGCAGTATTGCAAGAAAAAAATTCATAAATTTAAGTTATCAATTCATGTAGTACTAAATATAAATGAATATAAAAAGATGAAGCATATAACTAAGACTTCGTTTGGGATAGCTTTTTTATTGCTTTTTAAAGCAGTTTTTAAGTTAAAAAATCTTCAACAAAAACCAACATAAAAATCCACCAAAGAATTTGTCAATGTCACACTATTCATAATTCATTATCTTCTTCACTATTTCACATCAGCAGTATTATATATATTCCTCCATATCCATATTGCCTGAAAGCAGCAGCACAGAAAGATCTGAGGATAGAGTGAATTCATTTCCACACATTACTTGAGCTATATCCAGTATTTTTTTTATCACTTGAATCCCTTTATAATGGGAAAACATGTATAGAATATCTTTTAAGTGCCTCATCAGTGACCAAAATTCCCTTGTCATTTTCTCCTATTTTGATTCCTTGGATGCATGTCTCAATTAATTCCTTCAGCTGAGATGAGCATAGAAGTTAAGCAAGTTGTGGCCATGTTTAAGGAGTTGTTTAGTCTTCTTGATGAGAGATATATGGTAATTAGTGAGCAATTAAATTGTAATCAATATTTAATGGGTAATATATGAATAATATATGGATGATTTAGGCTGAATTTGTTTTGAATTTGGGTTAGGATATCCGATCGAAAATTTGGTTATGATCGATGTTAAAGTCGTTGGATTTATATTAAGAGAAGTGCAATAATGAATAATCAAGTAAAATCTAGCAGATATGGTTCTAACCAAAAAAATTGGTCAAGTAGTTATCTAGCCTAATTTTTTTCTCAATTATTTATGTAGGATAATACCCTAAAAAAGATCAAAGATTAAGTTTCTAATTAAGTTATTTGATGAACACTTAACTTGACATGCCATAAAAATTTGACTTAATCTAGCATGGATTTAGATATCTATTTGAATTGAAATCTTTCAAAATTAAATTCATGACCCACCAAACTCTGATTTCAACAAACTATTGTTAAGTTGAACATCTTGATGAGGCAAACCTATCAGCGCTAAGAATGCTCTGATTCAAGTATGAATGAGCTCTAAAGAAGCAATTAAAAAATAATAATAAACTTTGAGGCATTAATGGAAGATCAAATGATCTCCAAATCTAGCATGCTCATGACAAATTGAGCTTCTCGATAAGACAAATCCAATGAGCCCAATAGTGCTTAATTTTGTCATTATTAAGGCACCTAAATGCTAAAAATATAGTATACGATCAAAGGAATTAATACAGGTTTCTTGATAGAGTGTTTAGATTTTTCTATTTACAAAGCATGCCACTAAAAAAAATTATAAATAGACCATAATTTTCTACATAAAGAGGACATTTGGCTAGAGTTCCAAGAGAGCTTAGAGACTTAAATATCTTAGAACTCCATCGGAGCTCCACCTAATTGCCACCGGCGAATGATCGCCTGATCATTTTCATTTGAACATCGTCCTATCGCTACCATCGGACCACTATTAGTCCATGCTCAGGCGCCACTATTGGACCACTATCCAATTGTAGTTGTTGGACTATAACTTAACCATCATTCAACCACAATCTAGATCCACCAACGTGTGGCTAGAAGACTATTACTATCTGAACTCCATCATCTAACCACTGTCACCCAATTATGATCATCAAACCAATGTTGCTCAACTATGATCTCTAAACTACAATCATCCGACCAACATTGCTCGACTATTGTACGTCAACTATTATCACTCGACTATAGAAAACTTCACCCAACTATAATAACTTGATTTACATTATTTGACGATAGCCCTCAGTCCATCGTCTCACATAATAGTTTGGCATAGTTTTTTTTTTTTTTTTTAAGATATAGGTTTAGGGGCAACCCTTAAGATAAACTCATCGCAAAACATCCTTGAAACCTCTCGCTCCTCTTGACCCAAGTTTCCAAAACCCTCGACTACAAATAAATGAAGAAGCAAATATGAGTTCTCGTTGGGGAAGGCTTAGAGTGGACCAACGATGTGTAAAAAAGAAGATGAGTTCGTGAGATGAAATCTATTAAATCTTTGGATTTAGTAAATCTATGATTTCAGGGAGGATTTTAAGTTTTGCCTTTTTTTACTGTTTGGCAAGAATTTTTTTGGGACTTTTGAGCCAATTAAGGCACTCACACATACATAAGTTTTGAATCCAAGTCATCTTGGTAGATAGCCAAAATTCTCAAACAACAACAAATCAATATGAGCTGCGTGTTTGGCATGATTGAGAATTCTATAGGATCAGAGCAGTTATGTGGTAACTAGTAAATAGTTTTTTGGGTTTATTAATATTCATTATTGGAAAATATTCTTGCAATAACCTATATTTTGACCCAAATAATTTTTTTAATAGTCATTTTAAATCCAAATCATAATTTGTCTTCGTCATAAAATAAATATTATTGTGTTTTAATTACACTAATTTTTTTTCATAATTTTTGGGCAATGATGCAAATCTTTAAGAAACTGACATCTATCGGTACAAGTGGGGATTTTGAGACTGTTAGCTATTCGTTTTCAAACATATTTCATCAGTATTTTATAAATAAAATAAGCTAATTTATGAATATTTATTAAATTATATATAATTATATTAATTTTTATATTATTATTTTATTATAATGTCTTAAGCCAATATCTTTAAAATCCCATTTGCCTCATTTGGTTTTCGTTTTCCCAAGCTAGAGAAAGGAATGGAAAATTTTGAGAGAAAAAAGAGGAGAGAGAGAAAATAGCTAGGTTTTGGAGGCTGTAGAGCAATTTCTGTCAGTCAGCCAAGTTAAAAAATTTGCTCGTCTCATTCTAAGGAACCATCACCTTATTTCTGATTTCAATAATTTTATGTTTTGATATTTTTTGATAAAATTTATATTTTCATAATCAAAAAATGAGAATAATTTTGTATTGTTAAAACTTTCACCACATAATTTTTGGTATGTGATAGATCTCATAAATATGAGCATTTTGACTGGAACATATTAAATTTTCACAGATTAAATTGAAAGTTATGATTTTTTTAAGTAAATGCATAGAAGATAAATTTGATAGATTTTTCTATATTTATAAATTTATGTATTTCATACATAATATTGACTTACTTGGCATAAAAAAGATAACATTTGTAAGCAAGGGAAGAATGGCTATTAACATTATAATGAATATAGGTTGGCTCTTAAAATATAATATCCTGCGCAGAAGGATGGGTCGATAGACTTTCCTTTAAATAAAAGGTCGGTAGTATAATCCTAGTCTGTAACTGATTGACTGAATTATATCGACGAGTAGAGAGTGATGACTCTTAAATGATTATTGAAAGCACCCATGAAAATAAATGATTAATAGAAATCAATGAAAGATAAGATGAGATTGACTAATGAATTGTTGTGACAGATAATAGATGTAAAGAAGAAAATATTACATTAAAGCTAAATTGTCTTGCCTTGCTTTTTATAATTATATTCATGATTGCATTTATATGATAGTACGTTGAATTGATTGATAAATATAACTGAGATCTTGTTGATACATCATAACATAGCATACGGACATGACTCATTAGGTGATAGTATTATTTATTGTATGTCTTACAATTTAATAGATTTCTTTTGACTTCACTAATTATATTAATTTTATTATTGTATTTTAAAATTTTTTATTGCTCATATTAACTGATAATTGATATTAACTAGAATTGAACATACATATTGATTCTTTTACCTTGCATTAAAAGCAATGATAAAGTTTTGTTTACTGTCTAGACTTTTATACTCATTATATGAATTTTTATGATTTCAGATCAGAGAATAGGTCATGACCAGTTGGAGTGATGTTGACAAAGATCCTCAAGTTTTTTTTAATTTATTTATATTTTTTTCATATTCTTTTATAGTCAGGAGTTTGTGATATAATAGTAATTATATTGATCTCCTGGTTATTATTGTATATTAATTTTGGAAGAATAAATATAGTGCAATATCTTGATATATGCAATTGTTAGTTATTTTTATTGAATATAGATTTATTATTTGGATGATTTATAAAAGCTATGATTGATTAATTAAAATGATAAAATAGATAATTCTTCCAAATTTAATTATGGGGTGTTACAATTCTTATGTAGGTCAATTTTAAGGTAGATTTTTATTTAAGGAGAGTTTAGGACAAAAATAGCTTGCACTTGATTTTTGTCATGCAATATGAGAAAATGAAATTAAACTAAATAGTGAGCTAATACAAATGTATGTAACTAAGAATAAAAACTCTATGTGATTCTTTGTTTATTTGGAGTGATTAGATGATTACTAAAAATCGATGTTGACATAACTATAACTTGACCATCATTTGACTTCCATCTAGAAACACCAATGTACGACTAACAAACTATTACTATTTTAATTCCATCATCTGACTAATATTACCCAATTATGATCATCAGACCAACTGTAACAACAAAAAATATAAAAAAGTATTTTAAAATAAAAATTTAAATTTATGTTCAAATTGAGGCGCTTCGACAGTATGCATGGTAGTGCTGTGACGTTAGACTTGAGAGCACAATGATGCCAGAAATCACTGCCACAGCATTGAAGCCTCTATGTCTATAGTAACTTTGATTCAACATGCAGTGTTACGGAGTCAAGTTTGAGCGCTACAGTGCTAGGCCACTAAACGTGTTTTTATATATATTTTATTCTAAATCATAAGGATTAAGCCACCGCCGCCTCATCCCTTCCCCATTTCGCTTGGCTTGCTCAGGATGGAAATGGGAGAAGAGGAAGAAGATGATAGGAGAGAGGAAAGAGAAAGTGGTATTTCGAGGCTTTTTTGTCTGTCATTTCTATTGAACACGCTATTCTACTCATAGTAAGTAACATTTACTCTATACCTGTTTTCAATAATTTAGAATTTGGTATATTTTGTCTCTCCTAAAAGTTATAAAAAGCTTATATCTCACACTTAAGAGAACTTTCACCGTATAACTTTTGATATGTGATAGATGTCATCAATATGAGTATTTTGATTGAAATAATTTTGAATTTCATCAGATAAAATGATAGTTATGAGTTTATGAAGATATTGCATATTTTTTGAATTTTCCTGTATTCCATACATCATTGCATTTATAGATGAAATGATAATATTGTTGTATGACGTTATATGACGAAGGTGATATATGCATACAAGCAAAAAGGCTGGTTGTTAACACTATAATTAATATGGGCTGACTATTAAAACTTAATAGACTGCATAGGAGGATGGAAGGCGGAGTTTTCCTTTAAAGAGGATTTATGATATTATCCCGATTGTAGCATATAACTGATTGATCGAATTATGTCAACAAGTATAGGGTAATGACTCTTAAATGATTATTGAAAGTCACCTATAAAAATAAATGATTAATAAAAATAAATGAAATATAAGATAAGATTGACAAATGGATAGATATGATAGATAACAGATAAAGGGATGAAAATACTATATTAAATCTGGATGTCTTGCCTTGTTGAATCTTGTATTAATACATGCATATATTGATAGTATTGCTAGATAGACCATATAACATTGATGTATGTGCCTATATAACATATGATAATAATGAGGTGTGTACATAGATAACATGTGATATGGATATGTGCACTGATAGTACATGACATATAAGAGGGATAAGACTGTCGACTATTGATTGACATGACATGATAAATATTGACTACTTATGACCATTGATTTTGAATTGATATCTGACGAATTGACATGAAACTGAAACTCCACTATGTAATTTAAAATGCTATTGATATGATTACATATATGATATGTATTGATTTCAATTGTAGATATTTGTAACTTGTTGAGTTGTAATGCTCATTATATGATTTTTACATATTTTCAAAAAAATGTAAGGAAGCATGAGGATGAGCTATGTTTGGGCCTCTAGTAGTCTTTTTATTTTTGTAGTCATATGTTCATCATGATGAGCTAGTTTATTTTATGCATGACTAATGTATATGTATCATTTTGGGCTTATACGGGTTATGCATATTGAATAAATATAAATGAAATGTTGCCTATTTTTTTTACTATTTCAATAAAATTTATAAGTCTTGGTTGAATGGTTAAATAATTGTAAATGTAAATAAGAAAAGAAGACACAATTTTTTCAATTTAAATTATGGGGCATGACACTAACGTTGCTCAACTATGGTCTCCGAACTACAATTGTCCTACCAACATTGCTTAACAATTGTACGTCAACTATTATTACTCGACTATAGTCCAACATCACCCAACTATGATAACTTGATTTACATTATTTGAGGATAGTCCTTCGTCCACCGTCTCACATAATAGTTTGCATAGTTTTTTTTTAAGATATAGGCTTAATGCAACCCTTAAGACAATATAATCTTAATTAGTTTAAACTTACTGCAAAACATCCCCGAGACCAAGGCTCCTCCTGACCCAAGTTCCCAAAACCCTTGATGACAAATAAATGAATAAGCCAATATGGGTGCTCGCTGGGGAAGGCTTCGAGGGTACCAACAATGTGTGAAGGAGAAGTTGAGTTCGTGAGACGCATAGATTAACTTAAATCCATTGAATCTTTTGGTTTAGTAAATTCCCAATTTAAGATGGGATGAAAGGTTTTGCCTTGTTTTACCATTTGGTTGGATTTTTTTTTTTTTGACTTTTGAGCCAATTAAAGCTCTCACAGGTACATCACATACATAAGTTTTGAAACTCCCAATCAATATCAGATAAGGTGAGCTGTGTGTTTGGCCGTATTTATAATTACGTATGATCATAACAGTCATGTGGTAACTAGTCATTAGTTTTTTGGGTTTATTAATATTCATTTTTTAAAAGATTCTTGTGTGGGTCGATTTTTAAGTTTTTTTTGGGTCAATTTTAAGTAGATTCTTATTTAAGGCGAGTTTAGGGCAAAATCTTACACTTGATTTCTATCATGCAATATGAGAAAAGGAAATTAAACTAAATAGTGAGCTAATGCAAATGTATGTTGCCGAATCACTGAACCTGCCCCGAAAAAAAAAACTCTATGTGATTCTTTGTTTATTAGGAGTGATTAGATGGTTACTAAAAATGCAATGTTTTAATTTACTATGTTTTTGATATCTAATTATAGTAATAATTATCAAATTAATTAGTTAATTATTTTTAAAATAACTAATTATTTAACTAATACTCATACTAATAATTTAATTAATCTTTAAAATATTATTTAATTGGTTTTAATTATTAATTATATTTTTAATTATCTCATTAATTCTTTTAATATTCAACTACTAATTAACTATTTAATTATTATTTATAATGTTATATAATAATTATTTTTATTAGAAATTATAAAATTAAACTATTTACTTTAAATTTTAGAGGGATTTACATATATACCACTTTATTTCATGTTATTTACATATTTAACATCTAAAATTTTAATATTATATTCCTACAACTCATATAAAATTTTAATATCAAATATATCACTCATATATTTCATTCTTATCACCTATACCATCCTAAAAATTTTAATATTTCATTTCATATATTTATATTTATTATACGAATTAGATATGTAATATTAAAATTTTAGATATTAAATATATAAATAGCAGGAAATAAAGTGGCATGTAATTACTAATTAGTTAATTAACCTAAGGTTTGCTTTTCTTTCCTCCTCGTCTGCCATTTCTCCGGGCTGCGTCGGCCCTCGCGTGCGTCGCGTGAAGTGGTGTTGAAAGTGTCGCTAAAGAAGCTTCTTCGCCTCCTTTGGGGACGTCGGATCGGAAGTTACGACGGGAGCTTGCTCGCTGCGAAGGTAACCATCTTTATCCCTTTCGCGCGCTTCTTCGGCCAAATCCCGTAAATCCTCCGAACCACATGATTTAGTAAATCCAGGATTTACGGAAGAAAGAGGGAACGGAGGATTTATTCCGCCGTGAGACTTACCGGGCGCTCAAATCCCGTTTGGCAGGATTTAGGCCCAAATCCTGCATAAATCCTGTTGCCAAACAACCCATAACTGTGTTTCATTGCATCCGTGCTATTGCTTTTACATGTGTATTAGCTTTAATTGTAACTATCATTTTTTGTAAACTATGTTGTTGGACATCATGTTAATGGTGCTTGTGCAACTCTTAGCCATATTCTTTCTATTTCTTTTAAATAGAGTTTCTAGTATCTACCATTGAGCTTACTATAAACTTTTATACTCAACATTTATTTTTTTATCTATTCAAATTCCATCATTTATATGATCGAAATATTATTTGTGCATGAGGACATGTTATTGTGATTTTCACAATTGCCATGTGAAACTAGTATTTTTTTTTTTAAAATCATGGTGCTTGAGCATGGATTGACTGTTCAATTTATGTACCAAAACTCCAAAAGTGAAGAGTCTACCTTGTAACAGATATGTTCAATTGTGTGGCGACGACCTCACCAATGCTGACTTTGGTTGTGCATTCCTAGTGATAACTGTTATAAACATTCACGCACATTGACGGTAACATGATATGGATGATGTGATAGTATTTGTATGAGATTGCTATTAGTATATCATTATCAAAACTTCTTATGTTATCATAGTAGAATGAAAGTTTGGGTTTCTTCTAGGCTGACGGGTTGGAGGAAGAAAGAATGAGAGAGAGAAATAGGTATGGGGAGAGAGCATTCTAGAGAAAGGGGCAAGAGAGACCATGAGGGATGAGAGATAGAGGAAGTATAATTCAAGAAACCATGTTTTCAATTCACTATTATTATCAACGATGCTTATAGAAGATTTAATACCCTTTACATAGACTTTGGACACTTAAACCATGGGTAAAATCGGAGAACTAATTAGGAATGACTTAATGATATGTCCTTATTACATAAAATGAACATGCTTAAAATTGAAATGACACATGGCGCAATGCTTGCCAAGATCTTGGTCTAAGAAGAAAATAATACTTTAATGAAATGCGTCAAGTCAACTAAAATGAAAGAAACTGTTCTCCAACGAGTTTGAAAGTGGTATCAATGGTGATGTCATGGAGGTTAGATTAACATGTGGGTTCTCCTATGGCAACGACAAAGTTAGAATGTACACTTCTGAAAGGGTATTTGGGTTTCAACTCTATACCTCATTGTGCTATTGTGAGTGATCATTTATTTGAATAAGGATCACATGATGGTAAGGTTGGTAATTATGTTCGAAAATTAAATTGACTAGATAATCACTCAATTTTTAATAAATATGAAATCAACTAACTCAATGATAGCTCGTTCAAAATGATTTCAATTCAATTTGAAATCAACTTAATGGATAATATTAGATGCTTCTTTGTGTTGGTGTTAAAACATATATACACGTACATTTATGAATATTCACAATTTTTTAATACATAAAGAGTATATGTATGCACAAATGAATTTATATTTAATATATTTAATAACACGTATAATTAAACTTAATATTATTTTATAAATTAAAATATTGATTAGTGATTAAAAAATATTTTATAAAATTAATATACTTTACTTGAATAAACTCAAAATTGATCTTTTTTAACTCCTCTCAAATTTAGCTTGAATTAAAATTGAAATCTTTAATTTTAACCCGATACGCTTAAACTCATTCAATCACATTTTTATATGTTGGTATATCAGTGACAATTTTGGTAGTACAAAATAAACTTCCATAATTAGTGATGGACTGTGTAGCAATGCAACTGATGCGGACATCCAACCGTCCATGCCTATTCGAAGAGGAGCTGAAGATCGACGGCCATCATCGTCCCACGTTATCTTAAATTTTATTTGTAATTTTTATTTCTATTATGAATTTTTAATTTTTACCCTTACTTAAGAGGGTCGTCCTATGTAAGCCCTAGGGGCATATGAGTCTTGTTTTAGTTTCTTAGGCCTATATATATAGGCCCTTGCTTATGTAATGTAATAAGGGATTACTAATAAGATTTTGTGTTTGCACTTGTGTTCTTTGGAGAGAACGTTAGTGAGATTCCTATGGGAGGGAATTGGAGTTTCCACCAGCCGCAGGATGGGTCCGGGGTCGTGGCTTGAAGTCCCTTGGAGAAGGGCAACGTAATACCCGTCAGCTGCAGGATGTGTTCGGGCTCACGGTTGTATCTTTCTTTCCCTAAATACTTTTCTCCTCCTCCCTTCACCGCCGGCAAAAACCCCCCACTTGCCACCGGCCGATTCTTCCACAAACCTCTCCAAAGCCACAAGCCACCTCCACTTTATCTATATCAATTGCCGGCCATAAACCCCTCCACCTCTATAGCCGGCCGATCACCTTCTCCACTAAACCGCCACTTCCTTAGCCCTCTCATCCTAGTCTCTTTCTTTCCTATTTGGGATTTGTTTTAATTTGGAAAGCTTTTGAATTTAGATTCATTTGAATTTAAATTTCAAATCCTTTCTTAAAGTAGTTATCTTATTTTAGGAACGTATGCAAATCAAACCTATTTTAAAATTCAAATATGATTGGATTTAAATACTCTTCTCTAATTTAAGGTTCCTCAATTGGCAAGTCTTAAATCACCTCATAAAACCCTTTCCCAAGCATGCCATCAGCCCTTGCTCCCCTCTCTCTCACTTTTCCTAATTAATACCCCTCAAAAATTTATTTGGGATCATCTTAAATTTAGAAAGATTTTGAATTTCAAATTCAAATTTATTTGAATTTAAATTCTTTCTTAAAATAAGATTGATTTAATTTAGAAACTCCCACAATCTTCTCAAATCTGAAATTAATTCAGATTTTCAGATTTAATGCAATTCCCCACATTCATCGAACCTGGACATCCCCTCTCTCCTCCCTCTTTGGACGGCCCCTTCCCCCTCCCCCTCCCCCACCTAATTAATGAGCCCATTAACACCACCCCAATCAATCCATTAATTCCTCTAATCAAATCTCCAATCAATCCCATACATAGACCGGCCCCTCCCTCTCACATATCTAATCAATTTCTCCCAATTAATTCCCTAGGCCGATTTACGAAGCGAGCATATCCGTGAAAAGGTTGAAGTAGCTCTAGTTACAGATAAGATTAGAGAGAGTCGCCTTAGATGATTTGATCACGTAAATCGGCGGCCTTCCGATGACCCTGCTAGGAGAGTAGATGTATTAGATTTGACCCATGTTAAGAAAGGTAGAGGTAGACCTAAAAAGACTTAGTAAGAAAATATTAGAGATGACCTTTCTTTATTAGATTTAAATGAGAATTTGACTCTTAACAGGACACAATGGAGAAAAAGGATTCATGTAGCTGACCCCACGTAGTGGGATAGAGGCTTGATGTTGTTGTTGTTGATGTTGTTGGTCAACTAGAGAAAATTGAACTCTCAATTGTTTATTTTGACATTAGGACTATTTCTTAAAGCTACCCCAAATTAGCAACTTTGGTTGTAAAAATTAGCTACCCACCACAAAAATTTCTAAAAATCAACAAAAAATAGTAGCCAAACAATGAAATTATGGTTATATTTAAATTGCTATATATATATCTATAATTGAGAGGTAGTAAAAAAATGATAAATTGTAAATTAAAAAAATTTGGAAATTGTATATTTAAATTGCATTATGTTATTGGCAATCTTTTTCAAAATTATCATTATTATTATTATTTCATTAATTAAAATTTTACCCACCCTGAAAAACTAAGTTGGTTCCGCCCCTGGGCAAGGTTATAAGACCCACCCTACCATTCAGGCCACCTTGCTTATAGGGCATAGTCATAAGATTGACTGTTTGAGTTTTCCCACCCTATAATAAATAAAGTGAATATGGTGTGTGTGTATGTTATGATAGGTTTATGAGTCTTACAGCAAAATATCATTTGTCTTGAGATTATTTTGTTACAATTATTTGCTTCATTAAAGACCTTAGGTGAGAGGATATAAATGGATTAAGCTACAGAATTCACCAAAATTTTAAATGAGGCTTTATGCAAATATTTGGATGTGAAGGCATATAATGAACATTATGTTAAGACTATTACAACTATAATTAAAACCCCTAATGATACACATTTACCTTTGCTTTACAGCATAATATCAAAATGATTTGATGTGGGGCTCAACATCATGTTCAATTAATAGATCACTATAGGGATGTGATTTTATTACTTTCCAAAACTGATTGGAAGATGTCATGCAAAACTCATTGACCAAATGATCAATGAAATGAATCAAATAAAGTTCCCATTAGAGAAATCATTAGCTTCTTCCCTTAAGCCTATCAACAATACATTGACAAAAGAATCATGCGCAGTAAAATGTGATTTTATCAAAGAAACTATATAATTCACGATTGATGATTCACAAATAATATTTTGAGAATGTATTAGTTACAAAAGAAGATTTACAATTATAATATGAGTATTGTGTTGAATTTGAACCTATACCTAACTTAGGACATGAGCATGAACCTGGACTTGTACTGAAATGAGAGTCGAGATTTGATATAAAATTGGGAAAGCGGTGCTTTCATTAGGCCCTTAAGCACATTGGGATAGATACTCATGAAATGAAATATTGGAAAACTCCAGTAGTATTTCAGACTTCAATGTGTCTAATTTAACTTTATTTCATAAAATTGTCATTAATGCTTGGCTTCCTCACTCTCTTCGTCTGCTTCTTATAAGTACATTCTAGTATCATATTCGAAGGATTTATTGATCTTGTTCTTGGAGCTAACTTATATACAAGGATTGTGTTTTGCTATTGATGGTGAATGTTAAAGTTTCTTATTCTTTGAGATGACATACTTATTTGTGATAATTTATGGATTATCTTATAAGAAGCCCAACGATTTTGTCTATATTTTCATGATGTTAATCAAATACATAATTCATGTGAGTCGAGTATTTCCAAACTAGTCAGAATGATGCAAACTGGAAAGTTATGTCTGTTTTCACTCTGTGGACTATAACAATCAATGAATTTTCTTCCACAACCCTATTTTTCCATCCACTTTCCTCAAATGGCTGCATTTTCGTAGAACCATAGCAATCAACAATTTTTTCTTCTTTGGCTTGTTCATACTAGCACTGTAGCACCCGAGCGGCGCCTTCCATCTGTGACTTTTCCTAGGTTCCTTATATGTGTTGATTGTCGACTTTCCCTTTGCCAATGTATTGAACAGAGCCTTCCATGTGTTGGAGTTTGTAAAACCTACAATATTTGACCATATATTGATAGATTTTGAAAAGTTATCATATTTGGATATTTTTTTGTTTATAAATAGGACTCCTAAGGCATGCAATATTCGTTCAATGGTTCTTAAAATTTCATATTCCCTTTTAATGCTTATGTGTACTTTTGCATTTGGATTTTTTATATGTTTTGCATGGCTTGAAGACTAAAGTTCAAGGGCAACTCTTCGTATACGTACATGGGTCCGGATATTTCTTTCGGTGCCTTTTTATTGTATTTCTTGACATTCCATTGCTTCGTGACCATTGTGTGTGCATGATTAAAATTTTTGGAAAGGGTGATGCGCTTCGTATTCCTTCTTGCAGTATGAATCTTGATTGTTGGTGAAATTTTATATTTGTCTTTAATTTTTCTTGATTTGAGATTTTGGTGAGTAATACCTTATTGTGAAATCTTCTCTTTCCATTTTCTCATTTTGAATTCACATACATCATCTTAGCAAACTTATGACTTATTTGCTCATCTTATTCCAAAATCCAACTTAGGTGTAAGGTTTATGTCCTCTACTAATTGGTAGATATCATTCATTGGGTTATAAATTTATTTGTGATAATTTATGGATTATCTTGCATGAACCACAACAATTTTATCTAGATTTGCATGACAAATATAAAATACTTAAACCCTTAGAGCCAAAATTTTTCAATTTGGAAGGATGAAAATTGGAAACTTATGGCTGCTTCGACTCTTGAGATTTGGCGATGATTTGTTTTCCATTGGTATCCTTGTTTTCCCATCGACTTACCTTATGTGGCCCTAGTTTCTTAGGAATAATAGTTGGCGACTTTCCTTCTTTGATTCTTTCACATTGGCACTATAGCCTCAAGTCATACATTCTATCAACCGACTTTCCTTTTGCACGTGTGTTGGAATTGATCCTTCCATGTGCTAGAATTCATGAAACATGTTATATTTGGCTAAATCTTACTGAATTTTGAAAAGTTATTTTATTAGATTTTTGGGTTATAAATAAGACGTGGGGAATTCAATCTTCATTTAATGTTTAAATAAATTTCAACCCCTTCTCAGTACTTCTATGTGTTGTTGGATGTACATCCTTTGAGCATTTCATAGATCTTGGCGACCACTTCGACGATGAATCTTCTTATCTTCTTGTAATGATGTGAGGCCTAAATCTTTCATTATGTTATTTCTATCCTTATTTTTGCTATCCACTTGTTAAGTGACTGGTGTGTGCTCGGGATTGAAGTTTTGTCAAATATGATGCGTGTCTGATTATTTTTATAGTATGAATCTTGATTGTTGCTGAAATTTTATAGTTGCTCTCAATTTTCTGATTAAATTTCATATTTTGATAGTTATTACATTATTTTTGGTTGAAGGTAGTTTGTTTGTTGTTTTTTGTATTAAGGGTAACTATTTTTCTTATTGAACTTGAGAGTTGTAACCTCCAGATTGTGGCTTTTTGTATGCTTTCATATCCTAAGTTGCATTAGTGAACCCTACCTGCTTTAAGGGCCTGCATTATGCTGAGCCTCTTTTGATCAACTAGAAACTCACTCAAACAACAGGATAAATAAGCGACTCCTCACATAGACCTCATGTTGATTCAACTGTCAATTTCAATTTGTGGTAGTCTTTCTTCACATCATCTTATATCGATAATTCTTTTTTATTTTTGAGTTACTATATGAGAAAAATGAGAATTCTTATTCGACTATTCACATTGTTTCTTCTTAAAGGTATGCGCAAAGCATTCATTAAGTTTAATTTTTAAATGGATTTCTAGTTTGTAATAGATTTCCTTGTTAATATTTTACTTAAAATGTCATAAATTATTTCATAAATATGATTTCTATGAAACTTGGTGAATCATATAATACTATCTCATGTTCTATGTGATATGCTTGCTTCAATTAACTGTGTACTTTGTCAGCACTCGCTTTTCATAGTAAAAAAAACTCTTGCGCATTGACATTTTTGCATTTGATGCGCTTGTTCCCACATAAAACCAAACATATTATTTGGGGCTTGAATGGATATCCTTGATTGCCTAAATTCGCAAAGCAATTCCTTCTAAGCTCTCACTTGACATCATTACTAGCTAGAATGGCATCTTAACAATGGTATTTTTAGTACTTTACCATTTGCCTAGTAAGATGGTCAGTAATTTTATGTCTCATGTCTCAATGCACGCACTGCCCTGTGTTATCTTTTTTTTTTAATCCATATTAAGTTTCTATAGAGAAAGATTACCGGATAACTGATTTTGTGCTAGAATTGTGATCCCTTCTCTCCGCCCTCTTAGAATTTTCATTTGTCTGCTAGTTTTCATAACCTCTTCAAGCATATGCAATCCGATCATATGAGCTAAAGAAATATTTTTGTTGTGATTGTTGAATATTTGATAAATTCAGTTTCTACCTCAGACTTGTGCTCAGCTAAAGATGGACGCAAGGCACTCGTTAGAAATTCGGAAGTAAGACGTTGAATGCTGATATACAGATGCATGGAAGCATACTATTGTATTATTTCTCTTATTTTTTATTTCATGCTTGGTACAAGCAGTGATGTCAAGCATTATCTTCTCTAATACAAATTTTGGGGTGTAGGCATCTTGATGAACAGAGCCGAATTCTGCTGGAATCCTATCGAACAATGTCCCATGAATTGCATAATCTTCAAGTATGTATGACATGCCACTAGAAACTTGTTTAGACAGAAATGCCTTATAAAGTATTTTCTTCCTTTGTTTTAGAGATTCAAATCTCTGACCTCCACTTTTGAGGTCAAAGGAAATACCACTCTACCTAGTGGTTGGTAGTTAAAATAATTCTTAAGAAATGCTCATGCCTTGTTAACTATTGCCATTATAGGGAAATTGATTGTTTTTGCCTTTTGATGTTAAGGTAGAAGAAGAAATGCTCATGCGCAAACTTTATGAGCACATGTTAGCGGAGGGTTTGATCAAAAAGGTATTTTTATTTATTTTTAAAGCCAGCTCATGTTAGCATGACGACACAATCTGCATAGGTCTACCTTATATATATATATATATATATATATATATATTTTTTTTTTTTCAGACTTGTCTGCGTTATCCATTTATAACTATGCTAGTTAAAAGCTAATCAAATTTCATGGCAATCAATATACTGGTTTCATTTCCTATTATGTCTTCCCCGTACTTGATGGCATTTTGTAATATTTAGTTTATACTATAGTGTTAACCATGCTAATCTTTTTTATATTCTTAAAAATATCCTGCTAGAATAAATTTTAGCTTGCCGGTTCTTCTGATCTGCCAATGTTAAAAAGAAAGTCAAACTACGATTCCTTTTAAAAGATGAAGGGCATAACGAATAAGCTTGTGCTGGAAGTGTAGATATTGTTGCAGTGCTGGGTGGGGAAACCCTGTGGCTGTGATTATTGCAGAGATCTTTACCATTGATTTGAAGAATTTCAATACCCACAGTAACTTCTAAATGCACCACGATAGGTGGCTGGAAATGACGATCTTCTTCTGACTTTCTGACTTTGTTGATGCCTATTGGTTAGCACAGCCTTGCACCATAAAGTGTTTGCATGCTTACCTACAGAGATGCACAAATGCTTATCTAATCGTATCAAGTTGTATAATTGTCTTGATTTTTTCGCTTCTGTTGTGATTATAAGCTAGTGGTTTTATTACCTCTATGCTATTTTTAGCTTATGAGAAGATTCTCCAATTAACCTTAAAATCTGGATTAATATAAGCTTTAAGTGAGGCCGGAAAGATCCTTCTTAGAAGCTAGATAGTGGCTTGTCGGCAAACCCAAATAAAGTTGATGTAGAATTGGATTTGATAGTGGTGTTTGAACGACAGAGATTTAGTTCATGTTTAGATGATACATAAGGTAATCATTGAATGAAACGTTAATGAAGAAAGAACATGAATCTACGGAGACAAAAGGATTTTAGAGATTATTTGAAATGGAGCATAACCTAAAACCTGGGGCATAAAAATTCTTCTTGGAAGCTTGTTCTTTCTTATCCTGCTTGAATTCTTCGTGATGGATTCGACCAAAACTCTTCTTGAGTTGTCGTTCAAGGAATTTGATTTGAAAGAGTAAAAATGAGCAACTTTATGGTCATTAACTTTTTAGTTGGATACATGGATGAATACATGCATGTCTTTATGCTTTCGCTACTCTCAGATTCATAATAGCAGGGACTAGTAAACTCTTAACAACTCTTAATTAGGTGGTTGTCGCAAAGTAGATGATCGGCATTTAATTAGGAAAAAATCTAGGTGGCCATAAGTAATAAGTTAGCTACATAGACAACAAAATAAGGAGAATGACTAACAAGACTTCCTTATCTGGATAGATAGTGTTCGACCATCATATAATTTTGGTTTGGTTTGCCTCCTCATTATTGATGCAAGCAAACTAGAGAGAAAAGCCAGATAAAGAGAACAATAGGCAACACTTGCTATATTAGATTCAAATAGTAGCAATCATCCACTAATTCAAATAGTAGCAATCATCCACCAATCTTCAAAACAAAATAAAAGTTGAAACCAATCGAAACAAAAGAAAAAATAAAAGGCGCTATCCTCAGAACAACCGTAGGAACGGTTTCCTCACATGCATCAAAAAGTAGGTAAAGTAAAGTATGTGCTTAGGGCTAGCAAACCAAATGGTCCACCACAGCAAGAAGGTCCAACCGTCCAACCAACTCCTCTAGCAAATGCTTCCAAATCAGCCAACCAATAACACCAATCACTCAAGAAGAAAGATACAGGTGGAATGTAATTTGTGGAGAGAAGAAGAGGTAAGAAGCCCAGACGAAATAGAGAAGAGAAGGAAACGGAACAAGCTCTCAAGCTTTTCCAAGAAGAGAAGAAACCCTCAGGTTTTAGTGGCTTTGCCAAACAATTTTCAACAACCTTTTCCATCCAAAAACATGTTATATTTATAGGCAAACCATAAGGAAACCAAACAGCCATAGCACCTCCAACTAAACCAATTAGATTTAGGGAAATGAAAGACCAAAGGTCACCAAACAGCAGCCATAAATAGGTACAGGAAACAAAGAGAAAAGCCCACGGATAACAAGCCAAAAAGGCCACGGAACCAGCCAAAAAAAGCCACGGAATCAGCCAGCAAAGCCACGGGAACACCACCCAGGTGTGAGACCCGAAGAGGCAACAAGGGAAAACCAGCCAAAACTTCATGGGAAGGGCAAAAGCCACCAGAAACCGAAAAGGCAAGGGGAAAACCGAGAAGGCAGTAAGGGGAAAAGGAAAAGTCAATTCCACTATAATGAGCTATCACAACACCTCAATCTAGGAGCATACCTTTGAAGAATTAATGAGCTAAATTTCAGCTCAAAAGAAATATCCAGAAACTTCATCACCAGCTCAAAACCGAGAGCCACAAACCCAACCCGAAAGCCAGCACCCAACAAAAGGGACCCATCCAAGCTAGCAAACCAAGGTCTACCAAGCCCAAGCACAACCTACCATGTTCATTGGATGCCCTCCATCATTGGATAGCTAAAAAAATTATAAAAAACTATAAAAACCATTGTTCAAATAACATTACAAAATAAAGAATGCATCAATTCCCCCCTGGTGGAAAAATCTCATCTCCAGATGAGAAAGCTTCAATAACTTTTTGAAAAAGATCAGGATGTCGCTGTTTTAGTTCTCTTTCATCCATCCAAGTGCAATCGGTCAGAGGACGGTTCTTTCATTTTGCCAAGAACCTTTTATGTTCACCATGTCTTGTTTTAGAAATTCTGACATCAATAATATCTTCAATTTGCTCTTCAGTTTTTGCCATAGGAGTAGAGAATAGCAAAGTTTCAATTTCTACAGAATCATCAGAATCTCCTTCATATAAAGAAAGGTCAGAAACATTAAATATAGGAGAAGTGCCAACAGAAATAGGTAGATCCAACAGATAGGCATTTGTGCCTAATTTTCTAAGTATGCGAAAAGGTCCAAATTTTTTTCTACTTAGCTTTCTAAAAGTACCAACAGGAAATCGTTGGTGACGAAAGTAAGCCATAACCAAGTCACCCACGTTAAAAATAACCTCCCTTCGATGTTTATCAGCAACAGATTTGTATTTAGCATTAGCCTTTTTGGAGTTTTTCAAGGACTTGCTGTTGGACAGTCTTTATGTGATCAAAAGTTTCAAAAGCTTCAGCACTGATTTTGTATGGTAAAGACAAGCAGTTTCTATCTAAAATGTGAGGAATAGGTTGGCCATAAAGAATCTCAAAATGAGTTTTACCAGTTGTACGATTAACAGAATTATTGTAAGCAAACTCAGCTTGGGGCAAGATTAAATCCCATTGGGATGGTTTTTCTCCAGCAAGACACCTTAATAAATTTCCCAAGCTTCGATTGACAACCTCAGTTTGTCCGTCAGTTTGAGGATGATACGCACTACTGAATTGAAGAGTAGTTCCAAGTTTTGCCCAAAGAGTTCTCCAAAAATGACTTAAAAATCTAGTATCTCGATCAGAAGTAAAAGTACGAGGAACACCGTGAAGACGAACAATCTCTTTAAAGAACAAATCAGCAATGTAAGAAGCATCAGAAGTTTTTTTGCAAGGGATAAAATGTGCCATTTTGCTAAAACGATCCACCACCACAAAAACAGAATCAAATTTTCGAATAGTAACAGACAAACCCAAAATGAAATCCATAGAAATATCCTCCCAAGGTTTGTTAGGAATAGGCAAAGGAGTATACAAACTAGCATTTTGTGAAGTTCCCTTAAAAGCTTGACATATCTTACATTGTTTCACTAGCTTAGCAATTTGCTTTCTCATATGAGGCCAAAAGTATTTTTCTTCCACCAAAGCAATAGTTTTCCCCTGTCCAAAATGACCACCCAAACCCCCACTATGAAGTTCTTTCACAAGTTGGTCTCTTAAAGAGTTTTTGGATATGCAAAGTCGAGAACCTTTAAACAAAAAACCTTCATGTATCACAAACTGCGCAGAAGGATCGGATCCAGAAGCAAGACAAGAATCCCAAATACTCTTAAAATCAGAATCACTGGCATAAGTATCTTTCAGAAAATCAAATGAAGTAATAGTTGAGTAAACAATTACCAACAAATGAGATCTCCGGCTTAAAGCATCAACAACTTTGTTCAAAACACCAGTTTTATGTTTGATATGAAAAGTATACTCTTGCAAAAAAAGAAACCCACTTGGCATGTCTCTTATTCAAATTTTTTTGAGAGCCCAGAAAACGAAGTGCTTCATGATCAGTATTAAGGATAAATTCTCATTGAATCAAATAACATCGCCAAAATTTCAAAGCCTGAACAATAGCATAAAATTCCAAATCATAAACAGAATATTTAGAACGAGCGTCATTTAGTTTTTCACTAAAATAAGCAATAGGTTTCCCCTCTTGACTCAAAACAGCACCAATACCAACATGAGAAGCATCGCAATTAACTTCAAAATTTTTTTCAAAATTTGGCAAACTCAAAATAGGTGCTTGACTCATTTTCGCTTTAATGATTTCAAAAGTTTTTCCAGCTTAAGGGGTCCACCTAAATATCCCTTTTTTCAAATAGTCAGTAATAGAAGCAATCACAGAACTGAAGTTTTTAATAAACCTTCTGTAGAAAGAAGCTAAGCCATGAAATCCTCTCACTTCACTTTTATTTTTCGGAGTAGGCCAACTTTGAATTGCTTCAATTTTTATTGGATCCACTTTTATTCCCTCAGCAGAAACTATAAAACCCAAAAATGTCAAACTAGAAGTCATGAAAGAACATTTTTTCAAATTGATGAAAAGCTTTTGCTCACGCAACATTTGTAACACTTATTTCACATGATTCAAATGATCAGAAATATGAATGTTATAAATTAAAATGTCGTCAAAATAAACCACAACAAACTTTCCAATAAAAGCTTGCAAAACATGATTCATGGTTCTCATAAAAGTACTCAGAGCATTTGAAAGCCCAAAAGGCATCACAAGCCATTCATACAAACCCTCTTTTGTTTTGAAAACAGTTTTCCATTCATCTCCTGGTCTTATTCTTATTTGATGATACCCACTTCTCAAGTCAATTTTAGAAAAGATATTAGCGCCACTGAGCATATCTAACATGTCTTCCAACCTAGGAATTGGAAATCTATACTTAATAGTGATTTTATTTATTGCACGACTATCCACACACATCCGTCACGTTCCATCTTTTTTTGGTGTTAATAAAGCAGGCACAACACAAGGACTTAAGCTTTCTTGAATCAAACCCTTTTTTAATAAATCAGTCACTTGTTTAAAAAGCTCATCATGTTCAGAAGTACTCATTCTATAATGAGAAATGTTAGGTAAAGTAGCTCCCTGAATCAAATCAATATGATGTTGGATATTTCTCATAGGGGGCAAACCAATTGGTAACTCATCAGGAGTTATGTCAGAAAAATCATCAAGTAATGCTTGCATTTCTTTAGGAATTTGAAAAGTAGAATCACTTTCTTTTCCCACCACTAAGTAAGCAACTTCAGAACATTTCAAATCATTAGCATTTAAAAGCAGCTCAGGAGTATCAATTTTGGCAACCAGTTTACTCTTTGAAGGTGAAACAGGCACAAGTTTTTGAGGGTGGAGAGTGTACTCTTTGTTATTTTGAATCAAGGTGTATGTATTTGTTTCTCTATTATGAATAGTTTTGTGGTCATATTGCCAAGGTCGTCCTAACAAAATGTGGCACACCTCAAGTGGTACAACATCACAAACCACTTGATCTTTAAAAGATCCACCAATCGATAAATTGACAACACATTGCTTAGTGATTGGAACCTCATCCCCCTCTTTAAACCAAGAAATTTTGTAAGTTTTGGCAAGAGGTTTTGACTTTATTTTCAGTTTATCAACCAGTTTTTGAGAGACAAAATTCCCAGAACTTCCACTATCAATCATGAGTGTGCAGATTTTCCCCTCAACTGTACAAGTTGTTTTAAAAATATTTCTTCTTAACCATCTATCCCCTTTGTCAATTTTTGTTGTTAAGACTTGCCTTATGACCAAAAGCTCTTCTCTCTCATCTCCTTCGACATCAATTTTTTCTATTTCCTCTTCATTTTCAGAACCATATTCATTTTCTTCTTCCTCTTCCAAGTTTTCATTGTTTTCAATGAGATTGCTTTTAGGTGGATTATTTTTTCTACAAGTGGCAGAAAGATGACCATAGAGCCCGTATTTATAACATGGTCCAATTAATCTAGGTTGTTCAGTTGGTTTAGCTCCCATGATTCCCTTTCCTTTGTCAGCATTTTGAGTTTCAAAAGTTTTAATTTTAACACCAGATTTTCCCTCAGAAGTGTGAGTTTTTACCCCACCAGTTGTTCGTCTCTTATATATTTCCATAACTTTGTTATGACCCCTTTCCCTTTGATGTTGCTTTTCCACTTTTATAGCCATTCGATATGCCTCGTCAGTTTTAATAATGTGATGCAAGTTGAGTTGATCTTTAATAGACCATTTCAAATCATTGATGTATCTTGACACAGTTGTCTCTTCAGATTCATTCAAATCGTTTCTGAATTGAAGTTTGTAAAATATTTCAGTGTATTCTTCAACAGATTGGTTCCCTTGTTTCAAATTATTAAACTCTTGAAATATGGTTCGAGCATGATCAGTTGGCAAAAATTTCCCTTTCATTTTTTCCTCCATCCTTTCCCAATTTTGGACTTTTTCTTTACCTCTCATAAGTCTGTTATTTTGAAAATTTTTCCACCAGGTTAAAGCATGACCAAAAAGTTTTAGGCTAGCAAAACGAACTTTCCTATTTTCAGGTATTTCTTTCCACTCAAAAAACTGATCCATTTTCTCTATCCACTCAAGGAATTGATCGGGTTGTAACTTTCCCTCAAAGTTAGGAACATCTATTTTAATCCCATGATCCCAATTTTTTTGTTGCCTATTATGATTTCTAGGAATCTCTTCTTCACTTTCAGAAGTTTGGACATTAGGATTAGCATTAGCATTGTTAACATTTAGATTCGCTACAACTTCAGCCAAAGTGTTAACTTGTTGTTGCAAGTTATTCAATTGTTGCATTAGATTTTGCCAATCCCCCGAATTATTAGCCATTAAAACTTGTTAAAGAAAGTTCCTCCAAAAACGGATAGGAAATCACACCAATCACGGACAAAAGCCAACGAAAAAAAAAAACGACAATCCAAGGAAAAGAACTTGCTCTGATACCAAAACTGATGCAAGCAAACTAGAGAGAAAAGCCAGATAAAGAGAACAATAAGCAACACTTGTTATATTAGATTCAAATAGTAGCAATCATCCACCAATTCAAATAGTAGCAATCATCCACCAATCTTTAAAACAAAATAAAAGTTGAAACCAATCGAAACAAAAGAAAAAATAAAAGGCGCTATCCTCAGAACAACCGTAGGAACGGTTTCCTCACATGCATCGAAAAGTAGGTAAAGTAAAGTATGTGCTTAGGGCTAGCAAACCAAATGGTCCACCACAGCAAGAAGGTCCAACCGTCCAACCAACTCCTCCAGCAAATGCTTCCAAATTAGCCAACCAATAACACCAATCGCTCAAGAAGAAAGGTACAGGTGGAATGTAACTTGTGGAGAGAAGAAGAGGTAAGAAGCCCAGACGAAATAGAGAAGAGAAGGAAACGGAACAAGCTCTCAAGCTTTTCCAAGAAGAGAAGAAACTCTCAGGTTTTAGTGGCTTTGCCAAATAATTTTCAACAACCTTTTCCATCCAAAAACATGTTATATTTATAGGCAAACCATAAGGAAACCAAACAGCCATAGCACCTCCAACTAAACCAATTAGATTTAGGGAAATGAAAGACCAAAGGTCACCAAACAGCAGCCATAAATAGGTACAGGAAACAAAGAGAAAAGCCCATGGATAACCAGCCAAAAAGGCCACGGAACCAGCCAAAAAAAGCCACGGAATCAGCCAGCAAAGCCACGGGAACACCACCCAGGTGTGAGACCCGAAGAGGCAACAAGGGAAAACCAGCCAAAACTTCATGGGAAGGGCAAAAGCCACCGGAAACCGAAAAGGCAAGGGGAAAACCGAGAAGGCAGCAAGGGGAAAAGGAAAAGTCAATTCCACCATAATGAGCTATCACAACACCTCAATCTAGGAGCATACCTTTGAAGAATTAATGAGCTAAATTTCAGCTCAAAAGAAATATCCAAAAACTTCAGCACCAGCTCAAAACCGAGAGCCACAAACCCAACCCGAAAGCCAGCAGCCACCAAAAGGGACCCATCCAAGCTAGCAAACCGAGGTCTACCAAGCCCAAGCACAACCTACCATGTTCATCGGATGCCCTCCATCATTGGATAGCTAAAAAAATTATAAAAAACTATAAAAACCATTGTTCAAATAACATTACAAAATAAAGAATGCATCAATTATTCTGCCTTTTATACATTCGTATGCTACTTCCTTAGTCCTAATTGAGAGTTCCTTTGTAATTCAATAATGTTGCCTCTTTCATAGCCTTGTTTTTTCCATAAAGCCTATTATTGTTTGATGTTATTAACATAGTTGATTGGTTAATCCAAGGTGGCCAATTCTTATTCCTAATTGATGGGTTAATTGATTGGCCTTGTTTACTGGAGCGCTTCTTGGATAATAGCTCCCTTTATTGCATAATTTGTTATTGCAAATGAAAATTAGTGACATATGATAAAAATATATTATTCATAGTCAATATGATATGGGATGAATTAACACCAACGACGCTTTGATATCAGACCCTAAATGCTGGATCTAAGATTTAGGAGAATAAATGTGGTAACTTACGCTCCAATACTAGATTAAAATAATAGGTTTGAGCGTATGTTCCTAGTATCAATGCTATGATGTCCCTGATCTATGAAGCACCAAATAACGTTACCATGTTAACCATTTCATTTAGTTTTCATTCGGTCTACTGTTCTGAAAGGTCTGAGTGCAACGGTGAAGTCATGTTCTTTCTCGTGCTCGCAGGTGAGCTCCAAGTTCCCTGAAAGTCCTGTTTTTTTTAGTTATGTTCTTTTAAGGTGACAAATGTTGCATTTTGATTGTTTGCTTTGATTTTAATTTATAATTTTACTCTTCAATTTAGATTTGCCCTTGCCCCATTTGTGTCCATACGAGTGCCTTTTAATTGTCATTTCTTAGTTCCTTGAAGGGAAGGAGGGAGAAAGAGAGACTCTTTGTCCCATCATTAAATAAGATTCTTCTTGAAATCACACGAAAGCCTCAAGGAATAATTTTTAGCTCACCATCTTTGAATAGGTAATTTAGAACAATGATAGAGAGAGAGAGAGAGCCTCTTTGTCCCAGCATTAAATAAGATTCATCTTGAATTGCACGAAAGCCTCAAGGAATAACTATCTTTGTATAGGTAATTTAGAACACAACATTGTCAACTCGTGATATCTTAATTTATTGCCCCAAGAGGATATCTACATTGATATCCTATGAGTAATTATAGTTTGTGAAGAGGACGTCGGTATTGATATCCCACGAGGATGTCTACATTGATATCCTATGAGCAATTATAGTTTGTGAAGTTAAGGGTAAATCACAAATTGTGAACACAACATTTAGAATTTCTTAGACTTGCAGATAGAGCACAACTACTCATATTTATCAAATGAAAGAAAATATTTTTTGGTCCTTTGTAAGAGACTGAAGAATTGGAGTCAATTGGTTCGGCTTTAAAAATTCATTAATTCTATATAAATCCTAACTGTCTGATCTTGGATGCCAAGACTCGTGTTTCCATGATCGTTGTGTAACAATGATAGGATAATGCAATGGTCTTTCTAAATCTGCATTGTCGAATTGCGTTAAGATTAGTGACAATCTTTTAATCAAGTATAAAGGAATATATTTGATCAGCACTATTCTCAAGTTTTTTATTTGAATATGATCATCCTAATCAAGTTTATTTTCAGCACTAATCTCAAAGCCATCAACACGAACCTAATTATTTGATTTAGACCTCCAACAATATTAATCTCGAAACCTAAGGGCTTCATCCATTAACCTTAGGGTTATAATAGTCTGAGTCTAAGTTCAAAGACTTTCTCAATTTTCAGACCTCTGATTGATAGAGAAGAATCAACATGCTCCTACTGAAGGCATTTTCATCTTGCATGAACCTTGAAGACTTGGTTTCGTTTGGGACAGCTTTCTTGCTACTCTCTAAAACAATTTTTTAGTATTTTTTTTTAAACTAAAAAACTGCTTTAAAAAGCAGTAAGAAAGCTATCCCAAACGAAGTCTTAATAACTCCCTTATCCACCTTTTACCCAAAAATACCAAAATACCCTCCATTTGCACAACTATAATCCCCCTCTCTCTTATGGAGAAGCTTTGAATCCAATTCAGACCCTTTGAAGTGCTCCATTCTCTAAAAAGGACTCAATTTAGTCATTTTGACTCTTTTTTTAAAGCCTTTGAATCCACTTATTAACTTAAGCGTCAGATTATCTTCCCGTGAAAGCATTCCTTGGTTTAGATTCACATGTTTCTTAAACCATGTAGGAAACAAGCAAATCCTATATTCAACAATCTATGATAAAACATTAGCAGTATAACATTTACCCAATCGGAAGAATTATTTTTCTGGAACCTATTTTTGGGTTATGATGATGTGCATTCCTACAAGTGATGCATCAACTTATGCGCAATGCTTAGCTATCAATGCCAAGCAAAAAGCTTCTTTGCAAACAAACTTATGGAACCAAGGAATATAAATCGCTTGGCCTGGCCTGGATGAAATGATTTTGTTATGCAGCTTTTTGGGATATATTCCAGTCAGTTTAACAACTTTGTCATTGAAAGTTATGTATTGTTTCTTATTGGGCTGTGCTATGTCTGATGACTTGACATCTTACAGAAACAAGGAGAACCACCTTCACGTAAAGATGTTGATTCATCATCCTAGCTGTGTTGATTCGGTGACACCAAAGCCCTGTTAGCTTCAACTCAGCGTGGCTTCCTACCACATCTCAGCTTCTTGCATTGTTTTATGTACTTATGTTTCATTTGAGACGGCTTTTTTATTTCTTCTTAAAATAGCTTTTTAGTGCAGTTAAAAATTTTGTACTAGAAAGCTGCTTTAAAAAGAGGCAAGAAAGCCGTCCCAAACAAAGCCTTAGGCTTCGTTTGGGACGGCTTTTTTATTGCTTCCTAAAACAGAGTTTTAGTTAAAAAAAATTAATTTTTGTATTAAAACTCTGTTTTAGGAAGCAATAAAAAAGCCGTCCCAAACGAAACCTTAGTCACACATGATCAAGTTACAAGTCTCATTTGGACATCTCCTCTGTTGCAGGACATCTCCTCAATACTCAATTATATATATTTTTTCCATATGTCAGGACATTTTAAGCAAAAACAAGTGATATTTTGTGGAATGTAATTAACTGAACGTTACATATATGAGAAAAAGATTGAAGTTATCCCTTGACTTTATATGAATAGTCAAAATCATTCACAACTATATTAAAGTATCATGTTAATCACTCCAGTCTTTAAAAAGGAATTAAAATAGTTTTATGATGAGGTTATTTTGATTCGTCTTTAAGGAGTTGAGATACCAAAATGATCTTTTAATATAGTTGATGTTTATGTTATCTTTCATGAAGAGTTAAGTGGCTGTTTTTATCTTTTTCATACATATATATATAGCTTATTTGGTTACATGTTTAATGATTTATTTTATATTGTTAAAAATTGCTTTCATGGCTTGTTTTATGAATGAGAAATATAAATGAAATCGAACTTCATCTAAATGATCATTATATCATTTAAAAATGAGGTGTAATACATAGGAAAATATATGGCTCGAATTTATGATATTAGAGAAATAGCACGCATTCATCGTTTTTTATTAAGGCTTCGTTTGGGACAGTTTTTTTATTGCTTTTTAAAATAGCTTTTTAGTATAATTTTTTTTAAATTAGAAAGTTTAGACTAAAAAACTGTTTTAGAAAGCAATAAAAAACCGTCTTAAATGAAGCTTAAATTATTAGCATGCCTAATATATTTACCTAAGAATGATATAAACTCTCTTTAGATTTGAGCAAGATTTGAATAATATACTAATTATTGTGATGATATAATGTTCTATTATCTGTAATATGTTATGACAACTAAAATCTCAAAGTAATTAATAGAAACAATATCGACCCTTAATTTTATTTAAAATTGCCAAATCAAAGATCAAAAGAGCTCATAACACAACTTATATCTACATAAAATGCATGAATTGAGTATATAAGGATGTTGGCTTGAGAGGTTTGCTCTATTTAATTTAAATATTAACAAAACTAATTGAATTAGATAAAAAAAACTTAGAATTAAATCAACCAAAATATTTTCTAAAATCAGATTGATTATGTAATTTGGTTCAATTTTAGATGAATTAAAATGTAAATAATTTTAATAATGAATTTAATTATTATTAACTTAATTATCATGTATTAAAATGAATATCAACTAATTTTTATGAAAATTTATAATTTTGTTAGGTTGAATAAATAATATTCATATTAATTTTTTGTAGGATTTGTATATATATCACTTAAAATACTATGATTTATATATTTAACATCAAAATTTTATTGCTTATATATCTATATTTTATTGTTATAACATTGTCATTTCCAAGTCTCAAATTTTGTATGAAAAAAAATGAAGAGTTAGGTAGTCGACAATCAGCGTAAAATTTGCCGAATAAGCATGACATGAATTATTTAATATATTTTGTTGATATATATCATTCAATATATCGAAATAAAATAAAAAAATAACAACTTCAATCGAAATCTCCATCATTCATCACTATGGTGTCAATCTATTTTCTTTTGTCGTATGCTTTCATAATACTTTCTAAAGTAGTTTTCTACTATAAAAATTTTTAATTCAAGAAATTTTTGTACTAAAAAGATGCTTTAGAAATCAGTAAAAAATCATCACAAATGAAGTCGCCCCAAACGAAGCCTAAGTCTTATCAGTCGCCGCTAAGGCTTCACCCTCAAATTCTCTCATCTCATCTCTCTCTATCTCGCATGAGAGCTCACATGAGATCCGGTAGAGCTCAGAAGGCATCGACAAGCCTAGCGATGATGAGATCCGGTAGAGCTCACTGGTGAGGGAATTGTTGAGTCAGGGAGATATATTAGCAGAGAACGGGGTGTTAGATATAAATAATAAATTTTATCTATTAAATTTAAATTAATAATTGAACAATTATTTAAAAAAACTTACCAAAACGATTTGATTATTTCTTTTAATTAGAAAAAAACAATACTTTATACACACCCATGCGTATCCATTCATTTATTTATGTAGTTGAATCACTTTTCTTTGTGGGAATGTTGAGGTGCTTCGAGCGCGGGCTCACGGGGAGGAACAAGTTCACGTCAACCAACGAGCTGCGGCGCGCGAGCCTTAGTTTAATGCAAGAAAAGTTTCAACCGTACTACGAGCAGATGGCAACCAATAAAATCGTATCCGTCTCATTGTTGGGATTAATTATTCTATGTGCATGTCATTTTTTTTTTTGTTGTATTGGTGCTGTGTACTGCTATGTACTAGGTGATGTTGCACGCTTTTCATTCATCTTTGGATGGTCCAGTGTCCGCATAGAATAATCTCTCGTTGGGATCTTCTTTATTTGTTTAGGGGCTGTTTGGTTGGTTTTGAAATGAGTGCAAAATATTTTAAATATAAGGATTTTAAAAATTTTGTTGTTTGATTGGATGAAAAATAAATACAAAATAAATATACTTAAACCATTCTAGTTTATTTTTTGAGATAAATCAAATTTATCCAGTTTTCAGTGAGAACAGTTTATACCATAAGCAAGCTCGCTTGATCACCGTCCATGACCGGCCACCACCACTACCGTCGGCAGTTGTCACCTATCAATCACCGTCATATTTATACTTTACACTACATTTATTTTACTTCAAATCAAATAAAAAAAAAACTTTCAATTGAATTTACTTTGCACTCATTCAACCAATATCAAAATATTTATTTTACACTATATTCCTTTTATGCTTGAGTTTCTAAAGGATGCACCATAATCGTTCATATACCTTACATAGCAAGTCTCTTCTTTTAAATAAATATTTAAATAAATAAATAAATAAAAAAGGGATCTTTACATACATACCACTTTATTTCATGCTATTTACATATCTAACACCTAAAATTTTAATATTACATGTCTATCATCCATAGAAAAACAATGGGTGCATGGAATGAAATATTAAAGTTTGTAGAGTGGTATGGGTGGTGATAATGAAATATATGAGTGGTATATTTGATATTAAAATTTTAAATGAGTAATAGAAATGTAATATTAAAGTTTTAGGTGTTAGATATGTAAATAGCATGAAAGAAAGTGGTATGTATGTAAATTTCCCTATAATATTTCAAATCTAATATTTACCTATCAAATATCTAAAATTTTGTAATAGATCAAATATACCACTGTGATAATCTAAATTATTTTTTATTGAAGTTAAATTCACCTTTTTATTATTTTAATGTATCTTTTGCTCTTTTAATTAAATAAAAGAGCAAAAGCGGCACAAAGGTTAGGTCTTCCATAATTTAGGTAGAAGTATGTCATTTTCAAGTTTCAACGGAAGGCTATTATAAAAGTTTCGGAGAAAGACAGTGCTATAAAAAAATATAAACGTTATTATCAAATTAATTTTATATTATATTTAGAATCCACTAAAAAACTCTAAACAATTATACCAAACGTCATCTAAATTAATGATTTTTTTAATAAGATTTTTTTTATTGCTTTGATTTTTCAGATAATATTTATAATTTTTTTCTACTAAGTTTTTTACTATTTTTCAATAATTTTTAAAAATTTTTATAATGAAATGTTATTTTATAACAAGAGTTGTTAAGACTTTATTTTGAATAATTTTATTATTATTTTATTTTTTGATCATAATCATAATTTTTATTTAGTCACATTTTTTTGTTACATTTAAAAAAATTTTGTATCCAAAAGTTATTTTTATAATAATTAAAATATTTATTTTATTTACAATAGCTTTAAAAAATAATAAGCAAACCGTCTCAAATAAGGAGATTATTACGTGTGGACGCCGAATACGTCCGGAAGCCAATTAGAAGCCGTCATATCATGCAGGGGCAGATCCAGCCTTAATTTTCAGGGGGGGACATATTGGGGCAAAAAAATATTTTTGAGGGGGGCAGAATCCCAAAACTCTCTATCTTATACCTTAAATTATTTTTTTTTTTTTGAGGGTGGGCATTTGCCCACCCTGAACCAAGGGTGGCTCCGCCCATAATATCATGTAATACACCGTATAATTAGTGATATCCCCAATTAACCTCTTAACTCTGTAATAGTTTTTACTCAAATAAAACCTAAGTTTATTTTCCAACCAAACGGATCCTAAAATTGCAATCACACAGCTCATTTTGGCCTATTGGTTGAGAGCTTATGTTATCAATTAAGAGGTCTTGGGTTCGAATCTTTGTGTATGTGTTGTGTGTGTGAATTTATCTTAATTGGCTTAAATGTCCCAAAAAAATAAATTAGCAGTCGACTTTTGTTATAAAAAAAAATCTAATTATGAAATACCAAAAATACCCTTAAGTCCAGAAGAGACCGGAAACGACGATCAATGGTTTTTCAGAGAGGTCCATCTGTAAATTTAGGTACATCGGAGGCTGAATCTCGTAAATTTCATTTGTTTCCTTGTAAGTGCAAGTCTGCATCAACACACTAACCGGTGCTCGTATCAGCCAAGATATTTCTTTTTCAGTTCGTCAGTCCGTCCCATTATTAAAATACGAAGCAAAATTTGGATAAATTGATCGTTTCCGAGAGGGAGGAAAAGTCAAGGACGATGGATTTCAGTGCTGAGCGCCGCCTCAGGACGATCGCCGGCCATCTCCGAGCCATTGTCGGAGGCGACGATGCGCGATCTCAGCTGAGCTCTTGCGCCACCGCGGGAGAATTTGTTCAGGGTGAGTTGTTTCGTCTGCTCTGTTCTTAGGTTTGAGTTTTCTGTGGCGTTAAGCGGGGTTCGTTCTTTGGTGTCTGAAGAACCTATGTTGAACCCTTTCAATCTATTGAAGCTTTGTAGGTTTAGCCTTGCTACGATTATCAATTTCGCTGCTGGTCTCTAGTGTTTAATCGCTGTTTAAATGAAAATTGCTCATTCGGTTTAGTCCCTGCTAGTCCTTATTTGTTTTCGTGTTAAATGGATCTTTTAATGGCAACGATTTTAGTTCGAGGAAGATTTAGTAGACGGGTGAACAAAATGTAAGTTTAGATTGGTTAATGGTGGATTACTTTTGCAAGTTGGTAAATGCTGGATGTCTGAAAGGATTTTTCCTTCGTGAGCTAAGAGGATTTCAGGTTTTAATTGGATTTTATTTTTTTCATTCCTTTTACCCTGTAATTTGGTTTTGAAGTGTTTGAAATGGGGCGAGAAGTTTTTGTATTAGTAGGAAGAACTCTGATAGACTCGCGGTGGGTCTTTCCCACGGAAGATGGACGCTGTTTGCCATTGAATCTGTGAATAGAACTTTAAATATTCTGATAAGGAGCACAAATGAGGTTCTAGCCCATTGTTGTTAAAAGGGGGTTCTGGTTTTTTATGAAAATGCAGTTATGGGAATTGACATATTAGTCAATGGACATTGAGTTTTATTTCATGCGAATGGGATTGATCCAATTATGCCAGCCATGATTTTTGAAGATGCTTGTGAGTTATTATTATTGAAGGATCACCATGTAAATTCTGGTAGAAGCCAATCAAACAGTATATGTTTTATTCTGTTCTTCTGTAGTTTGACGGAACTAATTTTGTGAAGCCAGTAAATTTTTACGGGATAAAATCGGCATTTTAAATTTTAATCAAAATTGACATAATTTGTTGGTATTATTTAAATTATTTGGTGAAGTTCAAATATTAATTAGAAAGGGTTTGATTTTATATATCTAGTTATTTGTTTGATATTTTCATCACACTTATACCCTACTAATATACATAAATTTAAACTGTATATGAAATAAAAAAATGATTTAAAAAATGTAGAATAAGTCATTAAATAAATAATTAAGTAATTATTAAATGAACATTTTAAAGAATTCTTAGTAAACTACTTATTAAACAACAAACGAGCATGTTCATGATATAAATGAACACACGGGCCAATGATTAGGTTTAGTTATTTATATGTTGAGCTTTTAAAATTTTGACTTTTCAATAATGTAAAAAAAATAAGCATAAACAAACTTTAAGTGAATGAGTATTGAGCTGTTCATTACACAACAACAACAATAACAAGCCTTTGTCCCACTAGTATTGAGCTGTTCATTAAATACACTAATTTGGTTACAACTCTAAGATAATATTTTTTTGATGGCTAACCAAACATTGAAGGTACATGTGGAAATAAGATCATTGTTTGCATGTCATAACAACTTCATGGAGGAAAATAAATACAAGATTTAACCTGCCTATTATATGTGCATGATATTTAAATTGAATTTTTGCCGAGTATTATGAAACAATATATTTTTTGGTTTTCCTTGGAAAGCCCACTAAGCAAACCTGAATATAGTGAATATTCATATATGCAGACACGACCTATAGGTTGTTAATTCATCTTCAAGAGGACTATTGAATTATTTGTGGAAATCTTGATCCTACACCACCTTGGCAATACACAATACTTGAGGCCTTCTAGCTTTGCTCCACCAACCTTGCATGCACCTCCACTGCAGCCATCCATGCGATCAACAACCTTGGCCATCACCCTCTTGGATTTCATAAACAATTCGCCAACCACTACTTTTTTTTGTGTGGAATAATTTTTTTAATTTTGAATTGATTGTAATTAATTAAGTTAATTACTTTTCTATTTTTTTTCTCTCTTTTTGGGTTATATTTCTCCTAGAAATATAGTATTTATTCTATCCAATGGAATAAAAAAATATGTAATATTCTTCTCTCATGTTTTAACTGGCAATGCTTTATGGTGCCGAATGTTGGCCATTAAAAGAGAAGCATAATACTAAGTTAAGTGTTGCAAAGATGAGGATGCTCAGGTGGATGAGTGGCTTTACCCTTAGAGATAGGATGCGAAATGAGCATATACGTGAAAAGGTTGGAGTAGCTCCAGTGGAAGATAAGATTAGAGAGAGTTGCTTTAGATGGTTTGGTCACATAAAATGGCGGCCTTCCGATGACCCGGTTAGGAAAGTAGATGTATTAGATTTGACTTATGTTAAGAAAGGTAGAGGTAGACCTAAAAAGACTTGGTTAGAAAATATTATAAATGATCTTTCTTTATTAGATTTAAATGATAATTTGACTTTTAATATGACACAATGGAGAAAAAGGATTCATGTAGCCGACCCCACGTAGCGGGACAAAGGCTTGATGTTGTTGTTGTTGTATATATTTTAACATGGTATCAGAGACATCTATTTTCTATTTTGCATACTTCTCTTTTACATCTTTTCTGAATTCTAAGCCTTACTCATTATGCTGATGAGAAGTTTTTTGCTTAAACTGTGAGGATGGTTAAACATGAAATGACCTTGAAAAGAAGAACCTCCTACAATGCCACCTCTTATCATGTATCAAGATCACATGGCAACATTGTTATCTTAGAAATCTTATCAAAGTTGGCAATTATCTAATCAACCAAAATTTTCTGCACAAAAAAATCATCATCAATGCGATTGCTAAAAAAGAGACGAACTTGAATGCCTTCTAAGTGCAAAATAGAAATATATAAAATTGGATCATGAACTCTGGCGGCTTTAATCAGATGATAGGGAATACCTCATTATCTCAAATCCTTCATCCGTGTTTAAAGGTCTATGCAGTTATAATTATTGATGGATCAACATCATAAATAATTGGCTCTGGTAGTATCAATGTTACCAAATATGTGGTTCTTAACTTACCAAATATGTGGTTCTTAACTTCTCTTAATTTATCAGTTATCCTGTAATTTATGATCAATCAATTAAGTTATCAAGGACGTAAATTATACTAATAATATTCTTCCTGCTCATTGTTAATTTGAAGATAGACATTCTGGAAGGATAATTAGCTAGGTAATGGAAAATGATAACTTCTATGTGCTAAATTTTGAAAAAATAGTAAAAAAGCAAGAGAAAAATACTTAGTATGTTCCTTCCTCTAATGAAAGCACAATTATGTTGTGGTACTTTTTTCTTAGTCGTCCAAATTTCATGTATCTAAAAAAATTATTTCCCTCTCTTTTCATTAACATAAATTCTAATACATATCAGTGTGAAATTTACCAATATTTAAACATACTTCATTCTATCTTAGTTATTATTATATAGTCTTCCAATAATTTTTAAATATTCATAGTGAAATTTGGAGCTCATCTCGGGTGAAAATTATTTCAGTTGCCATGTGATTTATATCATTCGTTGTGACCACGCTTGAACTATTTGAATTTTTTTAATGAAAGAAAAGTTTATAGCCAACTCCATTTTGCAAAAATTCCACTCATTTATAGAGGCCTAATTCAAAATCTAAATTCAACTTCTTATGAATGAAATTAGGAAAGAATATTTTCATTCCATGGATGAAATAATCTCAACCATTTCTCTCAAGGTCTTGGCTGTTGGATTCTCTACTTTTGTGCATATTCATACTCATCAAGACTTAAAAGTTATAAAATGTATTTTTATTACTACTCTTCTCAACTACATGAGTACAAATGTTATCCCCTAGGCACCCAAAAAAAAAAACCACCACCATGGATATAAGCTTCTAAAAAAAATCAATACTATTTTTTTGGGAATATTTAGGCCAATTAAGACAAACTCACACACACATCACATATGCAAGCTTCGAACCTAAGACCTCTTGGTTGGTAGCCAAAGCTCCCAACCAACATATCAAGGTGAGACACGTAATACTTTTTTCTCAAAACTCATATTCAAGGGGAGAATATCAGCTCTCTATATTAATTTGAGTTTTAAAATAATGATAGTCATATATTATTATTTTCTCAATCAACTTATCTCCAAGAACTACTTGGAATAATGCCAATCTGAAACTATCTCATTTGAATACCCTAAAGGTTTTGAAGATCACATACAAGAAGCAAGGTATAAAAGGATTATCTAGTCCAAGCAACAAAAAAAAAAAATCATCTGGCAAGGTAAAACAAAGCATTTCTCCTGAACCAAATCTAATGTCTGATCCAAGTATTGACTTTATTTCATAAAGATGTGGTATACTGATTCTGAGGATGATTTAAACATTTGTATTGTTGCTCTTAGGAAATATATAATAACTTATTCCAAATATTTAGTAGAATTCAAGTTGGATGGTTGAAGTGGAGAAATGCATCCGGCTTATTGTGTGATAAAAAAGTATCCCTCAAAATTAAGGGAATATTCTATAAGATGGTGGTGAGACCTATAATGTCTTATGACGCAGAATGTTGGCCATTAAAATAGAAGCATAAAAGTAAGTAAAGTGTTGCAGAGATGAGGATGCTCAGGTGGATTTGTGGTTTCACTCTTAGAGATAGAATACGAAACAAGTATATACGTAAAAAGGTTAGAGTAGCTCTAATGACAGATAAGATTAGAGAGAATCACCTTAGATAGTTTGAACACATAAAATGTCGATCTTTCGATATCCCAGTTAGGAGAGTAGATGTATTAGATTTGGCCTATGTTAAGAAGGTAGAGATAGACCTAAACAGACTTGGTTAGAAAATATTAGAAACGATATTTTCTTATTAGATTTAAATGAAAATTTGACTCTTAACTGGACACACCGGAACAAAATGATAGTTGACCCCACGTACTGGGGTAAAGTTTGATGTCGTTGTTATTGTTATTGCTCCAAATATCCTATCAATCAGTATATTTCTTATGATGTATTTGCTACAAATCTTTCAAGCTTGGAAATTCCAAGTAGTTTTAAAGAAGATTTAAAGTTCATGAATGGAAAAAATGTAATTCATGAGAAAATTTAGGTCCTTGAAAGAAATGATACTTGGTAGCTTTTAAATCTTCCCAAAGGAAAGTAAGGCATTGTATGCAAATGGATTTTCTTTGTGAAATGCAAAGCAGATGGAAATGTCGACCAATACAAATCAAGATTTGTGACAAGCTGTTTCACTCTAACATGTATTGATTGTCAAGAAACCTTTGCCTTGGGTGCTAAGATGAACACTCTTAGGATAATTTTGTTTCTTATTACAAATTTAGATTTGTTACACAATCAATTAGATGTAAAAATGTATTTTGAAATGGAGATCTAGATTACTATGTCTATTTGATAATACTTCATGAATTTGAGAGTATGAGCAATACAAATTGAATCTACAACAGGCTCAAGAAATTTTAATGTAGCTTAAAACAAACACAAAGAACTCTGTTCAACATATTTATCATGGTGATTAAAAAGGCATAGCTTCTCTCAAGGATAATTTTATCACACTTTAGGACAACAACAACATCATCAAGTTTTTATCCCACTATGTGGGGTCGGCTACATGAATCCTTTTTCTCCATAAACGTGCCGTTGCCAGGTCCCAAGTCTTGGATGAGGTAGTCGACGACCAGCATAAAATTTGTTGAATAATCATGACATAAATCCTTTAATTTGATCACACTTTGCTTAACAAAAAATCTTCTGAAGGTGTGATCATATATATTGATGACATCATCTTAACAGGGGACCATGAAGAAGATAGAAGTAAACAGAAAGGTGTCATATTTAAAAAATTTGAAATCAAAGATCGAGGTTTATTAAAATATTTTCTTTTCATGGAAATAATAAGAACAAAAACACACATTCGACTTACTAAAGCAAACTGATATACTTGGATACAGACCCACAAATGAATCAATGGATCTATTAAATAAAGTTGGGACTAAGAAATTTCAACCCTGATTGGCAAAAGAAGGCCTGGATGGTTAAGTAGAAAAACTTATCTACATGTCTCACACAGTTACACTAGAGTTGATGTTTATTTTCCCATTAGTATTGTTAGTTAATTTATGAATAACCTCATGAAGGAGCATCTTAATGTCGCATATAAGATACCAAAATATCTTAAAAAGGCATGTATAAAAAGGGTTATTCTTGAAAAATGGGGCTAAAATAAGTATTGAAATCTTCATTGATGCTGACTAGTTTGGATCTGTAATAAATAAAAAAATAGCATATGGTAATTATTCATTTATAGGGAGAAGTTTAGTTACATGAAGAATCAAATGCTGTATATGATAGCTTGGAGCAGTGCTGAAGCAGAATTTAATGCCATGACCCATGAGAGTTTTGAATGTATGTAGTGAAAATGTCTTCTTGAAGATATCTTTTCACTACAAAACCAGTGATAAAAATGTTTGACAGCCAAGCTACTATTAACATTAATACGAATCCAATCCATCATGATCTGACTAAGCATATCGAAAATGATAGGCTTTTCATCAAGGAAAAAACTGATCAAAGAATCATCCAAATGAGTTGTACTCCAACAAAACTTCAGACTGTTGATATTCTTACTAAAGCTTTGACCAATCACAACTTAATAATCTCGCTTTCAAGTTAAGAATAATTAACATATATTCCTAGCTTTAGGGGGTAGTTTAAAAAATCCTGATCCCTTGCTTCCTTGGCAATCCATAGCACCAGCGACTTTCCAGCTAGCTATGCTAGTCTTAAAAGCACATGTTCTATTGGATGTAATGCCCACCGACCATGCTATTAACCAGCTTATCAATTTGCTACTTTTCTACCTTCCATAAGTAGTCTACCAACCACTATTTCCTTATGTGGGATGGTTTTTTAATCTTGAATTGATTGTAATTAATTAGGAGCTCATTTAGGATCAAATTTATTTTTTATTTTGTTTAAGTTTTGATATAAAATAAAATATGTTTAACTTCATAAAAATATATATTTTTTATTTTTATTGAATATTAAATAAATTGCTTTAAGCAGCTGTTGCATTGGTTGCCTTGCCTGTATGGCCGGCAAGACAATGATAGTAGTGGTCGTTGCGCCTGGTGGTGATAATTGTTTTTATAAATACTCAAAATATCTCGATATTATTTTGAGTGTTTTTTTAAAAACTTGATTTATTTAAAAAATAGTTAAAAGCCACACCATTCAAACATGTTTTTTAAAAACCAAAAAATAAAAAAATAAAAACAAAAGTGATCCTAAATAGGCTCTAGGTAGTTACTTTCCAGTTTTTTTCTCTCTTTGCAGGCTAAATTCTCCTATAAATATTTTTTATATTCTATAATCAGAATAAGAAAATATGTAGTATACTTATTTAATATTTTTCAACATTATTTTAGTAGATGATACATCTTTTGTGCTAAACTTGGAGCATTTTAGTTGGATCTTTACCCTTTATTAATGGAAAATAGCTTTTTTCTTGCCATCAGGGTATGAGAATTTCTTTGGCATACTGTAAAAAAATAATCGTACAGGTTTCAAAACCCTCAGTTTGTTCATTTTAGGCATACATTAACCCTGATTTTTTCATCTTTATCCAGAGCAGGGTTATAGTGTTGTTCTCCCTGAGAAGTTACAGACCGGGAAGTGGAATGTATACAGGTGTAATTTTATTCTTTTAATACAAATTTCTGTAATGGTTTATTGTTGGTTTTTATTATTGTTGTTTCACTTCCTTGAAGCAGATCTGCACGGTCACCATTGCAGCTGATCAACAGATATCCAGAGCATCCCGAAATAAGAACATTACATGATAATTTTGTGTGAGTTTGTGCGTGCATATTCTTGATTTCAGCTCTCATTTCTGCTAACTATAGCTCATTCATTTGATTGCCTTTTTGATTCTATCCTATCAGTTTCTTATCCTTTATGTTTCTACTTTAGAATTATTCATTTTCTTTTAAGTTCATCGTGCTTAAGAGGGAAATGAATCAAGTCAATCTGAGCACCATATTGTTTAAGCTCGTTAATTTTACTTCTTATTAAGCTCGAGCTTTTAGCTTGAACATGAGTCACATTTAAAATCTAATTCAAATTTGCTTATTAATTTTTTTATTGAATTTTAGTCGTAATCAAGTCTGATTAATTTTATGCAGGATGCTAATTATTTAAACCAATTTTTTTCTAACAATGAATGTATTCATAATTTTTTCAAACTTGGTAAGAATTCACCCAGTATGATTCCTAATATTTTATGAATAGCAAAATTAAAATTTTAATATATCAGTCTAGTTATTTGTTAATATTTTAATTATCAAATATTAATTAAAAAATAAAATTATATTTTAATCTATCCATGTAGCATTTATTTAATACTTTTATTATTAATTGTTAAAAAAAAAACAAAGTTAAATTTTTAATCTATTCGTATACCAATTTATTCAATATTTTCATCATATTAATATGTCTGGTAAAATAAAGAATGTTTGAACTACATAAAATATAAGAAATTTGATATAATGTCACAAAATAAGCTATAAAAAAGAACTTAAATTATCTTTAAATGGGCATTTTATTGAACTGTTAGCGAGTTATTTGTTAAACAACAAATGAATATGTTTATAAACACAAATAATAAGTGGGCAAATATTCAAATTTATTCAGTTATATATCTAGTTTAAAAATTTTATTCAAATTTATTCAGTTTTCTAAATAAATGAATATAAAAGAGTATTATATGAACAAATATCTAACTATTCATAGAGTTTGTGTGGGTCTCCAAAAGGGTACTGCTAGCAGGGGTTAGAATGCAAAGAGTACGATCACACTATCTCGTATGACAAAACGATCGCAGATCTTTACACTCTACACAAGCAGACTAATGGAAGAGCAGATAAAATTATACATATGATTATTTATGGAAAATAGTGACTTTCTCCTACACATCTCAATGGATAATAATATATATGATTCGATAGTAACGAGATTTTTCCTATTCGATACATCAGCTTGATTGGAGTTTAGTTGATGTGGGTGTTGGTTTTCCACGGCGCAAACCCCTATAGTTAATTATATCTTAGGCCTTGACTTAAGAATACTCTCGATTATGGATGATATTTTATTCTCTTCTTAGTTTGATGCATAGTGAGATTCCTAAGTTCTTTTAATCCAAGAGGGATAAACTCTTCTCTTCATCTTAGTGAGAATCAAATTTTTTAAATATATGAAGATTTGATTAAAAATTTGAGTTTAGAAGATTAGAGATTGATTTACTGTCTTAGGAGAAATTAGAGGTTTAGAATTTATCAGGAGTTAGAAAAGACAAACTGATGGGTGTACAATCTGGGCTTATGCTTGCCTGGAGTGAGCTGTCAGCTAACATTCTAAACACAATCAATCGTCTTATGTATACAAGGTAGGATGACTATATCCTAAGGAGTCAAGGATTTTTAATTCAGAAAGTTTAATCGAGACTCTTAAATATGCAAGTTTATTTAACTAATGTTATGTATGATGCAGGAAACAAATACATAAATAAAATATTTTATTTATTTATTTGAAGCATAAATACAACACAGGATCTACTAAAAAGTAAGGTAGCCAAGCTCCACCACTGCATGCTTGGATTTCTACTCCTATGAATTTAAGTTCAAATACATTTGCTTACTTTCTTCTAGCTCCGAGTCTTATAAAGGGTTTCAAAAGAGAACAACCTTCAAAGGTGAGAGAATTATCTTTTGGAGCCATGTTTATTTATGTAAGCAAACATATTTGAATATTTTACAATCTTTGAAATTGAAATATACAAATATACAATGAGCACTTTACAATTTACATGTGAGAGACTTGCGTGTAAAACCGAGAGGGAGAGCTCCCTTGCGTTAGATCCTGTGTGTGGTTGAGAGCTGCTTGCCTTGGGGCGTGAGTGTCTTCCAATTGTGAAGAAGCGGGCGGCTAGGTCGTCTCCTTGTTGGGAAGGAGAAAAGCCCGAGGGTCGCAGGAGAGGGAGAGGGGAAATCACTAATGTCCCCTTGTGGCTGGAGCTGTTTGCGTGAGAGAGGCGTGAGGCTGGGTCGGATGTGTGTGTGGGGCTATGGCTGGAGAGGAGGTGGAGATCGGCGGGATGGCTTAGGTCGGTTGAGCTGGGGTCGACTGGTGGTGGAAGATTCGGTACCGGCGGCGAAAAGAGGTGGACGAGTCTCATGATCTGGATAGCTGGGGTCAGGAGCAAGCCAGCTACTGGAGGTGGAGTTGGGCCAGAGGAGTTTGTATGGTTGGGTCGGACCACCTGCTAGGGGGGTTGCTTGTGAGGTGGAGATCGGATGGCTGGAGGGCTGCAACTGTACGTGAAGTGGAATGGGGAGAGGCCTGCGGCTGGGAGAGGAGAGGGATGAATTGTGAATCTCTTCGAGTGTGGCCAGCCCTAGCATGAGTAAAACCTCCCATAAGATATCCAATGAATTAACCATATAGCCCTTCAAAAATTTTAATCTGATCGCTGAGATTAAACCCCTTTGAAGCATTTAATTTAGCTGTGCAAATCGAGTCTAGGTTGCCACTAATTAGCCATTGGATTCATACCCGCTTGATTTGGGAGCATGAAAAGGTAAGATAAAAAAAAAAAACAGTTTTCTATTCAAACTTAAATTGAGATTAATTTGAACTTGATTTTTACATTTTAATTCTTTTATTATGTATATATGTATGTATATACTTTAATTTTACATTTTGTGTTTTGGATGATAGATTTTATTTATAAAATCTTGTATTTATATTTTATCTTTTTTTTCTTTACAAAATATGATTTTAATTAACTTTACTTATTAAATTTAATAAAAGAAGAGGGCACCCACCTTTTTCTCTCCTTGGCACGCATCAAATGATACCTGGTTCGAGCACGAATTGGCTCATTTGAACTGTCTCAACGAGTTGGATGTAATGGTGCGATCCGTTTTGCGAGATGAGGTCCAATCAAAAAGTTTTATGTACAGAACGAACATGCGCATTAAGGGCTTAAATACATATAAAATACTCATCAAATTGGCATCAACCCGATCATGCATATTTTAGAACATAGAAAAGGTTGACATGTGATCAAAAGAAATAAATTCCTAAAGTCGACGACGAATCAAGGTAAAATATTCGAGCGATCGACCTCAAAAAAGAGGTCAAAAATTTGCTTATTCACTTGCACCCTATTGTGCATATTCATGTGCAGCCATGTGTACGTCCTGGTGGTATTACTATTGGAAGACTCTGCAGCAAATGAGTATTTTTGATCTTTTATGTTGATTCTAGTGTAGCCATGCCGAAAGTATTCTTGCTCTTTAGGTCATCTATAGGTTGAATTTATTTCTTTACTCAACGTTTTCTGTTTTCTTTATCTAAGATTTGACTTCAGATAAAATAAATTAGGTATGCAGTTGATACTTTCCGGGACTACAAGTACTTGGGGACAAGAATACGTCCAGATGGAACAGTAGGGGAGTAAGACGATTTCTATTTCTTGTCTCTTCATAATGTTGTGAGCCTGTGACGTTCTAGGCCTAGTGGCCAGTTTTTTGTCAATTATTTCCTTTTATCGTTTTTTTGCTGAAGGTACAAATGGATAACTTATGGAGAAGCAGCTACATCCCGGTCAGCAATAGGTTCTAGCCTAATATACTATGGGATTCAGAAAGTAAGTGATTTATTTCTGTAATGATATTTCACTCTCCGTTCTTTGCATCCTTTGTTCATGATGAAAGCACATAAAGTACCAATTCATTATCTTGTTTCCATTACAAATGGGCTGTGCTGTTTGAAATCATTTTTTATTTTTATTTTTAAAAAATACATTTGATTTATATATTTTAGCTCTTTTTATTTTTAAAATTAAGGTTTCGTTTGGGGTGACTTTTTTGTTGCTTCTTAAAGCAGTTTTTTAATATAAAAAAAATTTAATTTTGGTACTTAAAAGCTATTTAAAGAAGCAACAAAAAAGTAATTCCAAACGAAGCCTAAATCAAACTACATTTGAAAATTCTCAATAACAATTTTTAGGTGAAAACTACTTTGAACAATAGGCACGTCACTACTGCCCGCAGTCACCATTATCATAGTCTTATTCAATATTCAATAAAAAATATTTATTAAATATCAATAATGATTTTATTTTGTATTAAAATATAAATAAAATAAAAATAAAGTAAAAATAAAAATAGAAACAACTCTAAAATGATCATGGAATTATCTCTTCTTGAGCTAATTCTTTGTCATTTGATGTGTGGCAGGGTGCATGCATTGGACTATATTTCATAAACAGACCTGAGTGGATCATTATAGACCATGCATGCTCGGCATACTCATATATATCGGTGCCACTGTATGATACTCTTGGTAAGATATTTAGTTCCAAAAGTTGATTATTTTTTTACCTCTTCTCCCGAAAAATTATTCTGTGCGGATGCCGAACGTCGTCTGGAGGCCAACCAGAATGAACCACGTCACCCTTTTACTGTACCGCGGCTCGGTACCTCAGCATCCGGAAGTAGTGCTGTGTCCGGCGTCCGCACATAATAATTTCTCTCTCCTCCCCCTCTTTGCGATGTCCTGCGCACCGAATGCTCTCTCCATAACTTTTGCAGGACCTGATGCTGTTAGTTACATTGTAAATCATGCTGATATACAGGTTATTTTTTGTGTACCACAAACGCTGAGCAATGTGAGCACTTCGCCTTTTTTATGCATATTGTTCCTTTCCTATGATGCATCTCTTTACTGTTCAAATATACTTATTTTAAGCTTTTTTTTTACTCTGACTGCCAGTTGTTAAGCTTTTTAAATAAGATTCCTTCAGTACGTCTAATAGTGGTAAGCCAACTTACTCTACATTCTATTTTACATTTTCAAAATTTGAAATGCATACACTCTTCTTATCTTCCTTTATAACAACAGGTTGTTGGGGGATCAGATGAGGATATACCTTCGGTTCCTTCAACTGGCCAATTGACCGTTGTTACTTACTCTAAACTTCATGAGCAGGTAACCCTGTCAATGAAGCAGCTGTTTCACAAATTCAGTATTCATAATCATCAGACATTAATATTCAACATAGCAATATTATAAAAATGGTAAAAATCAGTGCAGTGAAGATGTGTAATAATTTCAGATAAGCAGATGCCAGTGTGAATTTTTCATAGTAAATAAGAATTTGAAATAAGTATGAAACCTTTGAATATAGTTAAATACTTTAAATTCATACATTTTGAAAGGTTACTTTCACATTTATTTCACAAAAGTTAATTGGGTAGTGGGATTGCTTAAAAAAAGGAGAGAAAAAAAAACCCTGCACACTCATCTAAGAGCGTGAGTGAGTCAAGGCAACTTATGAGCCGGCTTGACCTTTATTTGATAAATGGCTCATGAGCCGAGCCCGACTAGCTAACGATTTGAGCCAGCCCTGATCTACTGGTTAGCTCGTGAGTTGGCTTGTTTAATGAATATTAATATTAAATACATTTAAAATATATAAGCATTTAGGATTTTAGGTACAAAATTGTTAAAAATGTTTAAAAATTAATTTTGAATTTCTTATTGTTGCGGGCTAGAATATACGCGATGATAGAGTTAGAAATTTTCGTCTTAGCCTTGTACGGATCTTTAGCACACAAATAGAAGAAAAAAAGGAACTCCAGAATTTTACGTGGAAAACCTTGGAAAAGGGAAAAAGCTCGGGGCCACGCCCAGTTGAAATGGTTCCACTAGTGTTTGATTGGATTACAAGTGACTGACTCGTCCCCGAAATTGAGGACAATCAGATTGCAATAATCAACCATCGGGTTGAAAACCAATTACAAATGGAGATCGGAAATCCAACGACACTTGGTGGTCCGGCGGAAATCCGGCTTCAGTTGGCTGTCGAATAGAACTCCGACGTCAGTCGGCGATCGGGCAGAACTCCGGGGTCGGTCGGCTGCCAGGTGGAAGTCCGACGATGGTCGAGGAGGAGTCTGGTGGCAAAAGAGCTCTCTTCCTTCTCTTCCTTTTCTTCCTTATCTTCTTGCTTCCTTATTTAGGGTCCCCTCTCATGAGAAATGAGGGTTCTATTTATAGTTTTCTGAGAGTGGCATGTTAAATAAATAGGAGGAAGATCAAGGTTAAATTGGGAGTGATTTGAATGGACGGCCGATGCTGAATCCCTTGATCGCGGACTGTTTACTAGGCATTTGGATGCCTTATTGATGTCAGAATTTGACGATCTTGGGCTCGTTGGATTCGTCTCGTTGAGCTGCTCGGTTCGACTATAAGCATGTCACGTTTGGAAACCGTTTGGTAAACCATAATACCAAATTATGGTTTTAACCTTGCAAACGTGCTTCGGGTCTTTGATTTGGACTCATTTGGGCTCGGATTGAGTCGAATTTGGTGTCGTTGGGTTCATATTTCCGAGACGTTCAGTTCGACTATAAGTTTGCTGAAATCAGAGTTGAGATGATCTCTGATTTAATTTTTGAAGTTTCTAACTTAATTTTGCTTCGAGATTCGTGCCCGATCAAGAAAATTCTTAGATGATATATCACTTATATTAAGTGATTCTTTGTTAATTTTCTGGTAATTTTTCATTCTTTTTATTATTTTATTTTTATAATTGCTTAAATTATAATTATTTTCTTTTTCACCATAAACTAGTTCACTTTTTATCTAGTTAGAATTTGTAGAATAAAGATTGAGCTTGTATTAAATTAATTAATTAAGCTCAAATTCAAGCCAGGGATTTGGCTAAACTCATTGATACTCTACATCTATTCAGGGGTGGAATTAGGCTCTTTTTTGAGGGTGAATAAAGTATGATTGTGAAATGTATAATTTTATGTATGAAATTAAAAAAAGAATTTTATTTTTTGAGAATTTGGACAATTACAGTTATTGAAGGATAAAAAAAAATTAAAATATTTATTATTTAACAAAATTTTAGAGTGGGCTCTTTTGATTCCACCTTTGACCATCTCTTATCATTGAGAAATTATTATGTACGGAGTTTGGACAGAAAAAATTGTCTAGATTGTGAGTGTACATATGAGTATGTTATACACTCACATATCTCTTGATCGCACGTGCCGTGCACTACCGCATGCGCCGGCTGACTCGCTCGCCTTCTGCTATTAGCTCCTACCTACTAGAGCTCAACACCGGCCGCTTTCGGTTGGCTGCTGCGGCCTCGATAACCAGTCACACTTTCATTCACTCGGAGAAACCAAAACGTCTGCTTCAATGCATATTCTCCTTTGTGCAACGCGTGCTTCCCCTCTCCTTCGTGCGCACTCGCAAGAAGGCCTCACGTGAGTGTCTCCCCGGTGCTTGTCTCCTTCTCACGGAACCTCCCCGTCTCTCTCTTTCTCATCTTCGCCGGCTTGCAAGATGCCCCAACTTCTCTCACATGCCGTTCCGTCTCTACCCTTCTCTCGCAAACTGCCACGTCCCAACCTACCGCACACAGTACCCCCACCTCGCCTTCTTGTCTCTTTGACGTCAATCCTCGCCCTTTTGCAGTATCGAGCACCCCAAGCTTTCTTTCCCGCAAGTTCGGCTTGCATCTTCCTGCCGTAATCATCCATTATCGGTCTCTTTTTTGCTGCACTAGCTGGCCTTAAACCCTCGCTCACGATTCTCACTGTAACCCTAGCTCGACTTCTTGCTCATGCACGACGTCAACTACACAAATGACATCAGGTATAATCTTGATGAATTCTTCCACTTTCTTAAATATCTCTAAACTGTACCTCACACCATTTTGGCAGCTGTTGGGGTGGTTGTCGTAGCTTTCATATGGTGTAATTAATACCTTAGCCCACTGTGATATGTGCTGGAGTGTGCTTTGTAACCTTCTTGACATTAGAGAACCAATAAAACCTACGGAGATGATGTTCGTTTGCAGTCTCGTCTTTTCGGGCATCTCTTGAACAAGTAGTCACTCTTTGCCCGTCATCGTTCATTGTGCCATTGAAATCGACCCAGGTCACACAAAGCTGATGATGGAAGTTTGATCCACTTCAAACTTGAGCTCTGTTGCTTGGAAAATTAAGATAAGATGAGTCATCATGGCTCCACAATAACAGAGAAATTAAAAGTAGTCTTGCTAGCTATCTGACCCTATGTCCGCTAAAATGCTTGTCATATGATGACACAATTTAACCAAGTATAAACACAAATAACTTCAACGTATGAAATAGCCGTAAGTCTTTTCCAAGATTGCATAAAGAAAATTTCAGTAGTGCTATTAATTTTTGAAAAATAAATATCTTTATAAAGATAATGTAAGAGTTATCTATGCTTCTTAAGTGAGATTTCAATGCAATTTTAAAACCATGAATGAATATGCAATTGCGGTCATTTCTCCTATAATCTACTCAACCTTAACATAAGATAAAGACAAAAAAAAACCTGTAGTCTTGAGTTCGAGGTCTTCACTCTGAAGCCTTAAAGTGTGAGCTTCCCTTTATGAGTGACTCCTTATCAAACGTGAAGGGAACTCTAATGGTTTGCTTTGATCTTGTTAAACCTGTTCCCACACAGCTAATCATTATAAGATTCAAGAACATGTTTTCTCATAAAAAACATTGAATAAGATTACGCGGCTAATAATGCTTAGGTGTTTCAAACATGTATAATAAAGGCTATAAAATGTACCCATTGGAGAGGAAAATAAAATTAGTATCACCAGATTAGGAAAGAAAGAGTGTGGCCCTGTGGTAAATATTGATAGAAGTGGAGAGGAGAGATTTAACTCCTCAAGCAATACGTAGCAATATTTAACAGAAATGAAAGTAAATTGGAGATTCTTAGAGCTGGTTCTAAATAGTTAGTTTTGGATGGTGGTGGTGATGTTAATCCACTTTTTTTTTCATTCTAACCTTAAGATACAAAATATTCACTGCAGCTTTATGTCAATGCCTATGACAGCACTAAAACAAACCTGCAGGTGTGAGAATTTTGAAGTCATTTCATCCAATTCCTCTTATATTTCCTAGTGGCTATGTAATGCATTTTAGCAATAATTAAATATAAACTACAGTGCTTATTTTTTATATTGCCTATTAGATTTGAAGTCCTTTGTTATTTTTCATTCTTTCTAATCACTTACCATCGTCATTTAGGGCCATAGTAATCTCAAACCATTTTACCCCCCAGAGCCTAAAGATATTGCAACTATATGCTATACAAGTGGCACAACTGGTACACCGAAGGTATGCTCTTTTGCTTACATTGCTCTGTTATTGTAATTGTTATCTCTGTAAAAAATAAAGTTGTTCTTGTATAGAATGCTCTTACTAGTGCTTCCACGACCATAATGATATGTTTTTTTGCTGCTTTTCCCAGCTATATTGTGACATTTTTCTTACAGTATTTTATTGCGCTTTTGCCTGAGAAGATGTCATGTTTCAGGGTGCAGTACTCTCCCATGAAAATTTGATTGCAAATTGTGCTGGATCTAGCATCCGTGTCAAATTTTATCCCTCTGACGTGTGAGTGTCCCTTGTTATCAAATATTGGGTAAATTATATCGTAGTTTTTAATTTTTAAGGTATTAATTGGTAGTGGCCTTTTTTTAAAATTTTCAGTTTTTTTTTTTGCTTTGTTTCTCTTGGTTCTTTTTTTTTTTGTGAAGATTGATTTATAGTCACTAGCATGTGATAAGACCAGTGTGCCAAGTTAGATTGGAATTTAAATGAGCTAGTAACCTTTATATAGTTATTAAATTTGCATGTTCATGCTAAGTGGCACATTGCCATTGGGAGTAGGATAAGAACCTGTTTGGGCACATCGCAGGAAGTGCTGTAACTTCCAGAGTTCTAATCCCTATCTAGTTCTTTAATTTGCGTGGTCATGCTAGATGGCCCATTGCCATCACAAGTAGGGTACTGGTGCTTCTTTTTGCACGTAGTTGGATTCATCATTACATCTAGTTCTATGGCTACTGGCGCTGCAGCCCATCCCTTCTATCTTTGCAGAGAACATTTTTGCTATTATAATGTGTGTAGACATTTTGCGAGTTTATAATTCATTTATTCCTCTAGGTAATGATAATAACCTCTAAAAAGCAAGTGGAAATTGCCATTATCATTTTTTACACCCAACATATCAATCTGTCATAGTCTCTTTTTTTTATTCAAGTTTCCTTATATTTTAGCACTGTTAAAACTCTCATTTTTCTAAATGAAGTTCAGCTATGCCACAGCATGGCCTACTCTTGATCTTAGTCAGTTAACCTTGTTTTTTCCACCACCATATGCAACATTACCAATTTCCACCCCCTTTCACACCATCAGTTATCACCGCCACTTGAAAGTAGTAATATAGAGGGACTGGGCATTGCCCTTGTTTAATCCCATGAGAGAGAGAGAGAGAAGACTCAGTTTTTGCTCATGCATCAAATCACAATAATTGACTTATTTGCAAGTGCTACCATGTGGTTACTGCTTCAATCCATTCCTAATGTAAAACAATGTGATGAGGACATCGGAAGATCTACGGCTACGATCTAGAGTTTATTTTATTTTTGATGTGTCTTATGTACGAGTTTAATTTTTATATTTCTGTTTTCCCATTGTACCCCTATGAGGGGAGTTTAGTGAATTGTAGCCCGAAGGGCATATTAGTCTTTTGAGTTTTCTTCTTTGTGGAGGCCTATATATAGAGGCCTTAGGTTTTGTATGAAGGGATGATGAATTATGAAAAAAATTTCAGATTTCTTGGCTTGATCTCTTAGTGAGTTTTTGAGAGGAGAAATCCTAGGTGGGTAATTGCAATACCCGTCAACCATTGGTGGATTCCAAGGTTCGCGGTTCTACGATCTCTTTGTGAGTTTTTGGTTCTTTATTTTAGTCTTCCCCCTCTCCCCCCTTTCCAAGCAACCGCCGGCCTCCTCTAGCTTGGCCGCCCCACCCACCCGCCACCACCCTCCCAGCCGCCGGCCTCCAGAGCCCCACCTACCCCACTCCACAAATCCAAACCGCCGGCCCTCCCATGGCTTCACAAATTTGAATTTCAAATTTTAATTGCCATTATTCACTTTCCTAATCTAGACCCTAGTCAATTAGGAAAGTTTCCTATTGAGAATTCAATTAATTTTGAATTCAAATAGTTTCCTATTGTCTAAACATAAGTTAGGAAACTTTCCAATTTAATTAAATCTGAGATCAATTGCAAATTTCTTCTTTTGATTTATTTAATTGCTTGGGGGGCCCACACTCATAATTAAATAAATCCCCCAAATCCCCCTCTAAAGGGCCGGCCACCTCTCTCTCCTATCCCATTAATTGGAATTCAATTAAAGAGTCAATTAGTTAAATCTCTAATCCCAATTCCCTCCCATCTTCCTTTACTTTCAAATTTCAAATTTGAAGATTCCCTAATCCCATATTAACTAAAATTTGAATCTATTTTCAGATTTTGGACTTAAAGCCCTCCCTAATTCCTATCCTAAGCCGCCCCTCACACACCCAAACCCTCCTAATGCCGCCGGCCACCCCCCTCATCTTCCCAACAGCCCTAGCCGCCCTCTCCAAGCCCCTTTTCTCCCTGAATTCTCTCTTTCAGGAAGTTCCAAGTGCTGTCCAGATTTCTGGACCACGTCACCCTTAGCCTTTCCAAGAACTTCAGCCAGCCCCACTGCTGTCTAGAGGGAGATTGACTGCTGTCCAAAACAGATTTCTGCACTCTGGACAGATTCTGCCTGCTGTCCTGAAGTTTAGACACAGAAACCACTGTCTTGCATTTCCAGAATCGGCTTCCTGCTGTCCTAAACGTTCCCAACCCCAGCCCAGCTGAAGTTTGCTGCTGTCCAGTCCTTCCGGAAGCCTTCCTTGCTGCCCGGAACTGTCCAGAGCTGCTGTATGAGGCTTACCAATTGCTGTCCCAAGATTCAAGGGTGGATTGTTGCTGTCCAAATCATCCAAGAGGCTGCCAACCGCCATCTACTTCCAAGCCAGCCATCAAAACACCACAAGAACATTGTATGACCTCAATTCTTGGGTAAAACTCTTCTCCTACCTCACCTATCTTCCTTGTCCACTTTTCGATTGTAGTTGTTAATGGATTCATAAAATCGTATCAATTATTCTCTGCTAAACCTAGCAATTTAGAGAGTGTTGAGTGAGGGAACCATTACATAGTGACTAATCTTATTGTTAGTATTGGGTTTTATTGTTGAAACCATTCATATATGCAATGATAGATTAAGTTGACTGTTTTATGATCTTAATTTCCATGCATGTAATTCGGCCTAAACTTGTTTTACCGCTCATTGTGTTTTACTTCGTCGTTCAAACTCACTTGATGAACATAATTATTTTGTTCTCTAAATACTAAGTGTGCAAAATTCATTAAGCATTTCATCTTTGCATGTACGTTCTACATCACAATGCTGCTTCCTTTTGCGAACATTAAGGTACTCGACACATTCGTTGTTTGTGCATACAGAAGGTGCTTGTATTTAAATAAAATCTTGTTGCTTCCTTCCTTATGTCCTCTCACCTCCTATCATTCTTCCAATCTTCAGCTCATGAGTTGCTCTCATTGCCCCAAGGAAATGGAACTAGCAAGGGGAAAGGTTGTCAGATTTTTATTTAGAGAGTTTATGTGGTGTAGCTTTGTTACCTTGTTTTTTCATATAACTATCAAACTTATGTTTGGCTTTTGCTTGTTTACTGCTTTCCTGAACTTTCATGGGAAGTCTCTTTTTACAACCATATCTACTAATATATGTTTCGACTTTTTCAAAATAAATGTATTTATAATACTCACAATAGTTTTAAAAAAAGTTACTTTTCCCACAATAACTTTACAACCTCATTTTTAAAAATATGTAACAACCCGAAATAGACCCTAAATTAGCTCAAGTATAATACTCTCAATAGTTTTAAAAAAGTTACTTGCCTGGTTTGCATATTGTGTATGTGCAGATATATATCCTATCTTCCATTGGCACACATTTATGAGAGAGTCAATCAAATTGCATTGGTACATTTTGGAGTTGCTATTGGATTTTACCAGGGGGTGGGTAACAATCCATTCTTTCAGCTTAAGCTTTATTGTTTTAGTGATGTGCAGATTTATTTATTTATAGTCCTAATTAAGAAATTATTCTGAAATTTTGTTTGCTAAATCTGGATATTCACTGTTGGTTTTACACTCAACTCTACACATTCTGAAGGCAACTCGAAATCTTGATGGTGGAATATTTCATAAGATATGAATCATTTGTATATTTTTTAATACTTTTTAGCCTGTCATTATTAAATGTTGGATATTCAAATATTTATATCTTGTTAACATCTTACATATTTTAACTTATCATTTGTAAGGATTTTTTCAGCTATTTTTCACTATTTAAACTTAATTTATGCAAAATAATTTTATCAGTGAAAACCGTGTTAGTGGAACTAACCTTGGGCCAGGCTTTCCTTGGGATTCTGGGTCGATGCCTCTCTGTTTGCTTCCCATACCTAAGCTGACTCAACTTGGTAATTGGGTTGGACAATGACCTGAACAATATGCTTGTTTGGTCGAGTTTGTGTTGCAACATAAGTTCTTAAACCAAGTAGGAGAACATTAGGAATGCAAATTATGACACTTCCTTTCAATATCACATAAACAAACACAAATGATGGAAACTAAGTAGGAAACAAAGCTTAGAAAATAGTTAGGAAGACATACAAGAAACCAGACAGCTAAATTAAAATACCCTTAGAACAACCATGTGTGGTCACCTCACGTGCAAATCACAAAATTGAAAAAGGTGCTCAAAGGAAAGGACAAACCAACGATCCACCACAGGAATTATGATCTAGCACAGGCCAATGCTTCTCCGGCAAATACTAATAGAACAGGGCACAACACCTTACAGCTCACAATATTTAGAGAAGAAAGATACAGGTGGAAGGAAAACCGTGGAGAGAAGAAGTAGAAAGAAGGCCGAGACGACGTAATAGGGGATATGGAGAAGACCAGCTCGCAAGCTAATTGTCTTTGCTAAAAGTTATGTTATCTATGGTACAGCCCCTACAAATTGTCTTTGCTAAAAATTAAGTTCCGGTTACTGCTTTTGTAGCATGTATTTATTAGATGTTCAACATCAGAAGAGTGCTGACTTGATACCCTTATTGTTTCCTTTGGGATCCTTCTGTAGTAGTGACACAACCTATTTTTACTTATCTCGTAGTTTGTCTTAAGGTAAGCCTTCTAAGTCCTAATTCATATGGATTGGGAGATTGCAGCTCTAAGAAAACCGAACACTCTTACATATGGATTGGGAGATTGCAGCTCTAAGAAAATCGAACACTCTTACACGTCGGCACCTTCACTGGGAGGTTTCAACTATGCAGTTGTGCCTCGAAAGTCCTAATTCACATGGATACAGAGATTATAGCTCTAAACAAACAAAAAACTTGTAGAATCTTCACTGGGTAGGAAATTGTGGGAAGTGGTAAAGTGTAGTTGTGATGTTGACACTAGATTTGGTTGCGAAGTACATCTATTTTCATGGAATCAAGCATGAAACTAGCCATGCAATCAAGTAGGAAACAAAATTAAGGGGCTATTTGAGTTCAAGACTTAACTCAAGTAGAATTTAATAAATCATATAAATTTGGATTTGCTAAATCCTAAGGGTGTTAAATCTATAGAACTCTTTGGCAATATGGAGGTTAAATCTTGATGAACTAGGGACATTTATTTCAAGATTTAAAGTTTGGTTGGTCAAATAAGATTTTAATAATAATTATTGGTAATAAAATTAAGACATATTAGATTATTATAATAAAATTAATTAAATTGTACTTAATCATACTTATTATATTTTAGTATCCCAACTAATTATTAATTAATAAATTATTTCACATCTTATTTTAGGATTTAAGAATTTATATGATTGTAATATCTTATTTATTTATTTAGACCATGTCAACTTAGTTAGACTAATTAAACCATACTTAGTCTAATTAAATGTTTATTTAATCATTGTTTAATAATTTACTAAGTTAATTAAGCAATAACTTCTACTTAGACAAACTAAAATAAAAAATATCAATTTACTTAAGTACATGTATTTTTAATTAACTAATGTTAATCATTAACTCTAGCTTAATGTTTTTAATTAAGCATAATTAACTTTATGTAATCAATTTAAATTACAAACAATATTAATTTGTTTAAAAAATATCTTTAAAGGTAATTGACATTAGTTCTTAACATTAATTTAGCTTTTTACTTAATATGTCTTACTTATTAATATCAACTTTAAGATGCACAAGAAAATCTTTCTTCCCCACAAATTAATGCTCAAATACTTGTTAAGTTTATTAACTCAAATAAAATTTTAGCAATACCAAATTGTTTGTTAATATTTTGATTGATTAATATTAATTATTAAGATTAATTTATTTGCATCTAATTTACATGATTGAATATTATTAATTCTAATTAAAAAAATATAAATCTTAATTATATTAATTAAATCATACTAATCATATATTAATATCATAAATCCTGTAAACCCTCCAAACTATCCGACTTACTAAGTCCGGAATTTAAGGCAAGATGGAGAAGGGATGGGATTTAAGATTCTATAGGATTTAAAATTGTCATTTTTGCTATTTGGCAGGATTTAGGTTAAATCCTGCTCAAATCCTGCATCCAAACTTAAATTTTATAAATTAAGAAGGAAAACCTTCTTAAGATTCTCAACCTAAGAGGAAAAGATATTTCGAAACCAATGCAATGCTGCAACATGCAAACACCTGTAAACTTACGCAATTAAAATTTAACATCCAAATTCCAAATCATTTGACTACAAATTACATACATCCAGAGGAAATTTGGTGACAAGAAAGTTAAAATAATACAACAATGACCTGCCCAACTAGGTCCATAATTAATTTTTGCCTCTGATCTTCAACCATTTAACAAAACTAATTTCTTCACTAGACACAAACTTCTTATTATTAGATGATCTTCGTCAGCATGTAATACCTAGAAAAAAAAAATTATGCTCTAATGGTTATATTGTATAATGAAAAAGAAAAAAGAAAGAAGACAATTAGATCCTTAATTCTTAATAAAAAATTCACCAGTCAAAATTAAGATTGGCATACTTATCTTCATCTGTAGAGGATGAATCTTCAAAGACAAGTTAAATGCCTCATCCTCTTGTATTTGAAGATGGCCTTTACTGAAAAAGAATGTAAAGAACAAACTCAACAAACTTAATACATTTGCAAAATTAATTTTAATGAATTGACAAGCATAAATAATATTTTGTATTAGAGAATATCCCCAGCAAGACAAATAATGGCTCGACATTCTTTGATTCAAGTGAACTCTAACATGGGTTCATAACATTCTTTCCAATGCAAAAACTATATTCATATTCGACAATTGATATAGGAATGGAAAATGTATCACGAGTCATTGATGCAAGAGTGGGAGACCTCATTGTGGTGAAAATAAATGCCACGCAGATTCGGTATTCTCCTATTTTGTAATTAAATACTGCATTAAAAGTAAAGTATTGTCTTGAGAGACTGAAACTATATTCTGCAATGGTTTCAAAGTCAAAATGGAGTTTTGGAAAAGTAATATTTTTATAATCAAACATAATTCAAAGAATAACATATCATCTCGGAAGATGAATATGAAATTCTATAGAAAGTATTTAAAAAGAGAAATGGGTTTTAAAAAAATTTAGCCATTCTTATAATCAGAGATAACAAGGAGAATAATATATCACCTTGAAAGATAAACATAATATTCTAAAAGGTATCCAAAAGTAAGATTGAGTTTTATAAAATTCATCATTTTTAAGATTAAATATAACGAGGAGAATATCATATCATCTGGGGATATGTTAATGATATTTTACAAGTATATTTAAAAATAGAAATAAGTTTGAAAAGACAATCTGCATTCCCAGACATTTTTACCCTGCTTTGGTAGGAATAAAACAGGATTTATTTTAATCCGGAGTTCTCAATTCCCTATAAGGGCAAGCCTTTATAGTTAAATATATCCTAGGAGAGGTGCTCACAGAAAAACTCTCGATTAAAACAACTATTTCATACCCTTTGATTACTAAGTGGAAGACAAGGAAAGAAATAAAAAATTTCCAAGGAGAAAACTCAATATTGAGCCGTTCTTAGTGGGTCAAAAGAGGAAAAGTAGGAGGTGCCGGATTCTGAGAAGCTCAGAGGCAACCCCAATCTATCTTATATTGAGCTTTACATTTTAAGAGAGGATTTATTATTCAAGTTGGCATTTTATTAGAAATGTGGGAATATATTCCTGGAGGGTGAGGACTTATAATTTTTGATTTACCTCATAACCTAGATATAAGTTGAGTACTATAATGCAGTAACTCGAACCTATCTAATGAAGTGCAATCTGAACTTACATCTTGCCTGAAATAGAAAGCCAACTAAACTACCTAATCGTCTCAAAACCATACTGTCCAGTCTTATGAAAGATAGGTAAGCTGTTATTTAAGTTTTAGGAACTCAGGGCCGACATCTAGAAAAAATTCTAAGTGGCCTTATACTTATGAATGATAGTATGCTTCTAGAACTGATGCAATTAAAATTTAATTTAATTTTATTTTTAATGCAATACATGCTAGTTGAAATACCACAAATCATGAATGCTTGAAATTTTAAAAAGACTTAGAAAGTAATTTTTTAGAAGACTAGCTTCCTCAGGTTCAGCATCTCATCCTCATAGGTCGGATTATTTGGACTTTACCCTCGGATGGGGAAGTGTTTAAAACAAGGATAGAATTATGAAAAATATGCATGCGACCCTGGACGTTCTCCGGTTTAGTTTCTTAGAGTGATTATCTTTCTATGTTATTTTATTTCTAAAATTTTATTTTTAAGTTACAAGTAGAAAAATCTTTTATTCCTAAGAGCCTAATCGAAATCTAGGCACACGTACATGCAAGAGAGAAACCTAGGAAAAATAGACAATTTTTACTGCACAACCAATGTAAATAATCAATCAGATCAATTACAAAATTAAGAATATAATGTCCAAAGTCTATGTAGCAAGTCCCACTTAATACAACCTAGGGTCTACAGTAAGTAAAGGCAACAACAACTTGGATTTCTAAACCTATGAATGATGCAAGTTTTTTTACAAAGATAAATTAATTTGTTTATTAGCCTTCAAGTCTTCTATCACCAGTCATCCTCCAGAAAGACTTTCAAAAGAAAGAAATCTCTTAAATAGAAAAGAGGTTTCTTTGTTTTTGATTCCTTTATCCTTGAATAAACAAATCAATTTTTTAAAGATTTTCACAACTCTTTTTAATGAATTACATTTGAAAATGAAAAAGACTCTAAACTCCCTGCATGGTTAGTATAAAAAAGTAGTTTATACTCATCATAACAATAACAAACTATCACATAATCATCATTTATCACTTTGCTCATTTTTGAGCAACTTGTGAGCTTGTTCATGCTTCTAATAATTGTAAAACCCGCCAAATAGCATTTTAGGCTTTGCACGCTTTTCGATGCGTCGCGACGAACTTTAAGTGAAAATTTCAAAATCGTCAGAATTCGACGCAATTAATTTTATAAAATAGAGCGCAAAATTCTGAGCGAAACGATATAAAGAACCCATATCAAATTTTGTGTAAATTGAAAGTTAAAATTTATAAAAGCCTCTTAATACCCAAAGTACCCCTAAGGACTATTAAGCGGAGATATTTCAAGTGAGGGCCTTTTGGACCTTAAGCCATTGGAATGAATACCCCACTCTAAATAGGGGACCGAAATATTTCGGTCCCCATTCCTTGCTTGCGGCCCGAACCGAGCGGAGGCGAAGGAGAGAGGCGCACGGGTAGGGGGCGACGGGAGCTTGTAGGGGCGGTTTCCGGCGGCGTTTGCGAGGGGGATTTGAAGGGAAAGTTAAGAGGAGGCTAAGGTAAGTTCTTTGCAAGAGTTTCCTCTTCTTTTTATGGAGTTTTCTCTAAGGAATAATTTTAGGGTTTGCATGAAACTTCAAATTTCTTTGAGAAAGTGATAGGGAAGACTTAGGAGATGATGTTGTGTATGGAAATGAAAAGTTTTCTTGAAAACTTTAGGTTTTAAGAATTAGGGTTTTTCTCCAATTTTCAATCATTTCAAAATTTCTTTGTAGGATAGTTTCAAAATGACTTTAGAGAGCCTCTATTGGAAGGTAATGTGATATTTATGGGAAATTTCAAGTTTTAAAGATTAGGGCTTTGCCCTAATTATGAAAACCCTTAAGTATTATGGTTCCAAATAGACTTAGGGAGGATTTGAGAGGTGAAATTTAGAGTTTTTACTCAAAATGCTATTTTTGTAATTTTTAATTTAAATTAATCCGAAAATTAATTGTATTTTAACTAATTTAGGCTTTTGAAATAGGTTAATTTGGGTAAATAGTGAATTTATACAAATTTATATATATATATATATTAAGAGAGAGAGAAAGAGAGATTGGGATATATTTATAAGAAAAAAAAAAGAACTAAGTTTGGAATTAGTAAATAACCTATGTATGCGAAATTAATGTTTATAGGTGATTAATCGTGGTGACATCGAAGGAAGAAGGACTAGCAAGGGAATCAAATTCCTAACTTCTGTAAGTATGCATGGTTCTTTAATTACAATAATGTTTCTTGTTTCACATGTTATATGATTTGATAGACCAATCATGCTTCTTTACTCTCATCAAATGGTTGATCATGCAAATTACATGTTATATTTTATGGTATTATATGATAAAGTTCTTATGTTATAGAAATGAGATGACATGAAGTGTTATGATTATGATATGAATGTTATATTGAAATCTTGTATGTGCATGCTGAATAGATGGAGCTCACCCCTTTATGGTACTGGCTGGGGACGCCGTACTCGTGCACGTTAATGGTAAATGAAATGGTAAAGGGGTACCTTCATTGGTATCAAATTTGACGGTGGCTCCTGTGACGGGTGTATTATATATGAAAATGAGAAAGATATGAATACAGTTATGACGAAAGTAAACTGATTATGATATGATATGTATTTATGTTTTACGCATAACGTATACATTTAATGTTTCGATGAAACAAATGATATGAATAAATGAAAAGTGATATGAAGTTACAAATGCTAATATGATGAATGTAAACTGATTATGAAATGTTATGGATTAATGATTTATGCTCATGTTTAAATGATATGTTTATAGAAAATCAAATTTATGATACGTTTGAATGAAAGTGATATTTAGCATATTACTCCTCTTGCCTTGGATTACCGTAGTTTAGAAATTTGTTTTACTTACTAAGCTTTGGCTTACTGTTAGTTGTTCAAATTTTTTTCAGGTATACTTATTTTAATTATAATGAGTAGAAGGGATGGAAACGTGTACCGTAGGAGAGGCGCGCAAGAAAAAAGGTAATTAAATGAGTCCTAATGATTTTATGTTTGTATGTTTTCGAATTTGATGTTTTAGTGGCTCTTCCAAATGTTATGGTGATAGATTTAGATATTGGATATTTTAATCTACCGTCCGACCGTCCGTTCCCGCCTCGTTAATTCGAGCCCCCGGGCCGGGTTGTGACAATAATTGGGGGCTAAAGCAACATAAGCACCCATAGAAAATCTGATTAGCAATAAAAATCCAGAACGCTCCTATCCTAGGAAAATCTAAACGTCCATCATTGATCACCAAAGAGAGCATCAGAACACAGACATCACAGAAATGCATCACAACAAACTATAATAACGAACACTCGTTCACATGCAAGTTAATTACAGCTCAGAAAATATGCAGAAAATAACTCTGGCCTAACCTAAAGCTAGAATTGCTGTCGTAACAAATAGTTCTAATTGTTTGTGACAGGCTAGGTGGTTTAGGTATGTCCTAGGTTTATTATTACTTGAAGTTTTCTACCAATTAAATTTTATTTGTTTAAAGCCAAGGGATATTTAATTTGAATAGAAATTTTAATGTTTAGTATTTTTAGGAAGAATTTTTAAGTGTTGAAGTTGATTAATGATTGGTTGCTTGGAGTCTTTTGATTAATCATTTCAGTCTTTACCTATTTATTTAAATTTATAAGTTTGATTATTGATTACTAATTTATAAGTTTTATAATTTAATATTTACACTCTGTCAATTCATTTGTGGTGTTGTCACAACGGGCACAAAGACCTAGGGCCTCTTTATGACACGTAGCCCCACAGCTTGAGGTAGTGTAGCCTAAAAATTTTATTAACAGAATAGTAAATGCCTTGTTCTTTATTTATTATTATTATTTATTATTTATTCATCAAGTTGATTGATTATTAAATTTTTGGTAGTTAAGTATATTTTTCTCTATTGTTTACTTATTATTATTTATTAAATTCATCCCAATATTTAACTTTCAATTCTATTTATGATCTTGAATACTTTTGATTTTTAATAAATTCTATATTTAATATTTATTATTATTTTTATCTGTTATAATTTCTCATTATAACTTTTGTTTATTTATTTTTTATTAAATATAATTAAATTGAATTAGTTTTAAATATTATATTAAGGTGGATTCATTTTTAATTATATTTTAAGATAATTTATTTTTTTTTCAATATTATTTTACTTCAATTTTTAACTTATTTGATTATATAGATTGGTTTATGGATTAGTTCATTACATATGTAGGTTCTCTTTCCATTTAAAAGCCAAATTTTAACTTATATGAATTTATAACTATTGAAGCATAATTTATATTATTAATTAAATAACCCCTACATATTCAAAGTCTCCTTCATTTGCAAACTATTTTAAGATGTGCACTAAGTTTAGAAAATCAAATCTAAAAGGCCCTTAAAACTAACGCAAGCGCCAATCATGCAATCGATTGGTTCGGGTTGCAACTAACAAAATAATAGTAACTTGCAAATTAAATTTAATTATAAGATACATAATAAAATAAAGACATGAGTTTATACCGGCCTCTGAGATTGGAAGAGCGCAAAAACACATCATGGGGCTTATAAGACCTAAGGCTTTCTAAGTTTTAGAATACTCACTACACCGAAGCCAGTGTCCGGTGGTATCCGGCCGTTGCACCTCCATTGGGAAGAAATAGAGGCGACTTAACTCCTTATCTTATGTTATTGAAATGAACCCAGTTGATCCTCACAAATGACAGAAAGAGACATATGTTAAAACTAAATATACTCAAACGTTTGTGCCTTATAAGCATATAAATGAAATGATCATACATGCGAAAATTAATGAACGACTTTATGCAACATAAGCATTGTTTGTAGTATTGTTTATGTTTACATTTTATTTTTAAATCCATAATCAAAATATACAATGGAAAATTTAATGGTTGTTTGAAATCATGATTAATGGAAAGTATGATTCTCTAAGAGTGTGATTCCTTTTAGTTTATATTTTTACCGTTTGCTGACTTATGATTCTTTACAAAAATAGATGCTAACGTCAAAATAATTTATAATCTTGAACAAATTGATAGGTTCATGTTAACAAGATTTAAACTTCATTCAGAATTAATTAAATACGATAATGTAAATAATTAATACAAGAAAAATATAATTCATAGATATGTCGATTGTATGCATGATTAGAAGTTTATATTGAAATCTTGATCATGCCATTATCAATGTTGATATTAAGGAAATTTAAAATCAAAGCATTAGCAAAAATTATTTGACATAACAATATCATGATATAGTTAATTATAGATTATTGTATAATTACTAAACCAATTTTCTTAGTGCTATTTAAATATTGATAAAAAAAGGTGGTTTAATGTCATACAAAAATCTGATATGTAAGTTTGCTAATCAATTATTTGACACAATTGTTAAAACCTTCATATTTACTACTTAATTAAATTTTAATGTTTGTTGCTTTAAAGGAAATTTGTTTAGAATTGCAAGCAGCATCTAATTTTCAAAATTAAGTTTAGAAAAATCAAATTATTTCAAAATAGATTGGAAAAGACATTTCAACAATATACACATTTACCTATATGATGTTAGCAATGAAATAGGCTTTCAGGTAATCATTAGCTATGAACATTAATATATAAATATAAAATAAATTGACTTAGAGATTGTACCTTTATCATATTTGAACGGAATGCAAGTCTGTCTTTTTCTCTAGATTGAATGTTTCAGCCAGGAAATGCATGGATAGAAGAGGAGGAACGAGTAGAGAGGAAAAACGAAACTGGGATCGTGGGTATGGGCCTGTGAACTCCCCCAACCGTCCGGGCCATATGCCAATTTTTAATTGTACAAAACAATGGATGCCCCTTCAAATAACTGCTGAATTACCATCTCATCCTTGAGAATGAAGGGTTAAAAATTATTTGTAAAATTGAAATGTTTACTTTAGCAAAATTATTAAATTAACAATCAAATTCAGTTAAATTTTCAAATTAGGTCTGATGCGATCGATTTGATCCAATTTGCGTCAATTTAATTTTGATGGGTTCGAGACAAGTCGATTTGGGCTAATCGAACCCGCCATCGTTAAATTGAACTCGATTCGAGTCAATTTGACTCGATATCACATTGATTTGTATCAACGTGCTTCAATCAGCGTCGATTTGATTTCGTTCGCACCAAAACGCAACGATTTCGTTCGAATTGCATCGAAATTGAATACTTTTGGTTTAATTAAGGTCAATTTGATAAAATCGGGCTCGATTAATGTGAAATTTGATTAATTTAGTTCGGATTGACTTTGAATGACTTGATCCGACATCCAATTAATTCCAATTAACCCGAGACAGGTTATGTAATGTCTATCAAACATATCGAGTTCAATTTGGATTCGAATCAAACCCAAATAAACTCGGCGACGTTCAATTACACTACCGTGCTTGGAAATAAATTGGATTTGGTGAAATTAGATTTGATTTGAGTCGAATTATAGGGCTGAGTCAATGTTATGTCAATAGGCATCCACCTAAGGGGAATCCAGCCAATGGGCATGTCTACATTAGGTTGTGAAGACCTTGGCACTAAAGATCAGTTTGGGGAAATCGATCTTATACAAAAATGAGGTCAACACTCATCAACTCCTATTCCAAATTACCTTTCTACTTTGAAGAATTTCATAGTACCCGAGCCTTTCAACATCATCATTACTATCAACAGTATTACTGGCAGTTGCAGAGGATCCAAAAGCTGAATATTCGATGTTCACTCTTTTTTTTTTAATTATTTTCCTCATAGATACAACCAATGCAAGGAATATGCTTGAGAATATAAATAATCTTATATTCATTAGGTCTTGTGTTATAAAACTTTTTTTACTGGTTCCTAAGAGGCTTATTTGTTTTACACCGATAAAAATCATCACATGAAATTATGTTGGGAAATAGCATGAATCTTCAAGTTAAATGATTTATTTAAATACAAGCAATTAAAGATTTAACATATATAACCCATAGATAATCTAATTCTTACTATTATCTATTCCATCTCTATCACATCCATGCTTTCTTCTCTATCATTGATTTTGTAGCTCTTTTTTTGTTCCGTTGTTTCGTCAATATCATCCTCTTTATCTTAAGGGTTACTTATTTTGAACCTGAAGCTCTTACAAATAAATGCATTTGATCCAACTTTTCCAATAAAAAAAGTTTGTTTCTCCACCCCTTAATGGTCTTTTCATATTTGTTCGTGGAAAGTTATTATCGTCAAAAAGCAATTCTTCTTAAACATTTAAAATATAGCTACTATTTCTAAAGTCAAGGCTACATGATCTCTTCACGGCCTAGTGTTTTAAAACAAGTCCTTCACCTTGGAACACCTAAGTAATGATGCTCGCCAACAAGGTATGCAAGGTGCTATGAACTTAGCTTCCATCTCCTTCACTCTCTTAAATAGAGCTAAGCGGCGCATCTCATTTGATAAATTATGCAACACTTGCAGGATAGTTGTTGCATAAAGTGCAATTTGATTATTGATATTTTTAATTAAATATTATAATTTTATTTATTATAGAATTCTTTTTTATGCAGTCTATGAAATATTAATTCCTCAATTTATAAGTTTTTCTAAATTACAACTCTATTCTAAATCAAAATTATATCAAAAGAGACCTTTTTCCTTAAAATACCCACCCTCTTCTCATATGAAGTCTCATAGTCTAATACTTAGATTCAAAGTTGTTAAGTGGAAGGAAATAACAAAAAATTGGATTTATACTTCAAAATCCTAGTTTAATAAATCTCATGATAGATTGTGTTTTTCATTTTCTTAAAACTAACTAAAACATCACGTACATAGGAGTATAGCATACGATAGATCCCATTGTACCTTACATTGGTTTTGTTTTTCTATAGCATTCTATATATAATTTTCGTATCTTGAGAAGCATTAAATTAAGTTAAGTGTTGCAGAGATGAGGATGCTCAAGTGGATGAGTGGATTTACACTTGGAGACAGAATGCGAAATGAGTATATACGTGAAAAGGTTGGAGTAGCTCCAATGGTAGAAAATATTAGAGAGAGTCATCTTAGATGGTTTGGTCTCATAAAACATCGGCCTTCTGATGACCCGGTTAGTAGAGTAGATGTATTAGATTGAACATATGTTAAGAAAGGCAGGGTAGACCTAAAAAGACTTGGTTAGAAAGTATTAGAAATGACTTTTTTTTTATTAGATATAAATGAGAATTTGGCTTTTAATAGGACACAATGGAGAAAACAATTCATATAGCCGACCCCACGTAGTTGGATAAATGCTTGATATTATTGTTGTTTTTGTTGACATAAATATTGTCACGACCCGGCCCGGTTAGCTCGCAAGTGCGAGGCGGGAACAGAGGTCGGACTGGAGGAACCTAAATAAAAACTTCACAATTTTCTAATGTTATGTCTCCAAACATACACAAATAATCTCAAACATGAGGAAAGAGCCACTAAAGAACTCCAAATAAATTTTTTTTCATTTCATTGCATCTTTCAATCATAATAACATCAAAACATATGATGTTCAAAATACAAAAAGTGTCCAAAAACTTTCTTTACAATTCAACATAAATCCTTCTAACTCAAAACATCAAAAGAAATAAAATAACCCAAGCAAAACCTGCCGCCCGTCGTCTCCCTACGACGGTACGTGAGGGGTGGTCTATCCGTCATTTATCTTTCCCAGATCCTCCTGAAAAATGTTCCCACAACACGGGTGAGTCACAACTCAATAGGTAAATGCTTTTTCAATTAAATTTAGAAAACAAGGCAAGAGAAACAACATATATGTCAATGCTTTGTATAGGAATATTAAATAAATCGTAACAATTAAGTAAAATGCCTCTAGGTTATTCATTAAGCCTCATTCTTTGGTCAAGTTTGCAACCCTTCTCTTTATACAATACATAAATTGCTCAATGGATCATAAAATGCTTTATATGCCTTTAATGTAATATAAGTATACCGTAAGCACACGTCTCGGAAGTATCTTTTGTACTGATCAGGTACATTTCGTTTGGCCAAACCCTTTTCCATTTGGTTCAAAAGAACCCCTTTACCATTTGACTCAAAAGAGTCCCTTTACCAATGGCTCAAAGAGCCCCTTTACCAAGATACTTCCGCATCAGCATGCACATGCATTCATTCTAAATCTATTCATAGAAGATCCTTATCATTCCTTTCATCCTTTCATGCATATGATCAAATATCCTCTGCATGCTACTTGGTTAAATGATATCATAAATGAAGAGCTAAGCTAAGTACCATCTTTAATCATTACTTTGAAAGCATAGGATTGCATTATGTCACCACATGAAAATGTAATTGCAATGTAAGATGTGCCATGAGTAAAAGAGAACATAAGCTTGATAGTAAACATAGGGTCAAGTATAACCAAACCATTACCACATAAATTCATATAATAATACAAGACATAAAGCATATGCATAACAATTAGCGTATAATAAAATATAGAAGGAGTTCAATTGCAAGGTTTCTAAGCATTAACACAACAATTCAAATAGGCTATTAAGGAAAGAAGAAATTCTCTACTAAATTTAACTGTGCCACATTTACCTACCTCAATACAGTGCGCTTCGCCGAATAACCTTACGAGCTCTTCCCCTTTTACACGATCAATATCTAAAAGAGATATAACATAAGTGTAAACATTACTTGTCTCCACACAAACTTCTCAAAACCCTAAACTATGAAAACAAGGAACCCACCCATACACTATTCTTAAATTTTCTAATTGAACCATTTCCCCATTCATACTTAATTTTATTTCCTAATTTCTCTAAATTCGGAATTTCATCATAATCTAATTTCTTTTCTTTGGGAACTTTCCTTTATTTTCATAATATGGCATATGCTTAAAGACCCCCCCCCACACACATTAATACTTAGAGAAATTACTATAAATTTTTGGATTTAATTAAATTAAAAATCATAAAAATTGCATGTTGTGTGAAAATCCTAATTTTTGCCTCTAACAACCCTCCTAAACCCATATAAAATCATAAGGCTCAAAAAATTCCATGTTTAAGGAAAAACCCTAATTTTTAAAATCCAAAATTTCTATGGAATCATCTCATTCTTGGGTTTAGAAACATCCCCTAAACCTTCCCTATCATTTTCTTAAAGAAATTTAAAGTTTCTCTCAAACCCTAGTTTTCAAAATTCAAAAATATTTGGGGAAAACTAAAAATTTCATTATTAGAAACCTTCTCTAATCTCCCCCTATCATTCTTCTTAAAAAAATTTGAGTTTGGAACAAACCCTAGAAATCTCTCCCAAAGAAAACTCAACAATAGAATGAGAAAACTCTTGCATACAACTTACCTTAACCTTCCTTAAGACTTCCCTTCACTTTTCCTCGCAAACCGTCGCCGGAAACCCCTCCCCAACGAGCTCCGTCGCCTAACCGCCCGCTCCGCCTCCCTTCTCCCTTCTCCGCTTGGTTTGGGCCGCACGAAACACATGGGGATCGAAATATTTCGGTCCCCTAATAAGAGTGGGATGTCCTCATTTAATTCCTAAAGTCCTATTTGCCCTCACTTAAACTTCCCTCTATTCATGTGACATCAAGGGCAAAGTTGTCCTATTAAGTTTTCCGGAAATTTTAACTCTCAAAATATCTAAAATCCAATATTGGTTCTATACATCATTTTGTTCAGAATTTTGCGCTCTATTTTATAAAATTATTTGCGTCGAATTCCGACGATTTTAAAATTTTCACTTAAAGTTCGTCGCGACGCATCGAAAAGCGTGCGAAGCCTAAAATGCTATTTGGCGGGTTTTACAATTCTCCCTCCCTTATAAAAATTTCGTCCTCGAAATTTAGAAACAAGTATTAAGGAATCATACCTTAGTCAAATAGGTGTGGGTAGCTTTCTCTTATCTCGGATTCCTTCTCCCAAGTGGCGTCCCTTTCCGATCCGTGCCTCCAAAGAACTTTAACATAAGAAATCTCTCTATTTCTGAGCTGCTTAACATCAAAATCTATGATTTTCTCTGGTTCATCAACAAAAGTCAGATCTGGTTGAATGTCTACTGATTCAGCACTAATCTGCTGAGTTTCATCTGCTATGTACTTTCTCAAAGAAGAGATGTGGAATACATTATGTATTCCACTCATGTGAGACGGCAAGATCAATTTGTAAGCCACACTTCCAACTCTTTCTGCTATTTCAAAAGGACCAACATACCTTGGACTTAACTTTCCAACCTTGCCAAATCTCTTCACACCTTTCATAGGGTTAACCTTGAGAAATACAAACTCTCCAATATCAAACTCAACTGATCTATGCTTGGCATCATAGTACTTCTTCTGTCTGTCTTGTACAGCTTTTAATCTGTCACGTATTAGCTTAATCTTTTCAGTAGCATCATCTACTAAGTCAGCACCAATGATCTTTCTTTCTCCTGTTTCAGCCCAACATAAAGGAGTTCGACACTTTCTTCCATACAAAGCTTCATAAGGTGCCATCCTTATACTTGCTTGGAAACTGTTGTTATAAGCAAACTCAATCAATGGTATGTGTGCCTCCCATTTGCCACCAAAGTCTAGTACACATAATCTGAGTAAATTCTCTAAGGTCTGAATAGTCCTTTCTGATTGACCATTTGTTTGAGGGTGGAAGGCTGTACTGAAAGTAAGTCTGGTGCTCATTGCCTCTTGAACTTTCCTCCACAGTCTAGAGGTGAATCTCCCATCCCTATCTGACACAATGGATCTTGGTACACCGTGAAGTCTAACAATCTCATTAACATAAACACTTGCCAACTTCTCAATAGCATCAGATTGTTTGATAGGTAGAAAATGTGCCGATTTGGTCAACCTATCTATTATTACCCATATAGCATCATGACCACTTCTGGACCTGGGCAAACCAACTACAAAGTCCATTGCTATGTCTTCCCATTTTCATTCTGGTATAGGTAAGGGTTGCAATAAACCTCCTGGCTTCTGATGTTTTATCTTAACCATTTGGCAAACAGTGCACTTAGCCACCATTTCTGCTACATTCCTCTTCATTCCAGGCCACCAAAAATATTCCTTCAAATCTTGATACATCTTGCTACTACCTGGGTGTATGGTGTAACCTGAATAGTGAGCTTCTCGAAGAATCTCCTTCCTTAGGTCTCCAATATCAGGGACACAAATTCTGCCTCTATACCATAGTAGATTATCCTCATCAAGCTCATATTCTTCCACATGACCTGCCTTCACCATATTCAAGATTTTCTCAAATTCTGCCTCTTGTGGCAAAGCTTCCCTTATCTTGTCTTTCAATGTTGACTGAATAATCATCTGATTTAACACCATAAACTCTGCATCATTGGGCTGGACTATTGAAATCTCTAACTTCTCCAAATCTCTTATCAACTCATGCTGTTGTGAAATCATCCAACTGGCACTACAAGAAGTTTTTCTGCTTAAGGCATCAGCTACTACATTGGCTTTACCTGGATGATATTGGATATCCAAATCATAGTCTTTAATAAGCTCCAATCATCTTCTCTGCCTCAAATTCAACTCTTTCTGTGTGAAGATGTATTTTAAACTTTGGTGATCAGTAAACACTTCACACTTCACCCCATACAAGTAGTGTCTCCATATCTTCAAGGCAAAGACTACTGCAGCTAATTCCAGATCATGGGTTGGATAGTTTCTTTCATGGTTCTTCAGTTGCCTAGAGGCATAAGCAACAACCCTCCCATTTTGCATCAGTACACAACCCAGTCCTTTGTGTGAGGCATCACTATAAAGCTGAAAGCCATCTGTCCCCGAAGGAATGGTAAGCACTGGAGCAGTCATCAAGTATTGCTTCAGTCTCTGAAAAGCCTCTTCACACTTATCTGACCATTCAAATTTCACTGCCTTTTGGGTCAACCTGGATAATGGCATTGCTATCCGAGAAAATCCCTCAACAAATCTTCTGTAGTAACCAGCTAAACCCAAAAAGCTCCTGTTCTCCGTCATAGTAGTGGGTCGTGGCCAATCTGCTATAGCTTGTATCTTATGCTGATCCACTGAAATCTCTCCATTACTGATTACATGCCCCAAAAAGTTCACACTCTTCAACCAAAATTCACATTTGGAGAACTTAGCATACAATTCGTTCCCTTTTAAAGTATGCAACACCGCCCTTAAATGATTTGCATGAAGTGCTTCATTAGAGGAGTACACCAAAATGTCATCAATGAACACTATCACAAATAGGTCTAAGAATGGCTTAAAGATCCTATTCATAAGGTCCATAAACACAGCAGGTGCATTTGTAAGTCCGAAAGGCATCACCACAAATTCATAATGCCCATATTTAGTATTGAATGCTGTCTTTGGTATGTCTTCCTCTCTAACCTTATGCTGATAGTATCCTGATCTCAAGTCAATCTTGGAAAACACAGAGGCACCTTCCAATTGATCAAACAAGTCATCAATCATTGGAAGAGGATATTTGTTCTTCACAGTCAGCTTGTTCAATTCTCTGTAATCTATACAGAGTCTGAAGCTCCCATCCTTCTTCACAAAAAGCACAGGAGCACCCCAAGGAGAAGTGCTAGGCCTGATGAATCCTTTATTAAGCAACTCTTGTAATTGATCCTTCAATTCCTTCAACTCCTTTATTGCCATCCGATAAGGGGCTTTAGCTACCGGATCCGCTCCACTAACCAGCTCAATAGAAAAATCAATCTCCCTGCTTGGAGGCAAACTAGGTAAATCATCTGCAAACACCTCTGGATATTCTTGCACAACTGGTATCTCCTCTAATCTCTTCTCTTCTTTCCTCTCCTCCTTAACATAGGCTTAAAAGCCTTCATAACCCTTCCTCAACAATTTGTATGCCACTAAGGAAGAGACCAACATAGAAGTTATGCCCCTTTCCCCTATGAATTTAAATTCTTTCTCCCCTGGCATACAAAATTTAAGTTCTTTCTTATTACAGTCTATGGTCACAAAGCGGTGAGACAACCAGTCCATACCTAGGATCATATTAAATTCCATTAAAGGCAACAACACAAGATCTGCTCCCAAATTTCTATCACCTACAGTCAACTCAACATGACACCTCTTGTTGGTTTCCAACTGACTCCCATTTGGCATTAACACTGATAAGGGATTGAGCATCATTGAAAAAGACAAACCAACAGACTTAAGAAACTCCTCCGAAATAAAAGAATGCGATGCTCCCGTATCAAACAACACCTTAATGGGCTTGTCACATACAAAGATTGTTCCTAAATAACATGCATGTAACACAACATAAAACTTATTTTACTCACATATCATGAAAGAAATCATTGACATTAATTAAAATCCATACCTGTGATAATATCAGGAGAGTCTTTTGCTTCTTGTTGGGATAGACCATAAACCCTTGGCTGGGCAGGTTGCCTAGCTTGGCCTTGAGGTGGAGTTGATCCAGTAGACTCGACAGTTCTTGGCCTACCAATTGTCCTTTGAGGAAAAGGATTACTTGTTCTGGCCCCTAGAGTAGATTTGTGTCCCAACAGAGGACAAGATTTTGCCATGTGTCCTGGTTCATGGCACCAATAACATGTATTAGTGCCAGAAAGACACTCTCTCTTATGAGCTCTCCCACATTTATTGCATACAACAGAAGAAGTGCTGCTCTCTAAAGTGTTGGGCTTGGGCTTCTTCCAATTAGATCTTCCAGATTGAAAGGATTGGGTATGCTTTGATCTATCTTCATTCTTCCTCTTCTGAAAATCTCTTCTCCTTTGAGTACTTTGCAAATCACTCTCAATCCTTCTTGCCCTTTCAACCAAGGTAACATAATCCTCAATCCCAAAAGGGATTAATGGTTGTCTAATAGTATCTCTTAAGCCACCTAGAAAGCGATGACATTTTTCTTCAGCATTGGGGATCAAATGAGAAGCATACCTAGAAAGCATTGTAAATTCAGCCTCATACTGTGTAATGGTCTTGTCTCCTTGTACCAATTTATTGAATTTATCTTGCATTGACCTCCTAGCAGTCATTGGCACATACCAGTCTCTAAACACCTTGACAAATTCCTCCCATGACACTTGACTACTAGGCCTTCCTCCAAAAGTTCCTTTTAATTGACTTCTCCACCATCTCTCTGCTTCACCTCTAAAAGCATAAGCAGCTAAGGTGACCCTTCTGTCTACAGGGCATGACATGCCTTCCAAGATCTTCTCTACTTCCATTAACCAGTCTTCTGCTTCTATGGGTCCCCCTCCTGCGAATGTTGGAGGCTTCATATCTTAAAATAATTTTAGGTATTTGTCCATTGGAGCACTTCCACTGCTTCCAACCTGGGTCTGAGTGTTTTTGATCATTTGTGTCATGGCAGCCATCATCTGAGTAAAAGTTTTCATAGTAGCATGAATGCTACTACTTTGGGGCTCTACTACTGCAGGCTGCTCCCTCACAACCTCTCTTGTATTGTCATCAGTGGCCTCAACTTCAGGTTCAGGTTCCTCAGCCCTGACACATAAAACAACAAAGAAGTCTAAACAATCTGTAGCACATGCATATTATACCTACTCTAACCTACACGATCACCCTATTGGCTCTTTCATAAAAATCAGTATTCTCAAATCCTTGGCTTTGATACCACTCTTTGTCACGACCTGACCCGGTTAGCTCGCAAGTGCGAGGCGGGAACAGAGGTCGGACTGGAGGAACCTAAATAAAAACTTCACAATTTTCTAATGTTATGTCTCCAAACATACACAAATAATCTCAAACATGAGGAAAGAGCCACTAAAGAACTCCAAATAATTTTTTTTTCATTTCATTGCATCTTTCAATCATAATAACATCAAAACATATGATGTTCAAAATACAAAAAGTGTCCAAAAATTTTCTTTACAATTCAACATAAATCCTTCTAACTCAAAACATCAAAAGAAATAAAATAACCCAAGCAAAACCTGCCGCCCGTCGTCTCCCTACGACGGTACGTGAGGGGTGGTCTATCCGTCATTTATCTTTCCCAGATCCTCCTGAAAAATGTTCCCACAACACGGGTGAGTCACAACTCAATAGGTAAATGCTTTTTCAATTAAATTTAGAAAACAAGGCAAGAGAAACAACATGTATGTCAATGCTTTGTATAGGAACATTAAACAAATCGTAACAATTAAGTAAAATGCCTCTAGGTTATTCATTAAGCCTCATTCTTTGGTCAAATTTGCAACCCTTCTCTTTATACAATACATAAATTGCTCAATGGATCATAAAATGCTTTATATGCCTTTAATGTAATATAAGTATACCGTAAGCACCCGTCTCGGAAGTATCTTTTGTACTGATCAGGTACATTTCGTTTGGCCAAACCCTTTTCCATTTGGTTCAAAAGAACCCCTTTACCATTTGACTCAAAAGAGTCCCTTTACCAATGGCTCAAAGAGCCCCTTTACCAATGGCTCAAAGAGCCCCTTTACCAAGATACTTCCGCATCAGCATGCACATGCATTCATTCTAAATCTATTCATAGAAGATCCTTATCATTCCTTTCATCCTTTCATGCATATGATCAAATATCCTCTGCATGCTACTTGGTTAAATGATATCATAAATGAAGAGCTAAGCTAAGTACCATCTTTAATCATTACTTTGAAAGCATAGGATTGCATTATGTCACCACATGAAAATGTAATTGCAATGTAAGATGTGCCATGAGTAAAAGAGAACATAAGCTTGATAGTAAACATAGGGTCAAATATAACCAAACTATTACCACATAAATTCATATAATAATACAAGACATAAAGCATATGCATAACAATTAGCGTATAATAAAATATAGAAGGAGTTCAATTGCAAGGTTTCTAAGCATTAACACAACAATTCAAATAGGCTATTAAGGAAAGAAGAAATTCTCTACTAAATTTAACTGTGCCACATTTACCTACCTCAATACAGTGCGCTTCGCCGAATAACCTTACGAGCTCTTCCCCTTTTACACGATCAATATCTAAAAGAGATATCATAAGTGTAAACATTACTTGTCTCCACACAAACTTCTCAAAACCCTAAACTATGAAAACAAGGAACCCACCCATACACTATTCTTAAATTTTCTAATTGAACCATTTCCCCATTCATACTTAATTTTATTTCCTAATTTCTCTAAATTCGGAATTTCATCATAATCTAATTTCTTTTCTTTGGGAACTTTCCTTTATTTTCATAATATGGCATATGCTTAAAGACCCCCCCCACACACATTAATACTTAGAGAAATTACTATAAATTTTTGGATTTAATTAAATTAAAAATCATAAAAATTGCATGTTGTGTGGAAATCCTAATTTTTGCCTCTAACAACCCTCCTAAACCCATATAAAATCATAAGGCTCAAAAAATTCCATGTTTAAGGAAAAACCCTAATTTTTAAAATCCAAAATTTCTATGGAATCATCTCATTCTTGGGTTTAGAAACATCCCCTAAACCTTCCCTATCATTTTCTTAAAGAAATTTGAAGTTTCTCTCAAACCCTAGTTTTCAAAATTCAAAAATATTTGGGGAAAACTAAAAATTTCATTATTAGAAACCTTCTCTAATCTCCCCCTATCATTCTTCTTAAAAAAATTTGAGTTTGGAACAAACCCTAGAAATCTCTCCCAAAGAAAACTCAACAAAAGAATGAGAAAACTCTTGCATACAACTTACCTTAACCTTCCTTAAGACTTCCCTTCACTTTTCCTCGCAAACCGCCGCCGGAAACCCCCCCCCCCCCCCAACGAGCTCCGTCGCCTAACCGCCCGCTCCGCCTCCCTTCTCCCTTCTCCGCTTGGTTTGGGCCGCACGAAACACATGGGGACCGAAATATTTCGGTCCCCTAATAAGAGTGGGATGTCCTCATTTAATTCCTAAAGTCCTATTTGCCCTCACTTAAACTTCCCTCTATTCATGTGACATCAAGGGCAAAGTTGTCCTATTAAGTTTTCCGGAAATTTTAACTCTCAAAATATCTAAAATCCAATATTGGTTCTATACATCATTTTGTTCAGAATTTTGCGCTCTATTTTATAAAATTATTTGCGTCGAATTCCGACGATTTTAAAATTTTCACTTAAAGTTCGTCGCGACGCATCGAAAAGCGTGCGAAGCCTAAAATGCTATTTGGCGGGTTTTACAAATTTGTCCTAAGATACATTGGATGGCAACTTACATTCCTAAGAAAAAAAAACTAGATAAGTAGAGTTCTCACAATTTGGTATGCGATGGGCTATTTTTGATGCGATAATGTGCTTATGACATTTGTTATGTGAAAATGTTGGCTTTTTTTGGCTGCCAAACTGGAGCTAGAGCAAATAGGATACCTGTCAAGTGTCAAGTTAAACTTGAAATGTTGTGCTTGCTCCCTAATTTTGCTTATGGAATCAGCATCTGGCGTATTGACAGATTCCATAGCAGATTGAATATTCGAACTTATATTTTTAAAATGGTGCAATATTATACCACTCTTAAGGTTTCGTTGCCTTGTAAAGGAAAAATAAAATAAAATAGAACTGCTAATCCTTGGAAGTTAACTCCTTAGGAGGCATCATGCAATATTTCAGAACAAAACTCTCAACATGATGTTAGGTAGTGTTAATTATGTCAATTTGATTGCAAGAATTTTCTTTGGACATCTAATGAGCGAATTGACTAACATTTGATCTCAGGATAATTTGAAATTGATGGATGATATGGCTGCTCTCCGGCCTACAATATTCTCAAGCGTTCCTAGACTGTATAACAGAATTTATGCTGGGTTATGTTCTGGTCCTCTGCATTAACTTCCTCCTTTTAAGAATGCTTCTCAAATTGTGACAGTTTCAAATATAACTTCCTGTAGTGTTATGAATGCTGTCAAGACATCTGGGGGACTGAAGGAGAGATTATTCATTGCTGCTTACAATGCGAAGAAGCAAGCCCTATCTAGTGGTAATGTTTTCTTAGATTCTGAATTTATTTGTTACACCTGAGCACCGCCCTCTTGTTATTCTGGGCATGAATATAACAAGATAAAGAGACAATTTTTCTGCATTTTTTATTCTCTAGGTACAAATGATGTATGTGAAAATTCTAGGAATTTTTTTTTGCAGATGTAACATATTATATGTTCTTACAATTGTAATATTGTCTGATGAACTGATGAACTGCAAGAACAAATAGATATATTATGCTGTATAAGAGTTATGGTTGACAGATATTGATGTGGGTGTTAGGAAGAAGGGAGTGGGGTTGTTCCGGTTGTGGGCTGGGTGAGCTTTTGATGTTGCTTATATCTTTCCTTCATGAATTTCTAGTTTTTCTTTGTATATACCTTTTATATAATCCTGTATAACTTGCTAATGATGAACATATCCTTGCAGATATTGAGCTCAAAATCTGGTTTGAAAGATTTATTCTACAGTCATACTGTTTTGTTGCAATTTATGAAATATCATTGTTTCTTTTGTTGATGTATTTATCGAAAAGCATTTAATTTTGCAGGCATATATTTAATCTCTTATACATGACAATATTCTGTCATTACTTGCTACTGGAAACCTAGAATATGCACTCCTTGTAGAAACAAAGTTGTATATTTTTAAGCTTCTTTGTTATAAGTAAAATATTTTGTGGGAAGGGTGCTGGAGAAAACTCATGTTCGCAACAATATTTATGTGACTTATTTAGCCAACAGAATTGTTAGGGACTAAATCTAGAACAGCTTTAACTGGGAGGAGATATGCCTTCCATAGTGTCTAAGAGGTGCTGGCAACATTGCAAAGAAGATGGTGGAAGACAGAATTGAACAATATAAATTCAACTGAGTTATCAAAGCATTGCATTGCTATATCTTTAAGTAATGGCATTGAATCCTTAGAAAGGCTATTTTTTGGGGGAGTGGTGTCCAGCAGGGTTTATTAAACTCCCATACCTCTTGTTTTAGCTAAAATTTGTATTGTTGCAATAACCATGATAGGTCAGATTTAGAATAAAAATGTCCTTAACAAGGAAAATGCTAAAAAATAAAGTAAGTGTTAAGTAAAAAAAATGAATGGAATAATATTGCTAAAAAGTTTCTTTGTTTTTGAAAATCTGGTGGACCTTTCTCATTAGATAAAAAAGGGATTACAAAGCAATTATTAGAGGAAAAGGATGAACGCTAGGGATAACAAAACAAAAAAGGACAGTTAAGTGGAACAAGAATAGAGCTCGAGAGGACTAGTTGTAGGTGTCTCCTCTAGGATTTTTTTTTTTTGAATATTCTCTAGGATTTTGTTGATCAAAATGAACTTCATTCCTTTTGCCAAACCAAAGGAACTTGATGAGGACATCACTACGTGGAAAGTTTATCGTAGGCGTGGCCGTCGATCTACGGCCACGATCGAGTCATTGTATTTTTGAGTCATTTCATGTATTTGTCTTTTATTAGTTATGTTTGTCTTTATTTAGTTATGTTGCATTTATTTCCGCTTTTACCCCTTAAGGGAGATCGTATGTAAGCCATAGGGGCATTAGTGTCCTTTTGTTTTGAGAGTCTTTGTATGAGGCTATTTATAGCCCTAGTATTCTTCTTTTGAGGTTAATGAATGATTTTCAAGAAAATTCCTGCATGCTACTTCTTTGTGAGAGTTGAGAGCCAAGGAGAGAGCTCCCTAGGAGAGGGAGATTTGTGCATCACCCACCAACCTTGATAAGTCGGGTTCGTGGCTATTTCATTATCTTTCATTCTCCCTCTCTTCCCTTCCACCCCCACGGCTCCCCACCACCCCCACGGCTAACCTACCCGTCGGCCCCTCCCTCTTCTTCCTTTTCCCTTGGTTTCACCTTGCCTCCTTTCCTAATTTAGTTTGAGGGAAAAGTGGACAGAATTTGAATTCAAATCCGATTGATTTGAAATTTAAAAAACTTTCCTAATTTATTAAATCTATTTTAGGAAAGTTTCCTATTTGAGTCCTATTTGAATTTTCAAATAAAAGGGATTGAATTAAATCTTTCCTATTTCCTAATTCTAATTTTAGAAACCCAAATCAATCCCAAATCCCCTCCCTATCCCCTTTATTGCCGCCGGCCCCCTCTCTCTCTCTCTCCAATTCCCCCTCTCTCTCTCCAATTCCCCCTCTCTCTCTCCAATCCCCTTCTCTCTCATTAATTCCTACTCTTTGGAAATAAATCCTAGTTTCCTTTCCTACCTCCCTCCTAATTCAAAATCTGAAAATAATTTCAAATTTTGGACACATAACCCTAACCCTAACCCTACCTCTCCAAAATCTGAACCAATTTTCCTCCCTCATCCCTACCTTGGACGGCCCCTCCCACAATCCCCTTCCCACTTGATTCTCAAAGGAAATCTTCAATCTCTTGAGGAGAAACTTCAAGGACAGCAAAGGAACATCATCTTCAACCTTTCTCCTTCACAATCAACATGAAAGGAGGTCCCCGAATGGGACTACGGCTTGGTGCTTGATGATCAAGATAATATCGACATATTCCGTTCTCCTTTCTTTGACGTGGGCTTTGACTTCGATAACACCGTCGAAGAATACATCGACCGGATCCACATCACCTTGGTTGATGTGATTGACGATCAAAGATCAAAAGGACGTTGGACCATCTTCGGCCGAGCCACGACCTCCACCACTCCGGCTACTTCATCGTCTTCAATCAAAGGTTACATCATTCATCTTCTACATCTCCTCACCGGTGCTATTAGCAATCAAAAGGACATCATCCGACGGCGATTCTTTTCCAAATAAGGGTGAGCTTTTCTTCCCTATTCAATTACTTCTTCATTCACTAACCTTGTAGGTGATGACGGAATCGCAACGGATCAAACTCCGCTTAAATTGCTAAAGCTTAGTAAACGTAGGGTTTTGAGTGTATCTTTCTATGCTTCTTATTTCATTGTTAACTTAGGGATGTTGGTTGAACGCCTATTACTTTGCATGTTTTTGATTTTCTAAACTATTTGTTTGTTTAAGCATTTAGGAAGTGATTTGGCCTAAGCGCAAGCACCCCTTTCTTGTTTTATTTTGTCGTTTCAATTGCTAGTAATCTAATCAATAATTGCTCCCTTTAATAAGTCGTGCTAATCCTTGCAATTTTCATTTAAAAGCATCTTAGTCCTGTGTCAGAACTTCTCCTCTTTCTTTCTGCTTGAAAATTAGCTAGCATTCTTTTCATTCTTGGTGATATAAGTGGAAGCAAAACAAATTAAAAGCCAAAGATCTCCTTAATTCTTCCTTGATATGTAGATGTCATGAAGTAAGGGTTGAAATATCGAAATGATTATAAGATCTTCTAAAAGTATAAGAGATGTTGCTACAACAATAAAATATATGGAAATCATCTTTTGGCTTATCTTTGTTCATATAACATATATCTAATGTTAATAATTCCTTTATTAAGTAAAGAAACTTTGCTAAGGATTTTCTTCATATAGAAAAACTGTGGAAGGACCTCAATTTTGAAAAGGGCACTAGAACTCCAAATATAAGAGCAGCTTGGAGTAAGAATTCCGGATCCATCAGGGTGTCAAAACTACCAGATAAAATACTATTGGAAGCCAGAAGTTAATAACGGTTGTCCTGTTCAAGATCAAGTTTAAGATGATTGATAAGAAATAAGAGATGTATTTTCCGTAAGATAAAGAATTTGTACATATATGAATAACAAAAAGATCCCTAACGCTAACTAAGAAAGGTCTTACAAAAGAGAGATCTTTGGCTGGTTGTGAGAAGAGGAGCTAGATGCATAATTATCATTATTTAATATTTTTATGAGTGAAATTAGAATTAGGATAGGAACTTGGAATATAGGTTATCTTTCAGGCAAATTTATGAATTAATAAATATTATGATTCATAGAAAGATAAATATTCTATGCATTCAGGAAACTAAATGGGTTGGAGAGAAGACTAAAGAGATTGATAGTTTAGGATTTAAACTATGGTATTCTGGTAGTAGTCATATTAGAAATGGTATAGGTGTGATTATGGATAAGAGTTTGAAGAATAATGTTGCAAAAAATAATAGAATTGTAGATATAATTATAGCTTTAAAGATTATTATTGATGCAAAATTATTAATATTATAAATATTTATGCTCCTCAAGTAGGTTTGGATATGTGCTCAAAATTAAAATTTTGAAATGACTTACAATAATTAATATAAAAGATACCTCTTGAAGAAATTTTTTATTAGAGGAGATTTGAATGGACATGTTGGTAAAGTGGTAGATGATTTTAAAAGCATTTATGGTGGCTATGGATTTAGAGCGATTAATGAAAGTGGTAAGACCATATTAGATTTTGTTATAGCTTATAGTTTTGTAATTGCTAATACCTTATTTAAGAAAAAAATGAGCATCTCATCATTTATAAGAATGGATATAGTAAAACTTAGATTTTTATTTTCTTACAAGAAAAATAAATCATTTAGATTGCAAAGATTGTAAAGTTATTCCGAGTGAAAGTTATGTACCCAACACTGCTTATTAGTTTTGGACTTTAAGATGAAGGGACAGAATATAAAAAATAAAGTAAAACGTTATTTTAGGATTATATGGGTTCATTTAAAGAACACAAACAAAAATATTTTTGAGAGTACGATTCTAAATTTTAAGATTTTGTTTGTGCATGAGGAAGCTAATATTATGTGAGAAAAAATAGCTCGTGATATTAAGAATGTTGCAAAGGATGTGATTGGAGTATCAAATGAAAAACTCCTAATAGTAAAAATAGTTGGTGGTTGAATCAAAATGTGCAAAAAAAGATGAAAAATAAAAAGTTCTGTTATAAAAATTGTATTAGATGTAAAAACTCTAAAAATTGGGAAATGTATAAAGAGGCCTGTAAGGAGTCTAAGAAAGCAATGTGCGATGCAAAGATTTTAGCTTTTAATGATTTATATAATATATTAGATACTAAGAAGGGCGAAATATATATGTATAAGTTAGTCAAACAAAGAGATATGAGTAGTAAGTATTTAGTTCAAGTGAAGTGCATTAAGGATAAAGATCAAAAAGTACTTTTATTAGAAGAGGATATTCAACAAAGGTGGATGAGATATTTTGTTAAGTTTTTCCATGAAGATTGTGAGAATACGATTGACTTTAGTGTCCTTAGCACCTTAAATGAAAATAGAGTTTTTTATTTTTATTGGCGTATTAGTTAAATCGAAGTTAGAGAGGTTTTAAAGAAAAGAAAGTATGGAAAAGTTGTTAGACCTGATGATGTTCTAATAGAGGTTTGACGGAGAAGTATAGAGAGAATAAGGAGGATCTACATATGATATTTATTGATTTAGAGAAAACATATGATAAAGTTTCAAGAGATGTGCTATGGAGAGTTCTAGAAAAGAAATGGGTTAATGATTCTTATATTCAAGTCATTAAGGATATGTATGCAAGAGCTGTTACTTGTATTCAAACACAAGAGGGTTTGACCATGTATTTTCCTATTTCAGTTGGATTACGTCAAGGATCAGCTTTAAGCCCATATCTTTTTGCTTTAGTCATGGATGTTCTTTCTAGACATTTGCAAGATATTGTACCTTGGTGTATGCTTTTTGCTGATAATATTCTTCTTGTTCATAAGACTAGAGAGGGAGTTGAAGGTAAACTTGAATTTTGGAGGTCAACCTTAGAGTGTAAGGGTTTTCATTTGAGTAGATCTAAAATCAAATATATGGAGTATAATTTTAGTAGTAACAAATCCAGTGGGGGATTGTAATTTTGGGCAATGAAGTCATTAATAATAGTACACATTTTAGGTATCTTGGGTCTATTGTTTAGAGTGGTGGTAAAATAGATGGGGATATTATTAGTAGAATTCAAGTTGGATGGTTGAAGTGGAGGAATGCATCGGACTTCTTGTGTGATAAAAAAGTCCCCCTCAAACTTAAGGGAAAATTCTATAAGATGGTGGTGAGACCTGTAATGCTTTATGGCGTAGCCATTAAAAGAGAAGCATAATATTAAGTTAAGTGTTGCTGAGATGAGGATGCTTAGGTGGATGAGTGGCTTTACTCTTAGAGATAGGATACAAAACGAGCATATACGTGAAAAGGTTGGAGTAGCTCCAGTTGAAGATAAGATTAAAGAGAGTCACCTTAGATGGTTTGGTTACATAAAATGACAGCCTTTCGATAACCCAGTTAGGGGAGTAGATGTATTAGATTTAGCTTATGTTAAGAAAGGTAGAGGTAGACCTGAAAAGACTTGGTTACAAAATATTAGAAATGACTTTTATTATTAGATTTAAATGAGAATTTGACTCATAACCGGATAGAATGAAGAAAAAGGATTCATGTAGCCGACCCCACGTAGTGGAATAAAGGCTTGATGTTGTTGTTGTTGGTGGTTATGATTATTATAATATCTTTTCATAGATGAAGGGACAATTTGTATGTAAGGCAATAACAAAAAGTCCCTTTCGCTAACTAAGAAAGGTCTTAAAAACAGATGCCCTAAAATTCTTTCTAAAATCTGAAGATATTATCCTAGGTGTGTTTCTAAAATCTAAAGATATTCTAGATATCCCGTAGGATATTAGTTTACTTATTAAGAAAAATCATGGAAAGATGTCCTTTATGATAAAATACCATGTACAATATCAAGCATTCATTTCCACAAAAAAAAAATCTTAAGTTTTGATCTAGATGAATAATATGTTTATGAAGATATTCTAATTCCCTTAAATTAAAAGATAATTTAGTATTGCTTAAACTTTAGGATGCCAAGATGGGGTCATGTAGCAAAGGTCGTTGGCTATATATAGTTAGGGTTGGCCAACTAAGCCATGTTCTTGGATATAAGGACCTTTTGTTGTAGCCTTGATGTACCTAACTTGTTATTTATTTGTTGAGCCTTGCTGGCTCAAGGGACTCCTGCGATATAACAAGCTCCTATTGTTTTACCCAATAAAATAACGTAGCTTTCCCCCAATGTTGCAGGCTCCTTGTGAGTTGATGTAGCCAACCGTTTATAGGAGTGCAATCTATTGACATGGCCCTTGATCCTTCCTGGACCAACCACAAAGACTTCTGCTGAAGTAAAAATAACAAAGCAGAATAAGGAATCAGGAACCTTGCTTTCTGAATATTAGGTATTTGTTTGTGTATAAATTGATCTCCCTTGGGCATGCTGAGAATACTTTATTGATTTGTTTATTCGTGATGATGTCAAATGTACCATATGCGTCTTGATTATCTATTGATAGCCATGTGAATATTTTATAGATTAAATTTTGTATGTTCTATTCCGACTTATCCGTATCCTGTTTTTTAAAAATTTGTTGAGTTCTGGTGTAATGCTGACTTTTGTTTTAGGACTTCAATGCATCATATGATAGTTTGGTGATACTTTTGTTGTTAAAATGTTTTCTTCACGGCTCAATTTATGCTGATTAATAAATGACTTTGTGAAGGATCAAATATGGCTTGATGTCAAGTGATTCTTGATTCTTCGTTTGTTGGTCTTCTATGGCTATATAAATCTTAAGAGAACTGAAATTTTGACGGCTTTGTTGATTTATATCACTGCTCCTTTTTTGTTAATGATACAAGAAAATCATAGCTTGTATATTTTTTATTTACTTTCATTTAATTTCAAGGCACAAAATTTCTTTGTGTTTGCTTCACCATCTCCATAACTTTTTAAAGCAACAGTTATTAATTTAATTAGTTGATACTTTTGTGAATTTATCTATTTCTACAGGAAAAACTCCATCTCTAATTTGGGACAGGTTAGTATTCAACAAAATTAAGGCCAAACTTGGAGGACGAGTTCGATATTTGACCTCAGGGGCCTCACCAATGTCTCCAGATGTCATGGATTTTCTTAGAGTGTATGAGATGACCTTTTTAGAGTTAGATGATTTTTTTTTAGAATTGTTTTAGGCATCATGCAATGTGATAGCTACCTTGCACCTTATGACAACTTCAGCATTTTTTGCAGATGTTTTGGAGGTCAAATCATTGAAGGCTATGGGATGACAGAGACATCTTGTGCTATAAGTATGATGAATGAGGGTGACACTTTAACTGGCCATGTTGGCTCACCGATTACATCTTGCGGTTAGTTTTACATCAACATTGTTTTATCTTGTGGAATGTTTCTCATACACTCAATTTGCTTCAGTTTCTTAGTATTAAAAACTATAGCATGATTAAGAAAAACATACATGCTCAATAGATTTTTTTTTCTTATGCTCAATAGATTAATATTGCTAATATGTATTAGATTTATTAAGGCCCCAAAAATAGAAAAGGGAGTTTTTTTTTCACATTTTTGGATGGCTGAGGGATTTCATTAGTTTTTAAATATGAGATAAGGGTCAAAATGATCTGCGACTATTTAAAAGTCTCATTTTAATCTCTTGACTTTTTAAATGGAGATCTAAATGATCTCATGGAAAGACTAATTTGTTCTCTATTTAAAGAGTCAAGTGACCAAATTGATATTTTTTATGTAGTCGGGTAGTATTTTGGTCCTTCATAAAAAGTAGTACCAATTCCATTCTTTCATCTTTTAAATATTAATTCAAGATTTTAAATTTTAAAAACTCTCACCAATAAAAATAAAGATATTATAAATGGTTAATATTTAAAAAATTGATAACAATTTAAATTGGTAACTCTCTTTAATCCATCATGACAAAAGCGTTATTTTGTATGAATGTATAACTAATATTAGTAATAGCATGAAGCTTCATGTTACAAAAAATTCATGTACACTAAGTTTGTATCATATTTAGTTGTATGTGGCCAGTCTGATTAGGTCAGTTGTTTGGGTTATTTAATACTGTGGGAACTAGTTAGAATCCTAAATCACCCTTGAACAAATAAAACATTTTCTCGCTTTATTGTTCAGAATTTTAGTCTACGACCTGTTTCAATACGAAATGACGTGAAACTTTAGCTATTACTATGTATGATTTCAGAAATCTAGCAGCCATAATATCTTCCAATCCATTGCAAGGCTGCTGTCGGCAGTTTTTATTGGGTCCAAAATTACTACAAATCTAAATTTATTTTGCCAAATCTTGTTGGGAGTTAACTCTATAGCTGTTAAGTGTAAGAATTTGCCATTTCAGAGATCTATCAGCATCTATTTTATTGTGTTTGAAATATGTCATCATTCGTAGGATTGATCAGAAAAATGAAATGCCGGTAATCCTATTTGTTCCTAACTCTCATAATACAACATATTTTTCATGTATTAATATACAATATAAATTGACGACAATAACAACAACATCAAACTTTTATCCAACTACGTGGGATCGGCTACATGAAGCCTTTTTCTCCATTGTGTGATGTTAAAATTTAAATTCTCATTTAAATCTTTTAAAAAAAGGTCGTTTCTAAATTGACAGTGAAATTATTTTGCTTGTCAGTTTGTGTTGGTTTACTTCTATTTGGTTACTTTTCCATTTAGATCTAGCTGTCAGGAATATTTCAGTTGGTCATAATTTCAAATATCATAGCTTTTAAAGAGGAAATGAATGCAATTTTTTTATGCTATCTCTTTGCTGTTATGGCTTCTATATATCAAATTGTCCTCTTATATTAATCTTGCTTTTTATACATCCAGAAATCAAGCTTGTTGATGTTCCTGAGATGAACTACACCTCTGAAGACCATCCATATCCCCGTGGAGAAATCTGTGTTAGAGGACCTATAGTATTTCTAGGCTACTACAAAGATGATGTGCAGACGTAATTGCTTTTTCTCAGTAATTCTTCTGGATTTACCTCTAATTTAGTTGATGAGTTGAAACCTTGAACGATGTACAGGAAGGAGGTTGTTGATGAAGATGGATGGCTGCATACTGGAGATATTGGTCTATGGTTACCTGAAGGACGTCTAAAAATCATTGACAGGTAAATTTTAAGCTTGCAGCTCTGTTGCAAGTCCTACGGATAAATTATAAACTTTCCCTCATACTTTCTGCTGTTTACGGAGGTTTTTTTGTTTGTGAAAATCTGCTTCATTATGTTTCTTGGGAACTTCCACTACATATCCCTTTACTGTTTATCTGGTGAAGCAGCTTATTACAACATTGAATTAACACTAGGAAGTTTTACTCCATGACAATATTTTTGTTTACTAAAGAAAAAAAAATTCACTCAAGCCCAGCTTTCTCTTGTAGGATATAGGTAGTGTTTTTAAGAGTAAGGTCTAAAAAGAAGGGATGTGAAGGCCATGATGTCTCGATTCAGATGTGAAAAAGGAGGATCCACACACATTATATATATATATATATATATATATATATATATATATATATATTCTAAGATTTATTATGGATATCGTAGTAAAGTAGAATTCTTGGAAGTAGGTAGGAAGTATTGAATTTTTTTGTGTGCCTTCTCTTGGATTGAGTTCTTCTTTCCAATATGGTCTACTAAGTTTCAAATTTTGTTTTTGTAACTGAATGTGAATGTTATGATGTACCAAACTTATGTAATGGTTTAAAATTGACTGATGTTGCTTTGTATAGATAATTTATTTTCTTTAAAATAAATGAACAGTTTGGTTATGCCAAACTTTATGGAGTTTGACAAAGTAGGTGATTTAAAGAGACATCGCATAGGTTGCATGCAAGGGAGAGAGATTGCCAAGCATGAGAAGTGTGAGATTTATGGATGTCTTGTGAGGGTTTTGATACCTATGTGTTTAGATATATGAGTGAGAGAGCAAAAAAGTTGTAGCACGGAAGAGGTGTTAGAGTGCTACTCAACGAGACTATGCTTGGTTTGGCTAGTAGAATGATGAGCAGACTATGGAGTGCGAAGGAGCGAGAGTTGATCACATGGGTGAGGGAGATGAAGTAGAGAGACAATGAGCGATGAGAAGAGGATTTTGTTAGACTGGTCCAACTTGAACTTGTCCAGTCGGCCCTAGACAAAGGGCCAGTCCAATTTTACAGTAGGTGGAAGCCTGTTATTTTCGCCCAAGGCAATTCCTACCCCCTTGGGGTGGGGTCCACTGCTTGAATAGAGAGAGAAAGGGGCGGCTAGGAGGGATTTTGAATTAGGGGAGTGTTGTTTAGTCTTTTTAAGAGATTATTATATGCTTTAAGTAGATGGGGGTGCATTAGGGTTAGGATTATCTATGTTTTGCTGAATTTTTAGTTGGAGGCTCTGGCATCTTGGGCTCTAGCGGCATCTCAAGATTTGGGAGAGGACGATCCTCCTCTCGAATTGAGGATCAATTGTATCTTAGTATTTTCCTTTTACTTTCATCAATTATTACATGTTTGCTCGTTGTTTTCTTGATTTGTTTGGAGAACCTTGGGAGAAGATTGCTGAAATTCCAATATTTGTAAGAAACATCGGAGTTCTACAAGTGTTTCCTATCTGATTTCTCAAGAGAGTTTGCATGTAGTGGGTGTTCGAACTAAAGAGAGTTAGGAGAGATGATGAGAATGTGCTATTACAAAGATGGAGAGATAACTAGATAGAGCGAGACAAACTTTTTAGTTTTAATTTTGTAATGTTATTTTTTTTTTTTGAAATACATGACCATCACGGTGGTTGGATGGGATTACGCCATGTGGGGAGAGGTATGGGCAAGTCTAGTGCTAAGGATTGGAGAGATGGATTGGATTTAGAATTTTTATCCAATTTAGTTATATTTAGAAATATACATTAATAAAAATTCTTATAAATTAAATTAATTTATATTTATAATTAGCAAAAATATTTATAAATCAATTTAATTTATATTTATATTTATTAATATTTCTTAATCTAAATTATGTAACTTAAATATGTGTATATTTATTAATAATTAATTTAATTTGATTTGATTTTTGTTTTTTCTTCCCCTTCCTTTTTTTAAACAACAATGTATGTGTATATTAATTTTCCTTCATGAATTTTGTTACATGTGTATATCGAATGTTAGAGTGATGGTGAAATAGCTAGCGATATTATTAGTAGAATTCAAGTTAGATGGTTGAAGTGGAGGAATGCATCGGGCTTGTTGTGTGATAGAAAAGTACCTCTCAAACTTAAGGGAAAATTGTATAAGATGGTAGTGAGACCTGCAATGCTTTATGTTGCAGAATGTTGGCCATTAAAAGAGAAGCATAATATTAAGTTAAGTGTTGTAGAGATGAGAATGCTTAGGTGGATGAGTCGCTTTACTCTTAGAGACAGGATGCGAAATGAGCATATACGTGAAAAGGTTGGAGTAGTTCCAGTGGAAGATAAGATTAGAGAGAGTCGCCTTAGATGATTTGGTCACATAAAACGGCGGCCTTCCGATGACCCGGTTAGGAAAGTAGATGTATTAGATTTGACTTATGTTAAAAAATGTAGAGGTTAACCTAAAAAGATTTGGTTAGAAAATATTAGAAATGACCTTTCTTTATTAGATTTAGATGTGAATTTGACTCTTAATAGAACACAATAGAGAAAAAGGATTCATGTAGCCAACCCCACATAGTGGGATAAAGGTTTGTTGTTGTTGTTGTTGTGTATATCGAATTTCATATCATCCCCTCAATCATACGTAATGTTTTTGTCTTGTTCTCACACAATAAATTTAGTGAGAATAGATCCTTCCTAGGTATTTTCGATACTTCTCATACGTTGGGGCAATCTTTTTTGTGAAATTGGCAACTATCGAGTACTTTCTTATGCAAGCAGGGCATTTGTAGTGGTTTTGTGTGGTATTGCGTTTATTGTGTGCCATTATTATCATGTTCGATTTACTTGGGTTAGGGAGATGAAATGGAGATTTACATATTTCTACCTATATAACTACTTATAAATACAGCAAACATAAATTTTATTGCTTAGTGCCGCTTTGACTCTTCAAGAGGGGAAGTATTATAGGGGTGTAAACGAGTCAAGTCGAGTCGATTAGTGGCATTATCAAGTTGAGCTTGTGTGGGCTTCGAAAATTCGGCCCTGGCCTTCCCCGCGTGCTTTTTTGGGGGGAAGTTTTAACGGAATTAAGTTCCGGGGTAAATTTTGGAAGGCAGATGGGTTTGTAGATAAGACACTACCCAGAGATTTCGCCCTCATTTTATGAGGACTTTATGATCTGAGTTCTAGTTTCCTTTAGGTGCAAGCCTCTATAGTTAATTACCCCTCCTGATAATGAGAGAGAACTTTTGATTAAGGCTAGTCATCAATCAGATACGTAAAGATACGTATTATCTGGCATATAGTACCAGCATGGGTTTATGGTTGAAAAATTGGTATTTAAAATATGAAGTTTCACCATCATGCACTTAAAGCGGATGGTGGGAGAATGGATGATGGACCCGATCAAGATCCCATGGTTCCGTCATCCCGGGCCATCGTGGTCCCTGGTTTACTAGTCAGAGGAGGTAGTCGACCCAACCTGACAGAAGGATCCTTGTCGGCAGCCATGGGTTGCTTCGTCCAAGGGTACCTTGTAGACCTGGGGTGAGTATTTGCCTAAGTGGATAAATTTGAATCCACCTTAGTTGATAGAGGGCTTTGTGCCTTATCAATCATATCCTATTGATTCATATCTCAAGGATTTGATGCCAATAAAGAACGTATTGGCTCTGGCTATAACCGTTATCTTGTGGTGCCATTTGGCGGCGAAATCACTCGGTTCAGAGGGCCCCGGGTCATAATAGTTTATCCTGCAGTGCCATTTGGTGGCGAAACTGCTGGTTAGAGGACACGTACCATGTCCTTACTGGCAGGAGATTGGTTGATAATGGATCCTAGTGATATTTTTGACTAGGCATTAGCTCTATGTGAGCTGAAGTAAATTTTAATTTGTCCACCTTGGCAAACTGTTGCGGAGGGTGGATGGATTTTGCTTTAAGCATTCGATGAGTTAGATTTCAATTTTAAATATCTTTGGATTTATGGGATTTTTGGAATTTTGGAGTTTGGACTTTGAATTTTGAATGTTTGATTGGTCTTTGGGTGGAATTTTAAAATGTTAGAATTAACCCCTCCGGTTGAGATCTACATTCAACACGGTCATCATCGGGGTGATGGGGTTATTTTACTTGTGGATTGAACCTTGTCGACTCTATCTAGCTGTCGATAGAGGATCGGGTTTCGTAGGCTTTGTGCCTTTGTTAGTGAATTTTCTTGATCGAAGGCCTTGAAGGCCTAATATGAATGTATAAAATAAATATCCCGGTCGACTCGCGACCGCATATTTATTTAATGGTTTGAGCCGTGTTGACTCCTACCTACCCACATAGGAGGATCGGGCTCGAACTTGAATTCACTTATTAACCCGCGCAGCATCCTTGAACGTCACGTGTGTACCAATAACGCGCTTGTCGGGGCCCATGCGGGTTTCATACGTTCCAAACCTTTGTTGATGAATCACTATTCATAGGTGATGTAGGCAAGGGGGGGGGGTCTCCACATCACAAAAATTTCTTGTTGTTTGGGCTGTTGCTGTTGTCGTTTTGGTCATGGGCTGCTCTCGGTTTGGCAAAGTTTGTAAGAGTCATCTTTATAAAAGTTATATTTTGTTTAGATGTATCTTGCCTCTTTTGGGTATTTTTCTTTCCTAGTGAGCATATGTTTTTTCTAGCAAAAAAATTAGGGGCCTCCTAATTTTTTTTGCTTACATCAAATGGTATCAGAGCAAGTTCTTATCCTAGGTTGTCGTATGTGTCTTATGTGAGTCTTGTATGTGAGTCAAGGGTGTCCTAGGTTTTTTGCAAGTTGTCTACTTGTTTATGTTATGTTGTGTTCAAGTCTTTGTTTGTAAGTCTTCTTTTCTTTTAAGTGTTTGGAAAAATAAAAAATGAAAAAGAAGAATAAACCAGCAAGGGGGTACCAAAGCAAAGCGCCTGCGGCTCGTCAGAAAAGTTCTAAAGCGATCTCATTGGGAGATGAGAATTTTCAAGTGGAGGAGTTTTGATGTAGGCAAGGGGGGGGGGTCTCCACATCACAAAAATTTCTTGTTGTTTGGGCTGTTGCTGCTGTCGGTTTGGTCATGGGCTGCTCTCAGTTTGGCTTGGGCTATTTGGGTTTGAGCTTACTTAAGTTGTCCTACTTGGGGTTGTAGCTCATTATTGATGGAGACTCATTAATACATAAAGGTATGTATTTAATTCCAAAAGGTTTAGGGGAGTGGAACTTGTGTGCCTCATTGGTTTCTTCTTGGGGAGTTAATGTGGCTGCTTTTCCATTTTTCTGTGTGGGCTTTTCGGGTTTCTATGCTGGCTGGTTTCCCATGGTTTCCTGCTCTTGTTTCCTGTGTTTGCCTCCTCGGTTCCTCTCCTGGGTGGGCTTCCCGTGGCTGCTGGCTGGGTTCCCGTGGTTGCCTTGCTGTTTTCCCTGTGCTGCTTCTAAGGTTGCTCCCCTGGCTGGGTGATCCGTGGCTTGTGTTGTGGGTTCCTGTGCTGTTTTTCTTTGCTTCTTAATGTGGTTGTTGGCCTTTCATTTCCCCAATGCTGATTGGCTTTGGTTGTAGGTGTATGGCTGTTTAGCTTCTATCTTTGGTCTATAAATTAGAGGTGTTTTGTGAGGAGAGAGTAGAGTTGAAAAATGTAATTTTTGGAAAGGAAAAACCTGAGGGTTTGTTTGGAAAAGCTTGCGAGCTTGTTCCATTCTTCTTCTTCTTCTCTCTTTCTAGGAAAGCTTGCGAGCTTCTCCTCTTTCTTCTCGGACTTCTTATCCTTTTCTTCTCTACGCAAGTTCCACCTCACCTGTATCTTTCATCTCAAAGCAAAGAAGGGCTCCTTTAGGTGTGTCTTTTGTTTGTTTTTGTAAGTGTCAAAGTTTGTAAGTCATCTTTATAAAAGTTATATTTTGTTTAGATGTATCTTGTCTCTTTTGGGTATTTTTCTTTCCTAGTGAGCATATGTTTTTTCTAGCAAAAAAATTAGGGGCCTCCTAATTTTTTTGCTTACATCAATAGGCCTTGAAGGCCTAATATGAACGTATAAAACAGATATTCCGATCTGCATCTTGACCGTATATCTGTTTCATGATTCAAGCCGTGTCGACTTCTATCTACTTGTATAGAAGGATCGGGCTTCGTAGGTTTTATGTCTTTGTTTGTGAATTTTCTTTGTTGAAGGCCTTGAAGGCCTAATATGAACATATAAAACAAATATTTCGGTCGATCATGGGACCGTATATTTATTTTATGATTCAAGCCGTGTCGACTCCTATCTACCTATATAGAATGATCGGGGTCAAACTTAGGTTCATTTATTGACCCGCGCAGCATCCCTAGATGTCACGTGTGTATCTAAAACACGCTCGCCGGGGCCCATACGGGTATGTGATTACACATGTAGTTTTGTGTACCTAAGTGCGTACAGACTACAGTGCGTGTGCATGGGCATTTTGGAATACTTCAGTTGTGCAGGTAACTGCCATTCGGATGCAGTGTTCTATTTGGAAGCTCGTACACGCCTTCTGTTCGCTTGTATACATATTGTGGATCCGGTGGTGTTGCGTAGCAGCTTGTGGATTAAGTTGCTTTCTGCTTTGTACAGGTAGACTGTTGTGCACTACTTATATGGTTTATACAAGTAGATTGTAGTACAATAACAAATCTCCAGCTTTTACTCGTAGATTGCATCTAGTGCGTATGACGGGTCTTCTACAGCAGCTCTTAGGAGACGCTCTTTTTCAGTGATTTAGCTCATTGTGCATATTTTAATTAGGGGTCATACAACCCGTGACACATAATAGTGCGCTATTTTGTTCCTTTTTGAAGATATATGTTCACGGGATGTACGAGCCGCCTAACTTTAACAGTTGGCGTGCACGCTACTTAAAACGCTTGTGCACCCTTGACTTACAATGTGACGGACGATTCCCACTTTATCACGAAGGGTTTAACCAAAAAATTACCGGGATATGCGGGAGTTCTTACATATTTACAATTAATGTAAATACAATTGTAGGAAAGATAAATAATAATTTTCTTTTTTTACTTTTACCACTCTCCTTATAGGATAATTACCGCTCGTATTCAGGTGTATTTACGCGCGTATTTCACCTGTTGGTAAATACTCAAGGAATCTAAAGCTGAGCCTCGAAACAGCATCTTAGGATCCTAATCTGGTGGGGCCCGCAAGTGTACCTTCCTTGTCCTTTAGCAAAGGGATCCTAGGCTGGCAGGGCCCACGAATAATTTGACTCCAAAATTATAAATAGGAGGGAAGCTCAACTCACTTTCTTCACATTTTATCTCTACAAGGAGTTTTGGTGGAGAGTGTTGTTAGGGAGTTTAGGTGTGCGCAAGTCAAGAGCTAGGAGGAAGGAAATTTGGTTCCCACCTATTAGTGAACTACTAGTTCTCCTACGAGTTTAGCGTAAGTTGTATTCAGTTATGATTTGAATTTCATTCATCTTTAATTTTTAGTGTGGAGAGCCTAGGGTGTCATGTATTTTATTTTTTAGTTGACTTAGAACTTTAGGTGGGTTTTAATTTCTTTGAAATTTTCTAAATCTTAGATTTTGTTGAAATTTTTGGCAGCACTCCGGTGTCGTCCCCACGCAGGGGGCTGCATCGAAAGTGTAAAGCCTTCCTGCCTGCCAAGAAAGGCAGTCACGGTAGGTGTCAAGTGACACCGCGGCTGTAGTCTCATTCCCCGCTCGCTAAGAAAAGCGGTCACGGGGGTCTTCAAGCATTTGTTTAAAACACATTTCCCCGCCTTAAGTGCGCAGCGATCGAGGCGACGATGACGAACGGCGGCGACGAAGGGAAGACCTTGGAGGAAGGAGGGAGGCCGACGGTGGAAACCGAGAGGGAGAGGGAGTTTGGCAGTGTTGGAGTCGCAAGAGAGCGTGAGTGTCGTGAGGGGGGCGGTTTGGAGAGTGTGAGGGAGTTAGGTGAGATGAGGGTTTAAGTTGGTTTATGTGATGAGGGGTATTTAGGGTATTTTTTATTTAGAAATTTCTTTTTTTTAAAAAAAAAACTCTCTCTCCCTCTCTCTAAATTAAAAAAATTTTAATTATATGGCATAAAATAATAAAAAAAAATTAAACTGTGCGTTGAGTCGGTCGCCACATCATCACCCGCACACGTCGCCTCGATTTGCACGCGAAATTTAAAATTTTCGCCGATCGGTGACCCTAATCAATATGGGTGTCGATCTTAGCTGTTTTTGTTGCTCCGAAAGCATCAACGCTGTCCGTTTCGTGAACGGAGGCCATTTCGACGATTTTGGGTTTTAGGTCGACACACGTCGGGTGAATTATGCGCAATTTCGTGATCTTTTGCTTTTGAAATTCGCTTTGTGCGGTCGACTCGACCCCGACATTAGCATTGAGGTCAACGGCTCGTTTGGCTTATACCGAGCGCGAGGTCGTTTAATGAGCTCGAACTCGACTAGCTGTATAAAAATCAAGCTCGAGCTCGGCTCGATTACTCGAGCTCGTTTTAAAAGCTCAAGCTCGGCTCAATTGAAAAGCTCAAACTCGACTCGTTTATGAAGCTCAAATTTTTGTTATCTTAAATTCTTTTAAGAAAAAGGCACATTAAAAATTTTTAAAAATATATTTTGAAATCGAGTAGCTCGACGAGCTAACGAGTTGAGTCGGACTGAGCTTGAACTCGAGCTCGTTTAGTAAACGAGCTCATGCTTGAACGTGAAACTCGATAAGCTCGACTCGTGACGAGCTTGTTAGCGAGTCGAGGTCAAGCCGGCTCGGCTCACTTACACCTCTAGGAAGCATCACTACCTTAATACTTAATTGTTTCTTAGCTATTTCTTGCGATAGGAATTAGGGCAGCAAACAGATTGGAGACTCCCATATGGTTTTGGTTTGCAGATGTGCTTGACAATTAATGAACTGGGAGATTCCCTTACCCAAAATTTAAGCCTTTGACTTTTGTAGTGTCAATTAGGCTGGTATCTCTGCAAAGGAAGGTTGAGGTGGTTTTCGTGCAGTGTTATAAGAAACCAAGGATATCTCAATCATAGGGGAGGGAAATAAAAGTTAATTAGGATGGAAAGAGTGTGATGGGTAAAAAATCTTACTTAAACTATAGGTTGGCGAGCAACACAGAAACAAGTGGTGCATTAGTGGTGGTAAGTGTTTTTTGCGGTGTTTGATGCCTATAAGTTGTTAGCAAGTCTAACAAGCTACAAGAGGATCATAGGTGGTTTCCAGAGCAAAGAATCCTCAATGACATTTACGACAACATGAGTGAGCTAGAGGAGCCAAATGATGAATTATTTAATTTAGATCTTTTGATGTTGGGAAAGCCATCGATCGATAAATTGATCTAGTTGTTCAAGATTACTAGTGTTGTTGTTGGACCAGATGACTTGATTAGTGTTGCATGCATGATACACATGGCAACTGTGTTAGGGAGAGTTTCAGTTTATCTTATCCATGTTACCCTCAACTCATGTTTAAGTTACTTTTTGTTATTAGCTTGGACACACCTATTAACCTCTATATGTGATTCATACATTTTCCGATTGAATGCGGCGACAACAGTGGAAGATAGATTTAGTTCCCCGAAAAGCTAACTTATAATGTCCTATTTGTATGGAAAGAGCTTTTGCTCATTTTGTTAAATGGACTATCCCGATGCATTTGGAATATCAAAGCAGTTTGACTAGACTCTCCTATACCACTTGGATAACATGAAAAATTAATTAGTACAAGAGAAACTTGCGGGCACACACATGTATATATTTTTGCAAAAAGCCGTATATAAAATATAAACAATAATAGTAATAATATATATATATATATATATATATATATATGTTTCAAAAAGAAAGCTTCATTATGTAACATCCATAAAGGCAGCTATTTGTTCTCATGGTCTATTTTAATAAAAGGGAAAATATTTTCGGAACACTTAAAAATTCGCTTTTAACATATCCAACATCTTATATTAATTTTCAAATCTTTGAAATAGAACAAATATAATCTTTAATAGTGTGATGAGATGAATCATAGATTACACTACCCCACATTAATTTTAAAAAATAACTTGTGCACCACACTCAAAAGGTCCTTACGGTGCGATGGCCTGCTTTCACTATCTCCTTGTAGGAGGACATGGAAGCATTGCTAAAGATTACCTAAAATTTATGGATAAAAAATAAGATGAAAAATAAATAGGAACACAAGTTTATGAATATAAAGAAAATAATGAGAAAATGTTTTGTATGAAATCATGTGAAAATAAAATAATATAAAAATTACTTTTGCATGTCTTATGAGCTTGTTGCCATCAAGGCGCTTGTATGAGTGAACGGGCATATTGAAATGTAAAACATTGTGCATTTAGAAGACATAAAAAATAGTTTTTTCATCAAATATGCCAAACTAATGCATCATGAATCATGCTTTAAAATGCATCAATATGTGTGTAGCGCATTGCATCGAAAAGCATGTGATTTATTGCATTGAAAGACTTCTAGTGCATCAAAAAACATGCAACAATATATATATGCACATATCTTGATGAAACCTTGCCACCAAAAATGTTTTTTTTAACTTGATGTACCATCAAGGTAGTGCACACTTCCTTTAATGAATTTTTTTATGCAAGATAGTCACATCATAAAGTGTGTTTTGCAGTGCTTTTTGATACAAATATTATATATATTTTTGTTTATTGAAATTTGTGCAAATTCATTTTTCGATTCTGATATTCATTTGCATCCCTCAAATATCTATGTCGTTGTACCTCAAACTCTATTGAGAAGTCCACAATGAGGCACCTAGTGTTTTTTAGAGGCCAAAATAATGGAAAATTAAGAAATTGTAAAAAGGTTGTGAAAATTCAAAAAATCAGAGAAAATTTAGGAAAAGAAAAATGTATAAAATATCCTCACATGAGGAAAGAAAATTACTAATAAACAAGAAAGTTTAAGAAAATATAAAAAATTTCAAGTAGCTTCATAAAATTCTATATTTTATGCTTAGTGCCGCATACCTTAATGTGCTCCGTCTATTGGAGCCCGTTCGTCCCCATGCGAATGGAATTGACAAGGTTTACATTCTAAATATGTCATAATCGGAAAAAAAAAGAAGAAATTAGTCCTTATGTGTCATGTGCTATTTTGACCACTCTCTAGTCATCCATGAGGTGTAATTGAGGCGGACAATCTAGACAAACACATTTTCCATCAACACCTTTGTTGATTTTTCTTTCAAATCAGGACCGAGTAAGTAGAAAATTGTTCTGATTAGACCATCGTAAAATATATTTCGTTCATTAATAGATTTATCATACTCATTGATGCAGGAGCGTCTATAATTTAAATCATAAAAAATATGCTGAGCTTCTAATAATTTCATAGAAAACTTATACATGTTAGAAATCTTTAATTTACATAATGTATGTTATTTTCTATATTACATCCCAAAACTGTACATTGATCCATAATGCTGAGGTACTAAATAAATTGGGTCACCTACTTATGGTCACACATGCTCCATTCCAATATATATATATATATGCCTACCTTTGTGCAATGATAAACTTAAAAGAAAAACTTGTTTTGACACTTAAATAAATAAAAGGCTTAATTTTAATAAACAAGCATGAGTATTTGTAATAAAATGAAGTGCATCTGTCAAATATTAAATCATAAAGTGAACTCCAATTTTCAATTACTTGTCACTTTCATTTTTATTTTCTTCTTTATTAAATTTTAGAAATGTCTTATAATGGATATGTGCTTTTAACATATTTGTATCATTGGTTGTTGCCTTGCTCGTGGGGGATTGTGACTTTGGGTGATCAAGTAATTAAGAAGAGTACACATTTTAGATATTTTGGGTATATTGTTCAGAGTTATGGTGAAATAGATGGGGATATTATTAGTAGAATTCAAGTTTTGGATGGTTGAAGTGGACGAATGCATCGGGCTTGTTGTGTGATAGAAATGTCCCCCTCAAATTTAAGGGAAAATTCTATAAGATGGTGGTTAGACCTACAATGCTTTATGGTGCAGTGTTGGTCATTAAAAGAGAAGCATAATATTAAGTTAAGTGTTGCAGAAATGAGGATGCTTAGGTGGATGAGTGGCTTTACTCTTAGAGACAGGATAAGAAATATGCATATACGTGAAAAGGTTGGAGTAGCTCCAGTGGAAGATAAGATTATAGAGAGTCGTCTTAGATGGTTTGGTCACATAAAATGGCGGTCTTCCGATGACCTTGTTAGGAAAGTAGATGTATTAGATTTTGCTTATGTTAAGAAGGGTAGAGGTAGACCTAAAAAGACTTGGTTAGAAAATATTAGAAATGACCTTTCTTTATTAGATTTAAATGAGAATATAACTTTTAACAGGGCACAATGGAGAAAAAGGATTCATGTAGCCGACCCCACAGTGGGATAAAGGCTTGATGTTGTTGTTGGTTGTCGCCTTGCTCGTTGACCCTAAAACAATTGATAAAAAATTTGGGCAATCTAACATAGCAATTACATTGGCTCCTGGATCTCATGGTTGAATTTTATAGTATCAACTTTTTTATATCGAGAGTCGGCAACTGCCTTTTTCCCTATTGAGACTCATCTCGTCAAAACTTTTGACTCTCCTTACACAGGTTATTATGGTCTAACAATCTATTTCACATAACATGACATGACATTTCAATTTAATATCATTATCATCAATATTTAGAATTTTTTATTATTGACATTCACTTATTATCAATTAATATGTTTAGCATGCATCAAGAGTAGACATGATATGTAAAAGTCAACATTATATCCTACCAACAATCTTATGAATTGAGTCAATTAAAATAGCATGAATATATTTAAACAGATGATCCTGTACAAATACATTAGACTTGTTAAGATCATTATGCCATGCTCAATTTGAAGAAAAAATTGCATGCACATAGTAGGTAGATCAATGGAGTTATAAAAATTAACGAGTATCGGGCATAAGAATTACTAGCTCACTATATTATAGATTATCTCAACCAAATTATAGGATCTTCTTCAGAATAAATTTTTGAATTTCTATCATCTTGATGTCTTGTTCTTTCATAAACAAACTAATAAAAATAATTTTCTTAATTTAATACAAGTTCCTAAAATGACAATTTGAAGTTAATGCAATTAACCTCAAGTAATATTTTTACTTCAAACGAATTTCTCATTCAAGCCGTCAATCCTATGCACTCGAATTCTAACTCAACTTGCAGAATAAAAATATTAAAAAATGATTCTCACTGAAGATGTTGAATTTTCCTTTTTGTCTTTCTCCCTTCATTTTCTTCTCCTATTCTTCTTTGTTTCCTTGTATTGAGCACCCTTTTTTCTTCTCATCTTCTACTTCTCATTGTCTTCTCATAGCAAATTGGGAGATACAAATTCAATCATAAGCACACCATTACTTATTGTAGGAAAATTCACTTCAAAAAAAAAAATCTTTGGGCTACCCTACCTATATAGGGTTGGGTTATAAGCTATATGATGCTCCGACATTTCTCTTCAAAGAGCATGCATCTGACATGTGTGTGGGCTCCGAAAATTCGACCCCGGCCTCCGCCCGCTTTATGCTTTCTTCGGGGGGAGTTTTAACGAACTAAGTTCCGAGGTAAATTTTGGAAGGCAGATGGGTTTGTAGATAAGACACTACCCAGAGATTTCGCCCTCATTTTGCGAGGACTTTATGATCTGAGTTCTGGTTTCCTATAGGCGCAAGCCTCTATAGTTAATTACCCCTCCCGGTAACGAGAGAGAACTTTCGATTAAGGCTAGTCGTCAATCAGATACGTAAGGGATACGTGTATCTGGCATATAGTAGCAGCATGAGTTGGGAATTTGAGGATTTTAGAATTTAGAAGACTGGAAGATTTGGAGATTTGAAGATTTGATATTTAAAATAGAAATTTCACCATCTTAGACTTAAAGCGGATGGTGGGGGAATGGATGATGGACCCGATCAAGATCCCATGGTTCCGTCATCCCGGGCCATCGTGATCCCTGGTCTACTTAGTCAGAGGAGGTAGTCGACCCAACCTGACAGAAGGATCCTTGTCGGCAGCCATGGGTTGCTTCGTCCAAGGGTACCTTGTAGACCTGGGGTGGGTGTTTGTCTAAGGGGATAAATTTGAATCCACCTTAGCTAACAGAGGGCTTTGTGCCCTATCGATCATATCCTATTGATTCATATCTCAAGGATTTGATGCCATTGGGGAGCATACGGGCTCTGGCCATAACTATAATATAATGGTGCCATTTGGCGGCGACCACCTGGTTCAGAGGGCCCTGAGTCATAACCGTTTATCCTGCAGTGCCATTTGGCGGCGAAACTGCCGGTTAGAGGACTCGTACCACGTCCTTGCTGGCAAGAGATTGTTTGAGAATGGATCCTAGTGATATTTTCGACTAGACATTGGCTCTTTGTGAGCTGAAGTAAATTTTGATTTGTCCACCTCGGCAAACTGTTGCGGAGGATGGATGAATTTCGCTTTAAGTGGTTAGATGGGTTGAATTTCTATTTTTAAATATTTTTGGGATTTTGATGATTCTTGGATTTTGGGATTTGAATTTTTGGAATATTTGGGTGGTATTTTGAAATATTTAAAATGGACCCCTCCGGTTGATATTTGCATTCAACACGGCCATCATCGGGGTGTCTGGGATTATTTGTATTTTATTGATTGGACCCTGTCGACTCTATCTACTGGTCGATAGAGGATCGGGCTTCGTAGGCTTTAGACCTTTGTTGGTGAATAGGCCTTGAAGGCCTAATATGAATGTAAAATAAATATCCCGGTCGATCTCGCGACCGCATATTTATTTAATAGTTCGAGCCGTGTCAACTCCTATTTACCTGAATAGAAGGATCGGGCTCGAACTTGAATTCACTCGTTGACCCGCGCAGCATCCCTAGACGTCATGTGTGTACCAATAACACACTTGCCGGGGCCCATGCGGATGTTTGGGGGCATTTCATAGTTATTTGATGAACCTTGTCGACTCCTATCTACTTGCATAGGAGGATCGGGTTAAATTTTATTGACCCGCGCCGCATCCCTAGATATCACGTGTGTACCAATAACACGCTCGTCGGGGCCCATGCGGGTTAAGATTATATTTTCCCCTTTTAGTGTACCTATGTGTATACAAATTAAAGTGCACACGTGCGGGGGTATTCTTGGGATATTTGTACACGCCTTCTGTCCGCTTGCATGAAAGTTGCGGATCCGGTGGCGTAGCGTCATACGGGTTTCATTTGGGGATTTGTACGCCTTCTGTCTGCTTGCATAGATGTTGCAGATCCGGTGGCGTGGCGTCGTACGATCTCCACAACTGTTGCTGGTAGGCAGGTAGATATTTTCATTCATGGATTGGAATTAACTTCAGGATACTGCATTTACTGAAATTTTTCTGCATCTACCTATAGGTGGGTGTTGTACATACATCTGTATTTGTAAAGAGATTGTATGCAATGCAGATCTTCTTGCCTCTGCTTACTGGGGATCAGAGTATTTGACTGATGTTGGATAATCGTTGGTCGCGGAGGTACCGTAGTGTCTTTGCTATGATAATTGGTAGGTACTTGCAAGCCCATCATTATGCATATCAATTTCTTTCGTTTGTAGGAGACAGATGCATTTACTTGCCACTACCTCATTGTATGCTATATGAGCATCTTAACACTTGTAGCAGACTCCTTGCATCCTTCTCATAAAAGACATGTCATATACACAGCAAGACTTCTACAAACATTTGTAAAATTCATCATTTCAACTTGCAAGTTGATTATGTTTTGCATTAAAGCTTTCGTTGATACAGGTAGGAGATGCTTGTGCATTTTACAGTTGGATGCTGTCACTTATAAGTACAGTGTACTTAACAATATGGGAACTGTTATAGGAGTTTGTTGCATTTACATCATGTTCACCTTCACCATTCACATGTTTCGATGATTGATGTTTGCTTGTGATTGAAGTGTTATGCGACCATGAATCTCCTCACACTAGTTATGTTTGCATTCACTACAATTCTTCTGCATTGCCTCTTAGTAAGTGGTCATGATTATTGAGAGCTTGCATCGTTGTCTGAGAGTGAACACGTCAAGCCATTGCGGCTTTACCATAAGTCCCTTATTCACTTGAGTTTGAGTCCAAATGGTCATATTCTCTGAATATTGAATCAGGTTCAAGTATGAACTTATTTCACTTAGATTCAAATATTTTATTGATTGTTTGAATCCCTTGTGTCACTTTCAAGTAGAGTTCAAGCTTGAACTTAGTTCGAGTTTGATTCGAGTCCATTGTTGTCCGAATCCTTAACATTTGGTTCAAGTTCTGTTGACATCCGCTATGTTTGAGTCAAATCAAATTCCAAGTTCACAAGTCCTTGCAAGTTCTTTTTCTTATGTTCAAATGACTTGAATTTACATGTTCAAGTTCAAGCCCCACATCTTGTCCAAATATGAGTTCAATTCAACATCATTTAATCAACTCTGATTTATGTTAGATTTTATGTTCATTTGAGTTCAGTTCATGCTTCAAATTGAGTCCTTTGTTTGTTTAGATTTTGTTCAAGTCCTCAAAATCTTCAAATGAAATTTCGGCAGCCTCCCGGCGTCTCCCCCGTTTAGGGGAAAAACTAAGAGGCTGCCTTCCCCTCCACGCGACGTGCGCGCTTCAGGTAGATGTCCGTAGACACCACGGCAGCAAAATTTCTTCAATCCCCGCCCGCTACATGAGCGTTTAGGGGTCTTGGGCACCTGTTACAAAGAAAGCAGGAGGATTTCCCCACGTATGGGTACTTAATTTTGTTCCCCTTCACGCTACATGAGCGGTCCGGGGATTACCCGTCTCGTCGCGGGCGCCGCACCGGTTTCCCACCCTACTACGCTACGTGAGCGCGTAGGGGGTTTGCCTGTTCGTCGCAAGCATCGAGGGCGGGGTTTAAGGTGATTGCCCGCCTCGTCGTAGGCGTCGCGCTAGTTTCCCTCCCTACTACGCTACGTGAGCGCGTAGGGGGTTTGCCAGCTCGCCGCCAACGACGAGAACAAGAATCTGAGTTTAGGGAGTATACCTTCGCAAGTGGACCGGCGGTGGAGGCTTGTGGCTCGAGGCAAAAGGAGAGAAATATTCTTCTTGCATTTTTTTTTAACTTTCTTTTAATTATAATTAAAAAAAATAATTATAATTTAATTAATTATGATTAATTTAGACTAATTAATAACTAATTATAATTAAAAATAATTAATCATAATTAAATTTAATTAATTATGATTAATTAATAATAATAATAATTAATTAAAATTTAGAACTAATTAATCATAGTTAATTTAATATATTATAATTAATTTATAATTAATTATAATTAAATAAAATTAACTGTAATTAAAATTAAATTAATTACAATTAAATTACAAGAAATTTACACATAATTCGAATAGGATTTACAGGATCTGAGCCAAATTAAACAGAATTAGAGCAGAATTTGAGTTAGGATTTAGATGAACCTTGTCGACTCCTATCTACTTGCATAGGAGGATCGGGTTAAATTTTATTGACCCGCGCCGCATCCCTAGATATCACGTGTGTACCAATAACACGCTCGTCGGGGCCCATGCGGGTTAAGATTATATTTTCCCCTTTTAGTGTACCTATGTGTATACAAATTAAAGTGCACACGTGCGGGGGTATTCTTGGGATATTTGTACACGCCTTCTGTCCGCTTGCATGAAAGTTGCGGATCCGGTGGCGTAGCGTCATACGGGTTTCATTTGGGGATTTGTACGCCTTCTGTCTGCTTGCATAGATGTTGCAGATCCGGTGGCGTGGCGTCGTACGATCTCCACAACTGTTGCTGGTAGGCAGGTAGATATTTTCATTCATGGATTGGAATTAACTTCAGGATACTGCATTTACTGAAATTTTTCTGCATCTACCTATAGGTGGGTGTTGTACATACATCTGTATTTGTAAAGAGATTGTATGCAATGCAGATCTTCTTGCCTCTGCTTACTGGGGATCAGAGTATTTGACTGATGTTGGATAATCGTTGGTCGCGGAGGTACCGTAGTGTCTTTGCTATGATAATTGGTAGGTACTTGCAAGCCCATCATTATGCATATCAATTTCTTTCGTTTGTAGGAGACAGATGCATTTACTTGCCACTACCTCATTGTATGCTATATGAGCATCTTAACACTTGTAGCAGACTCCTTGCATCCTTCTCATAAAAGACATGTCATATACACAGCAAGACTTCTACAAACATTTGTAAAATTCATCATTTCAACTTGCAAGTTGATTATGTTTTGCATTAAAGCTTTCGTTGATACAGGTAGGAGATGCTTGTGCATTTTACAGTTGGATGCTGTCACTTATAAGTACAGTGTACTTAACAATATGGGAACTGTTATAGGAGTTTGTTGCATTTACATCATGTTCACCTTCACCATTCACATGTTTCGATGATTGATGTTTGCTTGTGATTGAAGTGTTATGCGACCATGAATCTCCTCACACTAGTTATGTTTGCATTCACTACAATTCTTCTGCATTGCCTCTTAGTAAGTGGTCATGATTATTGAGAGCTTGCATCGTTGTCTGAGAGTGAACACGTCAAGCCATTGCGGCTTTACCATAAGTCCCTTATTCACTTGAGTTTGAGTCCAAATGGTCATATTCTCTGAATATTGAATCAGGTTCAAGTATGAACTTATTTCACTTAGATTCAAATATTTTATTGATTGTTTGAATCCCTTGTGTCACTTTCAAGTAGAGTTCAAGCTTGAACTTAGTTCGAGTTTGATTCGAGTCCATTGTTGTCCGAATCCTTAACATTTGGTTCAAGTTCTGTTGACATCCGCTATGTTTGAGTCAAATCAAATTCCAAGTTCACAAGTCCTTGCAAGTTCTTTTTCTTATGTTCAAATGACTTGAATTTACATGTTCAAGTTCAAGCCCCACATCTTGTCCAAATATGAGTTCAATTCAACATCATTTAATCAACTCTGATTTATGTTAGATTTTATGTTCATTTGAGTTCAGTTCATGCTTCAAATTGAGTCCTTTGTTTGTTTAGATTTTGTTCAAGTCCTCAAAATCTTCAAATGAAATTTCGGCAGCCTCCCGGCGTCTCCCCCGTTTAGGGGAAAAACTAAGAGGCTGCCTTCCCCTCCACGCGACGTGCGCGCTTCAGGTAGATGTCCGTAGACACCACGGCAGCAAAATTTCTTCAATCCCCGCCCGCTACATGAGCGTTTAGGGGTCTTGGGCACCTGTTACAAAGAAAGCAGGAGGATTTCCCCACGTATGGGTACTTAATTTTGTTCCCCTTCACGCTACATGAGCGGTCCGGGGATTACCCGTCTCGTCGCGGGCGCCGCACCGGTTTCCCACCCTACTACGCTACGTGAGCGCGTAGGGGGTTTGCCTGTTCGTCGCAAGCATCGAGGGCGGGGTTTAAGGTGATTGCCCGCCTCGTCGTAGGCGTCGCGCTAGTTTCCCTCCCTACTACGCTACGTGAGCGCGTAGGGGGTTTGCCAGCTCGCCGCCAACGACGAGAACAAGAATCTGAGTTTAGGGAGTATACCTTCGCAAGTGGACCGGCGGTGGAGGCTTGTGGCTCGAGGCAAAAGGAGAGAAATATTCTTCTTGCATTTTTTTTTAACTTTCTTTTAATTATAATTAAAAAAAATAATTATAATTTAATTAATTATGATTAATTTAGACTAATTAATAACTAATTATAATTAAAAATAATTAATCATAATTAAATTTAATTAATTATGATTAATTAATAATAATAATAATTAATTAAAATTAGAACTAATTAATCATAGTTAATTTAATATATTATAATTAATTTATAATTAATTATAATTAAATAAAATTAACTGTAATTAAAATTAAATTAATTACAATTAAATTACAAGAAATTTACACATAATTCGAATAGGATTTACAGGATCTGAGCCAAATTAAACAGAATTAGAGCAGAATTTGAGTTAGGATTTAGGTAGGACTTATGCTAAATCCTTTGTTTCCCCTTTTTTTACTTCGGCAAAGTTACAGGATTCGATCGAAGAAGTGCTCAAAAGGGGAAAATTACCTTCACTGTCACGAGCTCCCGTCGTTCAAATCAAAATGTCGTAGTTTCTGCCTCAACAGGGAGGGCTTGGTTTGTGAAGAGCAAGTGGATTCGACTAGGGTAGGGGAGGAATCGGGCAAGAGGTTTGGTCGCAGGAGCTTCGGGTATGGGAGGCGGAAGGATGAGGTAGGGGATCTCTCTCCCTCTTTCTCTCTTTCTCTCTCTCTCGGTGAAGTAGAGGCGACGGGGGTTCGGTCGGCACAAGCGGAGAGATCGGACAGGGAGGTCGGCGGGCTCTGTAGAGGCAGCGGGGGTTTCGCGAGAGGAAGCAGCGATCTCTGCGTGATAGGAGCCGAGTGTGGGGGGAATGAGGTCGCGGGAGCTGCGATGGCTTTGGGGTTTCGTGGGAGGAGAAGCAGGTGGAGAATCGGGATGGTCGAGAGCTCCGAGCTCTCATTTTAAAGACACCAAGAAGGCAGATCGCACATCGTCCGTTCTGAAATGGCGCCGAACGCAGGGTACGATCAACTGTAGCTGCGGCGGTGTGATCTGAGCTGGATTTCGGTATGGGTAGGTAAGGATTCGAGCAGCCTTCTCCTTTTTTATATTATATCTTTTTTTAATTTTAAGCAGAGGTCAACAATGTGTCGGACACACCATAGATGTGTCTGATTAAAAAAATATTAAAAAATAATTTGGACATATATCTAAAATATTTTATGAATTTTTTTAGAATATAATTTATTGTATTTATTTTGTAAAAAAAGAAAATTAAATTTCTTATTTTTTCTCCAAAACCTCAAATTAATCGCCCGCACTCATTACCCCATTTTCTGAACATTATCATTTTCATTTCTCTTTGGTAGATTATGGTTAGGGTTTCACAATAATGCCCGATGTCATCTCAATATCAACATCTAATATCATCACAACATAATATTTCAAAACCATCTCAACATCAAAGTCTGACATTATATGAACATTGGCACTCTACACCAACAATTTTTACACGCACAATCACGCCTCCATTCTATCTCGACATCTCATATTTGTCCAATGTTATCATAATATTGATGACCGATGCCGTCTTGACATCAATACTTGATACCCATTACACAACAACGATGCCCGATTGTCGAGAGCATTGCGTCTCTCCTCTCGATGCCTAACACGACATTGATGCTCGACTCTTGACATCCTAATATTAATCATTTTAAGCACATATCATAGTTAAATGACTTATTGTTTCTCAATTATTCTTAATATTTTACTTATTCAATTTTTATACATTTTTTGTTATGATATTAAAATTATACTGTTATGTCTAACTTATGTCTGTGTCATATATTTTTAATAATTGACATGTCTTGTATTCCTTTCTTGCCCGTATCGCCATATTTGTGTCATGTCCATATCGCCGTATCTGTGTCTGTATATCATAGGTTATAAGTTTAAACCTCTAGGCCTTCTCTCAATTCTTCAGGGTGTAAGCCTTAGTCCCTAATGGAATGCATTTTATAATCATGTGAGGGAATTGAATTCAAATGATGTACAAACTACTGGAAAGCTGTCAATCTTCGATGAGGTTTACTAGTAGAATTTGTTAATCGGTTTTTATGATGAATTTTCATAAGCTACATGTGTCATTTGTAGTTCATTGGAATTCGATTGAAAATGGTAAGCGGTAGAATTTTGATGAATTTTTTGTCGAAGATTTTAGTATCATGGTGAAAATCTCTAAGAAATTTTCACTAATAATCATAATGAAATAGTTGGCCTCATAGGATGCCCTCATTTATGTGATCTTTTTTGGTCCTTTTTCTCATCTAGTGAACGCATCTTCGTCCTTGCTTGCACGCCCTCCTCACTACTAACGAACTCTCCCATTGCGCCTATTATGTGTGCTAGATATCCGCACACTTGATTGTGCCCAACACCGCCAACCTTTATCGACACCCCAACAAATCCTTGCCATGTGAAGTATGGATAGAATATTATTTGTTAGATTAGTAAGCAATGTGGTTGCTTTTATTTTACTAGTTCATTCATTCCTTGTGCATATTACAAAAGGAGAAATGACAACATGTGATGACCGGTCAAGTGTATTTCTTAATTTTTTAAGCTACTTATTTAGCTCAAATCGTTTGACTAGTTGATATTTAGTAATTCTTGTGAGCATTGTTTTTTAGGATAATAAAAAAGTGTGCATGATACATTTTTGATGTGACCTGATGATTCCTCATTCTAATGCAAACCCTTTTAAATGTTGTACAAACCTAACAAAACCACGAACACCTACTTGGAACAAACTCCAGCTCTAGCATCGTCTATAGGACGCATCCTTGATCCATCATCTTCGTTGGTCTCTCCTTATCATACCAGCTTGTCCTTCCCTGTCTACGGCATTCTTCCTTTGATGTTATCTCGATGGTGCAATGCCTTTGGTGTGGGCGTCCTCTCTGCCACACAGCTATTGCTTTCTCTGATGGCGCTTAGGCATTTGCTTCATCATCCCTGCTGCTGCAAAGGGCTCTAACTCTGGTGGAGATCTCACCTTTCTGGAACTTCTCCCATCAATCCATTCCCCTATCGCAGCTCAACAACTCCAGCCAATCTCTTCCCTCTTCACCTCTTGATAACACCCATTTGGGACTCGTATTATCAGGATTCCCATATTTGCTTATGTATTCTCTATATGTAGTGTGCATTGGCGCTCTCTTTGATATGGAAAATATGGGTGCTTCTCTCATATATTTTTCAACAATATGGTCGCTCCAAATTGTATTATTTTATGCCTGTATGACCCTCTCTTTTGTGCGATACAGCAGATCATATCTTGCTTTCGAAGTTTTAATAAAATGCATGAAAAAGTTGTTAAAATCTATGATTATTGATTAACCTCTTTTGAGAGTTGGTACATCTCTGCTTTGTGAATATCTACGAACACATGTCTGATTGCATTCATTTGCCTTTCAAAAACTGTAGGAAAAAGAACATTTTTAAATTGGCTCAAGGGGAGTACGTAGCTCCTGAGAAAATTGAAAATGTATATGCAAAATGCAAATTTATTTCCCAGTGCTTTATCTACGGTAAGTTTAATACTTTTATCTCAGTATTGAACCTCAAATTTCTTCATAGAATTTTCTGCTAAACAAATTTGCATATTCATATTGCCTTTTGGATGCAGGTGACAGCTTTAACTCGTGTCTTGTTGCAATAGTAGCAGTTGAGCCTGACATGTTGATGGCTTGGGCTGCATCAAAAGAAATCCAGGTGGATTCTTTATTGCTCTTGCTTTAGTTTTGATTTCCTTCTTACTCTATTGATGAGATCTTTACTGATTTAACATAGACTATAATTATATTCAAATTAATTTAGAGATAGACTGGCTTTCTTTCTTTTTTTTTCTCTTTTGGAGAAGTCCGAACATGATAAAATAGCTGGGAATCAAATGCATTTATACTTGGAATACAGAAAAGTGACCACTCTTCACAAATTAATCCTTTTTATATTTTCTTTTTCATTTTTGGCAGTATGAGAACCTTGAACAACTTTGTGCTGATCCAAGGGCACGGGCTGCTGTACTTACAGAGATGGATGACGTAGGAAAGCAAGCTCAGGTGACTTATCCTGCTTAATTGGTGATTCTATGCTTTGTGAAACTTTATCAGTACAAAATGTTCTTATAACCATCCAAATGTCAACAGCTGCGAGGTTTTGAATTTGCAAAAGCGGTCACCCTAGTACCAGAGCCTTTCACCGTGGAGAATGGTCTTTTAACCCCAACATTCAAGGCAAGTATTTGTTATTTGTGGATTTCAGCTAACTTGTTTTATAAATATTTTGGATGTTGCTGAGTTTCTGGAATAACAATTATTTTGGGCATTTGAGTAATTTTCTTATGTAGAGATCTTGGAACTTGCACTTTAGATGCTGCATTCAATTCCTTTGCGTCACCTTGACAATCTATAGTACTCTACCTCCCACGCTAAATTGGCAATCTATAGCTCTTGCACCTCCTCTATTGGATGTAAATGCTGCTAACCATGTGATCAGACACATTGGCGGATTGCCATCTTAGCAATCCACCATTATTTCACCTTTCATATGCAGTCCACCAACGATTATTTTCTTATGTAGAATATTTTTTTAATACTGAAATGATTGTAATTAATTAGAAAAGTAGATGTATTAGATATGGTCTTATGTTAAGAAAGGTAGAGGTAGACCTAAAAAGACTTGATTAGAAAATATTAAAAAGCACATTTTTTATTAGATTTAAATGAGAATTTGATTCTTATTACAACACAATGGAGAAAAAGGATTCATGTAGTTGACCTCACGCAATGGGATAAAAGTTTGTTGTCGTTGTTGTACTAATTTGATTTTAATTAATTAGGTTAATTATTTTCTATATATTCTATATGGCTTATCTCCCTTATAAATAGTGTATCTCTTTTACTTATTGGAATAAGAAAAAATATGTAGTATTCTTGCACTTATTTCAAAAATCTATTAGAGCTAAACTTGATTTTGCTTGACAAAAAGAGACTTCCCTTCGTCTTCAAAGGTTCCATGAAGATCTTGTAGGGAAAGATCCATATTAAGATCTATATGAATCCATTTTTTTGCTCGTTTGAGCCTTGCCGATATCACAACCCATTTCTCATCGAGTTGCAACCTCACGCAAGCACCTTCACATGTTCATTACGTTGACCACATCTCACCAGCATGTAACTTGTGTCCTTCTTGCGTGCTGATTTCTCAAATGTTGACTAAGCAACTTAGGCTAGACAGAAAGACGGGAGATTAGGAAGACAGCAAGGAAAACAATTGCAATGGAGAGGAAAAGAGGATCGTAGTGAAGTAGGGCAGGAAGAGCATTTTAAGATCATGGATCAAGCTGGAGTTCGACAGCCTCAATATCTTTGAGGTCTTTGTCTTCTACAGACGAATCAAATACATTCGTCATGCTCGCTTAACTTGCTTAATCGCATGCCCGTGTCCTCATACTGCCTCATTCTTTAAGTATTTTTTTTTAAAAATCATGATGATAGTTAAACACAAAATAGTATGCTCTTAAACCTTCCCAAATGGAGAAAAGCTGTTGGATACAAATGGATATTTAATGGGAATTACAAAGCAAACGGAAGTATCGATCAATGTAAAGCAAGACTTGTGTCAAAAGGCTTAATTCAAATTATGGCAGTGATTATCAAGAAATTTTTGTTCCGATTGCTAAGAACACTATCAGGTTAATTTTCTCTCTTGTTATTTGTTTAAATTGGTAACTCTACCAACTAGATGTGAAAAGGTGCCTTTCTAAATGGAAATTTACATATTGAAGTCAATATAGCATTTCTTCTTGGATATGGGAATAACAGTAACACGAACTTAGTCTGCAGTCTTAAGAAATTTTTATATGGCTTAAAACAATCGGTAAGAGCTTGGTTGGATTTATTTAGCTTGGTAATAAAAAGGCATGGGGTCTTCCAAGAGCAATCTAATCACACTTTATTCATCAAATAATCATCTGAAAGTAAAATCTCTATCATAATTATTTATATTGATGATATCATCTAAATAGGAGACCATGAAGAAGAGATTAACAAGCTATAAGGTGTCTTAGTGAAAGAATGTGTAATCAAGGAACTTGGTTCATTAAAATATTTCTTATGCATTAAAATAGCTAGATTAAGGAAGAGGATATTTATCTCATAATTGAAATATATCTTTGACTTGCTATAGGAAATTGGATTTAAGCCTACAAACACACCAATAGATCATTTAAATAAAAGTGAGATTAGGAAAAAATTAACTCCTATTAAGTACTTGTGTTTAGTAGGGAAACTTATCTTAAAAAGATACTTGGATAAGGGCTATTCTAGAAAAAGGGAATTGACATAAGTATATAAATCTTTACTGATATTCACCGAGTAGGTATTGAAATTTATCATAAATTCATATTTGGTTATGGCTTATTTATGGGGCAAATTTTAGTTACATGGAGAAGCAAGAAATATGATAGAATTCAAGTTGGACGGTTGTGGAGGAATGCATCGGGCTTGTTGTGTGATAGAAAAGTCCCCCAGGGAAAATTCTATAAGATGGTGGTGAGACCTGCAATGCTTTATGGCGTAGAATGTTGTCTAGTAAAAGAGAAGCATAATATTAAGTGTTGTAGAGATGAGGATGCTCAGATGGATGAGTGACTTTTCTCTTAGAGACAAGATACGAAACGATTATATACATGAAAAGGTTGGAGTAGCTCCAGTGGAAGATAAGATTAGAGAGAGACGTCTTAGATGGTTTGGTCGCATAAACGGAGACCTTCCAATGACTCGGTTAGGAGAGCAGATGTATTACATTTGACTTATGTTAGGAAAGGTAGAGGTAGACCTAAAAAGACTTGGTTAGAAAATATTAGAAATGGTCTTTCTTTATTAGATTTAAATAAGAATTTGACTCTTAACAAGCCACAATGGAGAAAAAGGATTGATGTAGCCGATCCCATATAGTGGGATAAAGGCAGGATGTTGTTGTTGGTGTTGTTGTTGTTGTTGTTGGAGAAGCAAAAAACAATTTGTTGTTGCTAGTAGCATTGCTAAGGTGGAATTTGGAGTTATAACACAGAATTTTGAAAGGTCTATGACTCATACGTCTCCTTGAAAATTTAGAACTTCCCACAAAATGACTAATGATAATGAGCGTGACAATCAAATTGCCATTAGTATTGCTCAGAATTTTGTCCGTCATTATAGGATTAAGCACATTGAGATTTCTAGACATTTTATAGAGGAGAAAATTGAACAGGTAATCATCTAAGATAGTTACACTCCAAGAAAACAACAAAATTTTGGTGATCTTACTAAAATTCTTAATCAATTGCAATCTGACGATTTATTTTTTCAGCTTGGATATGATTAGCATGTATTCTCAATTTGAGAGGATGAGCCAACTTTGGCAGTTCATAACAATGTGATTAGTCACTTCAGCAATCCGTCACTATTCTACCTTCCATTGCAGTCTATCAATTATTTTTTTTAATATGTAGAATAAATTTTTAAAATGCTAAATTAATTAGGTTTTTTTTCTTTTTTATGGGCCCTCTCTCCTATAAATATATTATTCTTTTGCCCATTAAGATAAGAAAAAAATATGTCGTATTCTTCTTTTTATACTTCTGAACTATTATTGTATTAAAATAGGTGAAGAGACCTCAAGCAAAGGCCTATTTTGCCCCAGCAATTGCTGATATGTACACAGAGCTATCCAAATTTGATCCTCCCCCACAAAAGCCATCATTGTAACGCCATCAACAGTTTTGAGTGTTTCTCCATCGATAATAAGGCGCATTCACGAGAAATTATTACAAGCGGAGTTTGAAGACAGCTTATATCCGGACTCCAATTAAAATAGGTCGTATCAGCGGATCAGCCTGTACAATTTGTCCTTGTTCAGCCTGCATATGCCTTTCTATGAAAAAGGAAACACATTTATTTATTTACTTATATTATTTGAAAGCACCATGATTGCTACTAAACATGGTTTTTTTTATTTTATTTTTTATTTTTTTGTAAAATAATATGCAATGAATGATCATATTGTGGTAGTTTAGTTTCTGGCAGATTTGTTTCTGCAAGGAATGATTACTTCCGAGAACGATGGTGATTTTCTATTTAAAAGTAAACATTATTTGTTCGGGATAGTTTTTTTGCTGCTTTTTAAAACTGCTTTTTAGTACAAAAATTTATTAAATTAAAAATTTTTGTACTAAAAAATAGTTATATAAAGTAATAAAAAAGTTGCCTCAAATGAAGCCTAAGATGAACAAACAATATAGTCAGAATTTGACTCTTTTTCTTTTTTAAATATTAATTCATGATTAAAATTTTAAAATGCTCTTTACAATAAAAATAAAGATATAATAAATGGTTAATAATTTAAAAAAATGAAAACAATTTAAATTGGTAACCATCTTTAATCCATCATGACAAAATCATTATTTTGTATGAATGTGTTAATGATATTAGTATTAGCAAGAAGCTACATATAACATAAAATTCATGATTACTAAGTTTGTATGATCTTTAGTTGTATGTAGCCACTGATTAGCTCAGTGGTTTGGATAATTTAATATTGTGTGAAAAAATGGAATCCTAAGTCGCCCTTAAATAAATAGATTATTTTATCGCTTTATTGCTCAGAATTTTAGTGTGCTATTTGTTTCAATACGAAATGAGCTGAAAATTTAGCTACTGTGTGTCGAAATAAATAAGGTTGATGATTTTTTTATTATTTTTTAAAGTAATTTTTTAATATAAAAATTGTAATTTTTATATTAAAAAATTTATTTTAAAAATAGTAATACAGTTGTTTCAAGTGAAATCTAAATTTTACTCTTAAAACTAAGAAAACAAAAAACTAAAAGAAAATTCTAAAAATCAAGAATTTGACCCAACTTTTGCAACTGTTAGCTACGAGCACTTACAAACAAGTAAACAAAGTCAATGTATGGTGATAAACAAAAATAATACTGTAAGTATAACACTGTGCAACAGATAGAAAAAAGCAACGAAAAAAAAAACAAAAAATAAAGTGTTGTAGGCAAGACAAGTACTGGAACAAAACAAGAAAAGCTACCACTAAAGCAAAACATCGGTGTTGGTGTCGAAGTAGTGAAATGTGCAAAATTATATTGTTGTTAAAACCCTGCTAAACTAAATCCCCCCTTATCCCAAATATACGGGCCACCTCTAATAGAAGTCGTAAATCACACTTTAATTAGAGTGTTAGGAAAAACTTTTTCAGAATAAATAACACATCTCTGATAACCATGATAACTTCTAATAGAGGTCATAAAACCTGTTGAATGGGCTACTTCTAATAGAAGCAGTAAGACTCATATGTTAGGAGAAATTTCTAAGTAAAAGTAACATAATCCTAAATCCTAAGTACGGGGCACTTTAATGGAAGCAGCAAGACTCGCATGTTAGGAAAGCTTCTAAGTGAACAACCCTAAACTAAATCCCACCAACAAGCTACTTCCAAGTGAAGCAATAAGACCCGCATGCTAGGAAAAATTCTAAGTGAACAATCAAAATCTAAACATATGGACTACTTCCAAGAGAAGTCGTAAGACTCATTATACAAGTTACTTTCAATGAAAGATGTAAGCCCCGACCCCAAATCCAAACCTACATGCTACTTTCAAAGTAGTAAGACCCAACTTCTCAAACTCACGGGCTACTTCTAATAGAAGTAATAAGACCCCCTTTTCAAACCTAAACCTACAGGCTACTTTTAATAGATGCAGTAAGACCCATTTCTTAAACAAAACCTATGGGCTACTTCCAAGGGAAGCCGTAAGACCCACTATATAGGCTATATGCTCTGACCTAAATCCAAAATACGGGCAACTCCTAAACAGAGCCGTAAAACCCAATCTAAATCTAAACTATGGGCAACTCCTAAGAGGAGCCGCATCAACCTACATCTAACCACTTCAATTTACTTGGGATCCCTAAGAGGAGGTAACCCATAATTGATAATCAGATTCTCTGAATACTACGATCAATGATTGTTAGTGTTGGTAGACTAAAACATATGGTATTCCCAGGATGACGGAATCATGAGATCTTGATCGGGTCTACCTCTATTCCCCACAACCAAAATTAAAACTGTTACACTTTTAAATATTAATTCATCCTTAATCGAGAGTTCTCTTCTATGTGTTAGGAGGGGTAATTAACTATGAGGGCTTGCTCTCATGGGAAGTGGAACCCCAGAACTAAATACTCTGATTCCGATCATAAGAGGAAATCTAGTTAATTTAAATTCTAATGTAATTTGGGAAAAATGGGACATAAAGCTTGCAAAAGCAGGCTTCGTGTTAGAGTGCCATCTTGTCCTGAGCGAACAATCATCACATCATCAATGTTTTAAAATTATCTCAACATTGAAGTCTGATGCTATCTTGATATTGACACTCAATACCAATAATTTCTATAGCTACAATCACGCCCTCATGTCAAATTGACATCGATGTGCGATGCCCATTACACAACATCGATGTTCGACTCTTGACAACATTGTCGTCTCCTCTCTCGATACATGACACAATATTCACGCTCGAATCTCGACATCTTGATTTCAATCATTTAAGCATTGATCCTAATTAAATGACTTGTTATTTCTAAATTATTCTTAATATTCTGCTTATTCAAATTATGTATACTTTTTTTAAGATATAAAAATTATTATATCGTGTCCAATATTTTTCAATAATTGATGTGCCCTATATCCATGTTGTGTGTCATGTCCATGTCTATGCATCATATATTCTTATCAACAATCATGAGATTTATCACCTAAGAGAGCCTTGTAAACCTAGGAAATATTTATCTAAAATTATAATTTTAAGGGGATCTTAGCTAATGTAAGGTGTCATGCCCTGTCAAGTGCACTATATGATTCACTACTTAGAATGTTGTGCCAATGAGGAATGTCTTGGATTTGGCCTTAACCATAATTTATAGCATGGTCTCCTTGACTCAACATAATGGTCTCCTTGACTCAACATAACGAAAACTGGCACCTTATCATGTTAATGGTATCAATTACCTCTTGTAGTTGAGAGTTTCTCATTTTTTTCATTGGTCTCACAAAAACACTCACCTTAAAAGTTAATTTTTGTTGTTCATTTCATGAATCGAAACAGTTGAATGTATTCAATATATCTACCTATTTATTATATTTGTCCTTTGATAAGAATAGGCCTAAAATCACAATATCTTATCATAAAATTCAAACCTTCAATTGAGAAACTTTCAATCTTTTGATGAATTATTAAAATGGAAAATTTGTGTGAGCCTTTTGTTTCAATGATTTTGTAGTGGATAAACGGTTTTGATTTGACATTTGCTGGTCCAAACATAGAAATTATAGTGGGAAGGGAGTGTATGTTTTCCTCTGACAAATAGAAAAATACATCTCGCAAACTGTTCTTCAAATATATTATCTTAATTTCTGTTTTCCTTGCTACTGTTATCTCTGTCTCCCTTCCCCTAACTTGCTAGATGGGAATACGATCATGAAAGATTTAAAAAGCTAATTGTCATACCTTTGCATGCCAGGAAAGATTCTGAAGGTGTGCTTCATTCCACAGGAACCAGAGAGAGGTAGTGAAGAATGGAAGCTTCTAGATGCTTGCATCAATCCAAAGGACTGGATTTGAGACTAGTCGTCTGTAAGTTTTGTAGCAGGATGGTAAGTTTGGTTTTTGTAGTGTGATGCATTGAATTTAGTGTTTATGCAGTGTGATGCAATTTAAACCCAATATTAATTTTATATTCCATGGGAAGTTAAGCTATTGAGAGTCAAATATCATTATTATGTAATGGGCATCGGGTGTCGATGTCGAGATGACATTGGACCAAGATGAGATGTTGAGAGATTGTGTAGGGGTGTGATCGTGGACGTAAAAATTGCTAGCATTGAGATATCAATGTCAAGACTGTGCCAAACTTCAATGTTGAGATTTTAAAATGTTGATTTTATAACGACGTTAGACGTTAATGTTAAGATGCCATCGGACATTATAAAATCTTAGCTGCGACTCATCATACAAATAAAAATGAGAATATTCGGGAAATTAGGTTTTGAACGCAAGCAATTGATTTAGGGTTTTGAAGAGAGAATAAAAAATTTAATTTTTATTTTTTAATAAATAAATATTTGAAATATAAGAAATTATACTTTAAAAAAAAGTTTTTCATAATTAGACACGTTTTCAGCATGTTTTACACGAGTCGGAGGTGTGTCATCCCAGTATATGTTGGATACTCTGCATATATTTTTAAAGAAAAATATTGGTACATCGTAGCTTACAAGATTGAAAAATAGAAATGTTATTTTTCGTGGCATATTGTCTACAGAATCAATGAGCCCAAAATAGAGTGAATAAATAATATAGTTTTCAAGGTTTTGAACTTGTGATTGGGGGGTTTAGTTAAGGTACATTTTTATACAGATTTGAAACAACTTTGGAAGTGATTCTGTTGAATCGCTGAGCTGTTTATCAGCTGATTGTTTCCATATAGCCTTAATTTCCTCTGGAATTTCATTAAGTAATCGGCAGAGGAAAATCTACTGCAATGTCTAAGAAAAGCAAGCTAGCACAACATATAGCTGATTTAGCTCTTAATCAGATCAGTCAGCATATGACTCAGCCTAAATTGACTAAAATTGGATAGAATGATTTCAATCCAAATCTTAAGCTGACATCTACACAAATGACCTGCTCATGGAAAAGGAAAAAATTTACCGACTTATCTCCCTGCACCCAATGAATTAGCGACCCCATGCCCAGCAGGTACAAAGAAACTTTCTTTCCTTGGCTTTTTTCTTTTTCTTTTATTTTATTTTATTTGGCACAAGGCCTCTTGCCAAATGGCTTTCAAGTAAGCACCAAACTAAGGCTTCGTTTGGGATAATTTTTTTACTGTTTCTTAAAACAATTTTTTAATACAAAAATTACAATTTTTTTAACTAGATAGATGCTTTAAGAAGCAATAAGAAAGCCGTCCCAAACAAAACCTAAGACTTCGTTTGGGACGACTTTCTTATTGCTTTTTAAAATAACTTTTTAATACAAAAAATTTAATTTTTGCACTAGAAAGTTACTTTAAGTAATAAGAAAGTCGTCCCAAACGAAATCTAAGATTTTATTTGGGACAGCTTTCTTATTGCTTCTTAAACCAGCTTTTTAATACACAATTTTTACTTTTTAATTTTTATATTAAAAAACTGTTTTAATAAATAATAAGAAAATCATCCCAAATAAAGCCTAACTCACTTCAAATCTCTTTCCTCACTGATGGCTGACGTCTGGCAAGAAGAGCACAAGGAAATAAACAAAAAAAGATGCATTCGCAATTGCTTCAAAATATCCATTCCTTCTTACGTTCTTCAATTCCATAATCAAATGGAGAATATAAGAATATTCAAACAAACAACAATTCATTTTAAGGAATTTCTAATAGAAAGCCTTGTGAATCCCAACAGGATAATAGTAGTACTCTAAATTCTGCATTCTCTCAAGTTGGAAATGAATATCACAGTTGAGTTAGTTATAGACCATGTATTTTGGCGTAGCACTGAACTTTTGGTAGCCTTTGATGACCTTATTAACGGCATCAAGGAAGTCTTTCTCAGTAACTGTCTTTCTCCGAGCTCGGATGGCAAACATACCAGCCTCAGTGCACACACTCCTGATATCAGCTCCTGTTTACAGAGCACCAAATCCATCAAAGTGAAACAATTCAATAGCCCTAGCAAATTTTTGCTAAGAAATAAAAGTTGAAACGAAATAAAATCTATTTTCCTGGTTACCGGTGGAATTAGGGCAGAGACGAGCTAGGAGCTCGAATCGAATATCCCTCTCACAGTTCATTGTCCTAGTGTGAATCTTGAAAATCTGCGTCCTGCTCTCCAAATCAGGCAAGCCAAACTCAACCTTGCGATCTAAGCGTCCGGGACGCAGTAGTGCAGGATCCAAAGTATCAGGTCTGCATGGTTGCCATAAGCATGAGAAGTTATAAAAGTTAGTATCAAATTCTCAACACATTTGCTAATGTAACGAATGATTATTAGTTATAGGAGGTTCACGGCCTTGTGGATCTCTGTAATGGTATTGATCCCATATATTATCATTCAATGATATCACACAAACACAGTTGTACTTTGTAACAAATATAATCTTGCATAAGAACAATAAAACCTTATTTCCCAGGACTAACAGAGAATATTATCATAATAGAGCCACAATTTGATGTAAAATATGAATTATCACGCAGAACATGACCACAAAACAAGTTTTCAATGTCAGCAAACAAAATCAAACTAACAAAGAAGTGTAAACTTGAAGGATCAATGCAGCTATAATGAGCTCAACGCCAAAAACTAACTACAGAACATAAATCAGCAAAATATGTTACAAAACAAAAGAAACATATGTGTATTAACCATTGGAGAAAATAATCAGCCTAAATTTCATTATAGAAGTCAATGAAGGGATACCAAAGCCATCTATGATCTAAACATCAGCACATTGAAAAAAATCCAGCCTGTATCTCATTATAAAGCCATTGAAGTGATACCAAAATCATTTATGATATAAACTTCAGCACATTCAATACAAGCATAAGACAACACAACTCACCTGTTAGTAGCCATTAGAACTTTGATGTTTCCTCGGGCATCAAAACCATCAAGCTGATTAACAATTTCAAGCATTGTTCGCTGTACTTCATTGTCACCTCCAACCCCATCATCAAAACGAGCACCACCTATCGCATCCACTTCATCAAAAAATACAATGCATGCCTTTTTTGAGCGAGCCATCTAAAATAACAAACAAATTGTTATAAAAGTTTTAAAGATTAAATGCAGAAGAAAAATTTTTGGTATATAAAATGTTAAGATTAGGATAGAGAACCTGAAATAGTTCACGAACCATCCGAGCCCCTTCTCCAACATATTTCTGAACAAGCTCGCTTCCAATGACACGGATGAAGCAAGCATCTGTTCTATTGGCCACAGCTCGAGCTAAAAGTGTTTTGCCAGTTCCTGGAGGGCCATAGCAGAGAACTCCTTTGGGAGGGTCAATTCCAAGCTTCACAAATTTCTCTGGATGAAGCATAGGAAGCTCTACCACCTACAGATGAAATCTTCGGAATATTATAACTAGATAACATATGGCTTTCGTTTCACCTCCTATATTAAAGTTATGTTTAGAAGATGGCATATATACGTCACTCACTTCTCGCATCTTTTCAATCTGCTCCTTGCATCCACCAACATCATTGTAAGTGACATCTGGCTTCTCTTCCACCGTCATCATTGTGACACTTGGATCAATCTTGGGGGGCAAAGGAATCTGAATTTGATATTTGTTTCTATCAACACTGAAATGAGAAAAGACGTTAGGAAGCGAACAAAAAGATGGTAACTAAAAGTGTTAATCCATTATGAAGAGTAAAGAAATTTTTTTGTCATTGACTAATAAATTGGCCAAAAAGTCATATATAGGAGAGTACAAACACTAAAAAATTAAATAAAACAACATCCTCAATTATGAGGATGTCAAATCAGATCTCTCCAATATAATTTCTAATACAAGGAACATATCAAATATGTCAACACTCCCTTCTCAATTTAGAGCATATAATAGCTCCAACTTGTTAACAAACGAGAAAAATATATGTGACCTAGAGCTTTAATAATGATACCAACCATTTATTTTCTAGGAAAACACAAAATACCATATGAAGTGGAAATCCACTTCATCATGTTTAGTTAATTTATAGAAGATAGAATGGTTGGCAATGTACATGGAAGGACAATTATTGCAATACAATGTAAAGCCAAATGAGGGGAAAACTAAAGCCTTTACCCACATCATTTCCCATGCAAAATCATAGTTCTATATTCAACAGTAGCACTGAATCTAGCCACAATAATTTTTTTGACCTTTTTAGGTAACTAGGTTATCCCCAAAAAGGATGCAATATCCTAAGATTGTCTTCTTATCTTCAATTGAACCAGCAAAATTGGCAATGAAAAATATTTCAATATTCAAGTGTTCAATGTTGATTTATAGCAACCCTTATCCGTGATATTTTTTTATATATTTGGGGATTCATAGAACACCCCCTGTTTCCTTTCCAGATTTTGCTTGTGCTGACTTCAATCGAAAATGAAATGGTAGGCAAGCAATGAAAAAACTGCTCAAAACAAAACCTAAATCTCAATAGGGGTATCAATATGCTTACAACCAGGAAGACTTATTTCTTCAACAACACCAATCACATATCTTCTTTGAGATAATGATAATTTATGTAAACAAATTAAATTTCAAGTACTTGTGTTGACCCTGATTTGGTGGCAAAGCACGAACATAAGCAGTGCTTCACATCAAAGATGTCATAATCATTTCCAATGCGTAAGATGTCATAAACATAAATAGTTAGTATTATGGAGTAGAGAGGAGAATGCATGATAAATACATATTGATTTACAAGGGTTTTCTATCAAATTGGTATCAGAGCCACTTTCCGGGGCAATTTTGGGGAGGTTTGGGTAAATTCCTGCAGCAAATTTTCTGGTCCGAACACCTATTTTTGCTGTTTTTGAGTGGAAATACAGATTTTTGATTCTATCAAAGATCCGGGCATCAATGGCGGCCAAGAAAGTGGATGCATTGGAATAACGTCTTGAGGGGGAGATGAACCAAATCAAAGCAACGGTGGAAGATAAAATTTCCTCCGTGCAAGACAAAATTTCTTCCATGGAAGAACAATTCTCTGACCTACTTGACATGGTGAAGAAGATGCTGGATCTCCACAACCAAATGGCGGCATCAGAGGCGAGAGGGCCGGAAGGGAAAAATACGAATTCTGAAATTCATAGGGATGAAAATGATGTGGAGATTATAGAGGGAGAAGGGAAGAGACCCCACATGGAACTTTTCCAAAGGGACAAGAGAGGTGAAAGGTATGGAGAGAGGCATGGACATGGGGGGTATGAGCAAAGGGGTGCTGATTGGGAGAGAAGGGAGGGAGATTATGGCCGGAGAGGTGCTGATTTTGAAGGGAGGAGGGGGGAATTCGAAGAAGGGTTTGGGTATGAACATGGAAGGGATGATCGGGACACTTAGGGAGGACCACCCACTTGAGAAAGGGGAAACTATGGAGGAATAAGGGGAAATGGCAGGGATGCGAAGGTCAGGAAGTTGAAGATGCCCATCTTAGAAGGGGGAGGATGCACATTGATGAATTTACAAGATAGAGAGATATTTCGCAGTCAATGGGTTCATCAACTGACTGGGTTCATCAACTTTGTTTAAGCCACATAAAACCTTTCAAAGAAGACAATGAGGTTCTTCCCCTAAGCAACATGCTCCGATGTTCATTATAAATTATCTCTTGTAGGTCTCCTTTGAAGAAGGCATAACTCCCATAAACTTGATATATAAACCAACTTTTGATTGATGCCACAAAAAAAAAACCTACTACTACTCAAGTTATGCTATGCTAGTGGGGAGATGTCAAAATAGCTTCTCTCATAGACCTAGGTGAACCCTTTGATAATCATATGAGCTCTGTAGGGATTGATAAAGCCATCATGATGAAAATTGATAGTGAACAACCACTAACATGCAATTGATTTAATTGAGGGAAAACAACCAGATCCTATATATAATGACTAAGAAGAGTATTTATTTCAGCATTTATAATATGCTACCATAAGTGATTCTCCAACATTTCTTTGTCATGGGATGAGACAAAACAAAAGCACATAGCAAAGTTAAAAAATTTTTGAATGAAATATATAAATGAATGGAATGAGAAATACATTGCATTTTACTTTTTTAGAGGGCAACATATAAATGCAGGTTAAATGGCTCATCAGCTGGTGGATATTCTATTAAATATGATAATATGGCTGAAGTGGTGTAGATGGGGTTGAGAAAGACAAAAGCATATCTGTAGAGGCATGTAGAGAATCTTTTGGAGAAAAGGGAACAAGTGGTGATAATGGACCAAGGGTTAAAAAGAAGTATTCTAATGCAAGATTACATCAATAAAAGCATATAGTGGTTGTGTAAGATGATCATAGTATTGATAAACTTCTTAGTATAAGCACCCAAGCAAGAGACTTTGAATAGCACGGTGAAATAATTTGTCTTGTAACAAACAAATATGAACAAATCAAGTATAACCAAGTGAAAAGACAACTTAAACTAGATAAATAATAGAGATGGACAAGATGTGATCAAGGAGGGGATACAATTGCTAAGATATCATGTGTTGTAGTCCATAAAGTAGCATATCATATCTCATGCGCTATTAACATACCAAGGCACAACAAAAATAAATTAGCATCTCTTATGTGTGTTATAATTGAGCTATAGTGCATGGCACAAGTAGAATGCGTTATTTTACCGATTTACTTTTCTAGTTATATTTCAAATTTTTAGGTTATTGATTTACTTTTAAATTATTCAACATTATTTTTTAATTTGAAGTTTTTTAAAATATATTAACATTCATCACATTTAACCCATTGCAATTCATGACTAATTGCAACCTTTAGTTTGAAGTGAGTAGAATAAAGGTAGTTTACCACGACTACAAAGACGCAAGCCAACAATCCCTAAGAAAACAACTAATGTCATTGATCTAAAAGCCATTGTCCAGAGATGTTGCGAGCCTCTAATGTCTAGAAGCAATGAGCACGGGAGATCCAAAGGCCAGAAGAAATTTAGAGTCCTCAAAGCATCTAGAAGAGACGTTCCAACTAAGTTTTGAAGCCAACTAGGAGCACTCATTTTTCTTTCTATATCCCTAGTCAATAGCATCTCTTGACACTGCGTTGTAGAGATGCTTGTGCATTATTCCAATCGCCATGCATTTTCTTCCTAAATTTGAAGTTAGCTTAATACTTAGTTTTGACTGATTCAGTTTAATTGATTACCAGTAATAATATTACTATACCATTTATCTGAGTTCGATTATAGTTGTTTATATTGTTCAATTTGCAGGACTAACATATTATTGTAAATCACATGGCTATATTAAATTACTTGCATTTTGATCTAATATTATACATTATCAAAACTACAATAGTTTATGTGCAAATCTAGATGTTTTCACACCAAGATAAATTTACTTTCCAATGAAATTATATTTCCTTAACCTCATCTATGCTAAAACATCTTATATTCTATTGTTGCATTAGGATCTCCTATATTGCTGAACTATTCATACTTTTTAATATTTTGCATTATTTTTAAAATATTGTGCACCATGCTAAAGCGCATGCGGGACCTTTGTGCTATGATGGATAATTTACTATTGATAAGCATTGTGAAAAATAGTAAAAGATCATATGAGTAAGGGAAATGTTGGGAACCAAATGCTCAAGTGAACTAACTTAACATAATACAAATTCAGACAATGCTAAATGCTAATTGTAAGAGTCATAAAATAAATTCAAACAAGTACTTAGAAAGTAAATAATTGTCCTTACCCCACACGCATTCCTTCCTCAATATCTGTTGGGGAAACTCTATCACCCAAGCCAACCACAAACTGCAACAAAAAAAACATCACGATTAACTTCTCAAAGAGTATATATTACAAACTAAGAAATTATGTGTATCCCAGAGTACCTTCGCAATTTGTTTAACATTTATCACATATTTAGCATCTTCAGTATTTGGATTGATTATCTTTGTGCATCTGGCAACCTTAAAAAGAGAAAAGTAACTGACAATTTGCTAAGACAAAATGGACAAAAGACAACACTAGGAAATAGTAAATAAGTCCATGGTATTTACTAGATACTAATATATCTCACGACACTAGAAAGTAAATCTGTCAAATTTCCAATATAATAATATAATTATCTACCTGAAGTGGCTGCTCCTCCTGCATCATTTGCTTGTCAGAGACTAAATCCCACTGGCTTGGTGCAGCCAGCCCAGTGTCAGACTCTTTAATTCCTGTTTGTTAGCAAAGCAAGCATGTTTTAAGGATCAAAGTAGATTATACCAACATTGTAAAAATAAAAAGTATTTCAAATACATGTAAGGCACTTTATACATACAAAAAGAGGAGTAAATTAGAAAATATTGTAATAATATATCAGGAGAAAAAAAAAAAAAAGAGGCCCACGAAATGATAGCCCTGAGCATTTTCAATGCAGTTGTTAGAGAAAAAAATCGCAATCACCAAAGCAATCGGAAGAAAATCAGAAGAATCCATCATAAATTTACAAAACAGTATTTATAGCTAAATTTTTTTGGAAAATGTAAATAAAAATAGCCATTTCACATCATTATCACTCAGCCCAGGTGTACTTCTAAACATTAGTCATCTTGGAAAACAATCAATTAAACTGGCTGGCATTCTAAGGTACGGATACTTCTTTAAGGGTGTTGCATCCACTTGTCTACAAAATCGTAAAATGGTATCATATTTGGATAATTCAAAAGTCCCTAAAAGTGTACTTCTAAACATTAGTCATCTTGGAAAACAATCAATTAAACTGGCTGGCATTCTAAGGTACGGATACTTCTTTAAGGGTGTTGCATACACTTGTCTACAAAACCGTAAAATGGTATCATATTTGGATAATTCAAAAGTTGTGTCAAACATCCTGTTTACCAAACCATATATCTAGTTATAAAATTTTCAAAACAAAAAATAAAAGGATATGATAAAAACTAGCTAGATGAACAATATGTGATAAAAGAGATACAACAACAACAACAACAAGCCTTTATCCCACAATGTGGGGTCGGCTACATGAATCCTTTTTCTCCATTGTGTCCTGTTAAGAGTCAAATTCTCATCTAAATCTAATACAGAAAGGTCATTTTTAATATTTTCTAACCAAGTCTTTTTAGGTCTACCTCTACCTTTCTTAACATAAATCAAATTTAATACATCTACTTTCCTAACCGGGTCATCGAAAGGCCGCCGTTTTATGTGACCAAACCATCTAAGGCGACTCTCTCTAATCTTATCTTCCACTGGAGCTACTGCAACCTTTTCACGTATATGCTCATTTTGTATCTTGTCTCCAAGAGTAAAGCCACTCATCCACCTGAGCATCCTATCTCTGCAACACTTAATATTATGCTTCTCTTTTAATGGCCAACATTCTGCACCATAAAGCATTGCAGGTCTCGCTACCATCTTATAGAATTTGTCCTTAAGTTTGAGAGGGACTTTTCTATCACACAACAAGCCCGATGCATTCCTCCACTTCAACCATCTAACTTGAATTCTACTAATAATATCTCCATCTATTTTACCATCACTTTGAACAATAGACCCAAGATATCTAAAATGTGTACTCTTATTAATGACTTAATCACCCAAAATCACAATCCCCCCACTAGATCTATTATTACTAAAATTACACTCATATATTCAGTTTTAGATCTACTCACTCACCAAAAATTTCACATGGTTCTTTTATTTAAGGTGTTACAAACTACATATGTTCACATGTATATAGAGTATATATATATATATATATATATAAATGACAGATTTCATTTGGGTTTATATGGCAACTAAATTGAATGGATGGGTATATTATGTCTATATAATCATGAGTATATAGTTATATAACTATATATATATGCAAATATTTTTCCATATCATTTAGTTTTTAAAGACTTAGTGTGCCCCTTCTTATGGGACATATCTCAAAAATTCCAACACCATGATCATGATTCATTTATGCTATCCCTAGTCCTCATTACATAATTAAACCATAACAATCTACTGAAGCCAACTTGATCTCTGCCTTCCAGACTATCAATACCTTCCAACCAATTTAAATTTTCAATTTGTACCTAGTGTTGCTAGCATCATGATACTTCAGATGCAAAACGAACAATGAAAATGTATTGTCTTTGGGGCCATTTGGTTAGTTGAAAAAAGATCCAAAATAAAATAAAAAGTGTAAAAAAAATAATGTATTTAAAATGTTTAGAGTTTTTTGAATGTGTGTAAAATAAATAAAAGCTTTTTTAGTTTGAAATAAAATGAATACATTACAAAGTACAACGAAGGTGCTGGCCAGTGGCTTGTAGCCGGCAAGTGGATGGCGGATGGCATTGGTGGCCAGTAGCGGCGGTGTTTGGCAGAAGCTTGCGGTGACAATGGTGAAGAATTTATAGTATATTTGAAAATTGGTCAAATTTAATAATTTTCAAATACACAAATTGAACTAGAAGGTGAATTCCAAATTCACTGATGAATTATATTGCGTTTGAAATTCACCCACCCAAACACTTGAATTCTTTGAATGCATGCATTTTGAATGCATTATACTATAAAGTCGCCCAAACAAACAGCCCATTTAAGTTAAAAAACTTATTGGCAGCAATTCACATAAATGTCTCAATCCAAGATTCCAAATCAAAATAAAAACACTAGCTTCTATTCAAGCAAGTTTCATTCAGATAGCTTCCCACTTCTGGTTGTAGATTTCTACTTTCCAGTGAAATTTGGCTTAGTAATAACATGCACATAGTGACACTTGCATCGAATTCATCCCATAAGACATCCTCACCCTCGAGAACAGAAAAGAGCTCTTACAAACCCATTTGGTAGAAAATTATCAATGATCATAGACCTTCATAGGAGTGGTCGCCCTATTAAATTGTAAATCATGACTAGGTTCATCTCAATCATAAATCATTAAAAAAAACTCTTAATTCAGATTTAAATCACCATCAGATGATGTTTCATTACATAAATAGTATAAATTGATTAATAAAAAGCACTCAATACCCATAGACAACTAAGGAGAAGAAGCAACATTGTTAAGGACTTACTGAAAAACATTCAGAGGTTTATCACCTTCAACAATTTAAGTTCAAGTTTCAAAAGGTCATCAAACCGTTTTATAGTGTAATTCTTTTCCGTTTGTTTTCTAAACTCTTTAATCACCGCCATTGTGTAGCCACTGCCATTTAACTAAAAATAACACTAAAAGAAAAACCTATGCAACATTGTCTAGCCTTATTGCAGGACACCCAAGGCTTTAAGACTTCATTTCGGAATGACTTTCTTCTAATTGTTTTCAAAAAAAAAAACATTGCCATATCAAAATTTTGATTTGTGCAAAATATGTGTGCACAACCATTTACCTCACACCACTGTGATTGCCAAATGAAGACTAAAACAAAGTTCTCACAAGCTAAACATTAGAGATTGTCCCTAGGTATATCATAGACATACTAATAATGTCCAAAAACGATATTAGGTAAAAGCAGACGCATAGACTTCGGCTTCACTAAGTTTGTGCTCATGTTATGATTGGACTTTATTAGATTAAATAAAATCATTGTACTCCAGCATAAAAAAAGAGGAACCGCTTTGTAAATCAACCCATATGCTCACGAAGTCAGAGAATGTACACATATAGTATGTTTGTACATATAAATGTCACATAAATTAAAGTTAATTTCAAAAAGTTAAGCAAGAGTAAAGTAAATCAAATGACGCTTTCATTTATGCTTCAACTGAAAACACAGTAAACTCACCAGAAGTATCCATAGCCAACAAAAGTCAAGACAGTAGCTGATAAAGTTTATTCATGATTATTGTCCAAACTCAAGGTCCATCATATTAAAAGATCCCGCCTTATGAAAGTTACTTGACAGATCAAAAGTAACTCTTACAATAACACAAAAGGTTTTCAAGTCAGTAGGAAGCAGCTCCATGGATTAAACGGGAAGTCCAAAACTATAATGTATAGATAGAAGGCAATGCCATTTTTTATTTTACAATTATTAAGCAAAAAACATTTGAGTGGGAACACCAATTTTCTATTCACAACAAAATATTGAGAAACATTACTTATCCTTAAAAACTGAATTGAAAGATCCCGCCTTATCAAAGTTACTTGACAGACCAAAACTAACTTATACAAGAACACAAAAGGCTTTGATATATGTAGGCATGTATAACAAATTGGTGGTTAACAGACAACTCCCATGGATTACATGGGAAAGCAAGTCCCAAACTATAAAATAGAGATCATAGCGATGCCATTTTTTATTTAGAATTATTAAGCAAACTAAATAAGAATACTTCTTGTTGTTGTTCCTGTTGTTGTTGTAAGCAAACAGCATTGATTGGGAGCACCAATTTTCTATTCACAACAAAATAGTGAGGGACATTACTCATCCTTGATAGATGAAGACCAGTATAAATATAGGAGGACATACAAGCCACAGAATTCTTAGATGTTTACATTTTCATGTTTACTTATATAACAATTTAATTTTTAAATCATATAAAAATTACCACTAACATTAATTTATTTAAATGAAATAACCCTTTTTTATCCATATGTTTTGACATAATTTAAATATTAGAATGTTTTGTAAGCAAATATAAAAATTTAAGCCTAAGATATATAAATACATAACAATAATGGTGTATGTATATAAATTACCCTTTAAATACTATAAGTTCTAAGTATAACTAAATAATCTTTGGATATAAAGAACATTTTTGCCTTGTACGACGGAAACTTCAAAATCATTCTAGTTTCTACTTTTCCTCAAAAATAAAGATACATTAACGTAGAAATGAAATTCAACACATACCACATAAATCATTGACTTTCTTTGCCATATCTTTTATTTCCTTCTCCACCTTCTTGATGCTAGCAGAATAAGGTCCCAAACCCTATCAAAAATGTTACACAATGAGTATCATTGTCAATAATTATTCATAAAACAATAAAAGGTAAACAATACAAAAATACCCCATATTTTAAAAAAGAAAGAAATTATAAAAAAAGCTTCTAATTGAAGATGGAAAATCTAGGCAAACAAACTAAAATTCAAAATAACAAACGGATTCCATTCAAAAAACCCATATTGGAAGTAGGAATTATTCAAGAGAATAAAGCAATCAAAGTGTTAGTGGATGAAGCCAAAGTTGAATTGAATACACTAATGATTAAACCTATATTCAACCCAAATGCTTAAGCCTATAAATGGGAGAAAAAGATTCGGCATTTTGCTACCAAAATATTTTCCAATTATTTGATGTGGGACTAAACACAACTCTCACGTGACTTTACAATCCCCTCCTTACATGAGAACTCTCCACAGTTTCAATTACTTCCAACTAAAGGAAGCTTTCTAATATCAATAAATATCATGCAAAAAAAAAAAAAAAATCCATTCAACCACATTAGGCCATTGTGGAAGTCAACAACCTTAAACCATAAAAATTGTCCTGGACATAAGAACAAGAAACCGCATGACTCACTAGAACCCAGCCGAACCATCGGCTATGATGACACTCACTAGACAAACCAAATGGAGAACAAAATTGAGGCATAAACACTAGGATTAAACATATTTTTCAATCAAAAAATTTAAGCACATGGGTGAGTGATGACTACTTGAAATTTTCACACCAACATATTTTTCTACTATAAATCATAGTATTAAACCCAATATTCTCATGTGCCTTATCAAAAAGTGTATATGAAACCAAGTAGAATACCATTGTTTAATGCATGGTTATTGTCCACCAAATTAACTTAAATCATCTTAATTCCACATTCCTGCTCATTTAAGCAATCAAAAAACGGAAACAATATGGAATACAAAACATACGTCCAAAAAAAAAGCTAGAAATATGAAACAAACCATACAGAGGAAGAAATTTCAAATATTAAGTTATCAACCAATTTTTATATGATGATCCAATTACATCTTTGAGCATATAGCACACATAGAAGTCATCAATTCTAGCAACAAAACTTCTCAAGACACTTCGCTCACTATTAAAATCTTCATAAGGATAAAACTTAATGATAATAATAAATTATTACTTTAATACTTGCACTTTTCACTACTTATACAATATTGACGATGATATTCTGCTTACCAAAGCAATTGGGAAACAAACCTCCAAAAGGTACACAATTAAACAAGGCTAATCACTTAAAAAAATTGCAAACTGAGTAGCATAAATTTAGATTTTAAAATAATTAAGTATTATCAGCTACAGCATAAAAGCTTCTTGATTCTCTTTTAATCATTCAAGAAAATGTACAACCATAGGCTAATATTAATAGATAATACCCTGCAGAGTAAAAACATTCAGAAAGCCAGATAATTCTTGTATAAACTAGATATAAGGTTTAACGGAATATGTCCACGATAAATATAATGCTCTTCATGTGACCACAATATATTGTTTAGATCAGATACTTAACAAAATGTCAAAATGGCGAAACTTTGAGAGGGATATTCAGATAAATGCAATGTGGGCTTTAAGGCAAAATGGTTTTTTTTTATCTTTATTCAATATAAGAATCTCCTATATTTTATAGAAGAAAGAATATAGTACCCTAGAGGACCACCGTAATAAGGGGAGGGCACTTTCCTAAGATACTTGACAATAACACTCCCTCTCAAGCTAGAGCATATATATATATATATATATATATATATATATATATTGCATGAATTAGCTAGGAGCTTCAACCAAATGTCCATGAAAAATATAATGCTCTTCATGTGACCTCAAAATGTTATTCATATAAGGTACTTAACAAAAGGTCAAAATAGCGAATCAGAAGAATATTCAGATAAATGCAGTATACATGATAAGCAGATCATATATATATATATATATGGTAACTGAGGGCAGACAACACCTTCAATTCTGAACAGATTGCAAGGAAGTGTCGGCCTACCATCCAAACTTATAACTTGACCCCTACTTAAATTAATTCCGCCAAATTAAGTCTTACTCTTCTAATTATCTTAGAAGAGTCTCTCAACCACCAATTGATCACATTAGTGATCGAAACCCCACCACCAACCCCCATTATATATATATAGTTCTAGCTTGTTTATATAGCTCTAAAAATTTAAGTGGTCTCAAGTGAAAATATCTACAACATGGCAACATGTGTGACAATTTTCTTTGGTAGCACAACATCCTAAATGAAGTAAAAATCAATCTCAATGTATGTGGTTCTTTCATTAAAAAAAATGAATTATTGGCAATGCGGATGGTTGCACAATTGTCCCAATATAAAACCATAGTCTTTGTGATTTTAAATACAAATTCACCTGGAGGCATCTTGACCCACATTATTTCACATGTGGAGTGTGCCATTATTCTAATTATCAAAGCAGTGTCAGCACATTTGCAACCTGAAATACCAATTTCCTCTAGAACATCATTGGTACAATTTTGTTGAGATGGTGAGATATTTTGTTGTAGCCACCCAAAAAGTATTTGAGATAGCTAGATACTTGATTAGAAATATTTTTAAGGTAGTGTATGTCCCCAGTTATCCTTCTTGATCACTCTTAATAGGAATAATGTAGACTATTAAGATAGCATAGGCTATGAGGGATGTTTAATAGAGATAGAATGGTTGTTGTGCGCCAACCTCAACAAAAAATTTGTAGAATTTATGATAAATTTTACTCATGGTAGAAACTTAAACTTTTATTTCTTGATAAAAATTGTAAAAGATAGACAAGACCTCATACCTCCATTTCATCAAGTAAACTTAAGTAATGTGAGAATGGTCATCAATGAAAGTAACAAAAAACATAAAACCTAAATGGGTAAAGACGTGACTAAGAGCGCAAATATAGAATGAACAAACTAAAACAGAGCACTACTAGGACTTCACATAGATAGGGGAAAATAAGTGACTAGAACAGACAGGATGAAAAAATAACAAAAACTTGAATTCATGCTGATGAAAGATAACCTAGACTACAATACCACTAACATCAAATAAGGGTGGATAAGAAAGCAAAGGACATCATGTTTGTCGGGTAGTGAATTCCTCCAACTTCAACACCTCAACCAATTTTCTACCTCGTACTAAGATCATGACAATACAATAAGAAGGACAAAAGGTCATAGAGAAATTAGGATATTTAATTGGACACAAGTGGATAATAAGTGACTACGAAACTTATGTGTATATAACACATCAAGAAGGTGGAGTGAGAGATTGAGCCTTTGCTAGAGCCAAGTGAGAAGAACCATTAGCAACACAAATGTTTGAGATTGTTTAGCTAAGTGGTGATAATCATCCTGTAAGTGTGATGTTTCTTGAAGGAAAGGTGGTAATGCAAGAAAAGGCATCAAGCACAAAAAAATCCGAAGGCATGTTGAGCAGTAAAAGGATGTCTAAGCTATGACCAACATTGCTCCAAAGGATGATAAATACATCCACAATTGAAGCAAGGAGAAAATCGATTTTCCTCATGTCCAAGACAACTCTCAATCCGACCTCCAAAGCCATGGCCACCTCCACTTCCACGATGCCTCATAGCAAAAGCAGTTTGTTTAGAAATCAATGGAGAAGGGATGAGAGCTTAGTGAATCGAATAACATAAAAGAGAACAGTTGGCATGATAGAATCTACCATCATCTTGTATTGCACATATCAAAGAGATAGATGAAGATTAAGGAGAATTTTCCTAACTAGGAACTCCTCATTTTATTAATATCAAACATTTGGATCAGTATTAAAAGATTTGTATTGAAGTAAATCATCCCCATCACCACACAATAATAATAATTCTAGATGGGTGAAACATTATGCCATAAAGAACATAATTCATATAAAATTTTATACTATATATTTTAGAGATATTAATTTCCTAAAAGTAAATCAAAAAGAGAATCTTATATTGCCTTCGCAGTCTCATAAAACATGATTGTAAAGAAAAGAAAAGGTTCAAGACTATTACGCACAACTAAGTGAAAACAACATAATCAGAAGCTTGTATTTAAAGGAACTTAACAAGGTCAACATGAGTCAGATGTATCAAAGTGTGAGATAGTTTGTCATGCAACCCACCGCGAAAGTAAAAGCCTTCGAATATAAGAGATAATTGGTGCCATTGAACTTTATTATGGTGCTAATGATGTGGTGTTTAGAATCATTAAGAGGAGATTGAGAGGCTATGACACTGCGAGATAGAGTCGGAAAAAGTTAAAACTTAAATTATTGAGAAGAAAAGATGCAAGAACAACAAACAATAGTAAAATTTGTGGGGAACAAGATGGAGCATGAAAATCAAAGTAGAAGTGACTAGAGTTGTAGTCATAAACATAGCAGGGTCAGTTGAGATGGTAACACCTCATAAGAGCTAAAGCGAGCAAGCATGTGAGAGATTACGAGTGCATGAAGGATGAGTGGATGAGCAATACAAGCGAAGGCGGTGAGCAAGAAATCAAGCAACCAATGAGCCACAACTGAGCAATTGAACGGTGCAAGCAAAATGAGGGCATGCAGTAAGGCAGGATAGTGATTTGGGCTAGGTCCGAATTAGGAGTGAAACAAGTAAGATATCCTTACTCTTATACAATGTCGAGGGAAACAAGTTTTAATATCATTACTCAATAGAAGGGACTCATTTTTATAATAAAAGAAAGAAGATAATATTACAGAGAAACACCAAATAGAATAAGACCATTGATGTAGAACCAAGCTAGCCATGATTGGGGTGGGATTATTATTTTAATAGAGTTGACAATTATGATCTCTCAATTAAAGAAATAGGAATTAAATCAAATCCCAAATCTGAAATTAATTTGGAGTAATTGATTGAGAGACTTAATTGAGAGGAGCAGAAGGGGAAAGGGAGAGAGGGAGGGGCCGGCCCCTTTGATGGGGACTTGATTGGAGTGTTTTATGACTTGTCAATCCTAGGTTATCAATTATGAGAGGGAAAATTAAGGTCAATCTCCCATTAAATTCAAATTGGCATGATTGGGGAAGGTTTCCTAATATAGCTCATGTTATTTTAAGAAAGAGATTTCATATTTTAAATAAATTTAAATCTGATTTGAAAACCTTCCTAGTTTAAAATGCGCTAATTATGGAAAGTAGTGACTATACGTTTGAAATTTAAAATTTGAAATCAAATGGGAGAGGTGGGGTGTTTAATAACTTGTCAATCTTAGAATATTAATTAGGGAAAGAAATCATGGTAATTATCTATTTGAATTTAAAATAGCATGATTAGAGGAGCATTCCTAACATAGCTCTTTTCTTTTAGGAAAGAGATTTCAAATTCAAAATTATTTAAATTTGAAATCTTTTGACTTTCCAAATTTACAAGAATTTAAATTAGGAAAAAAATGAATGCTTGGTTTTGAAATTTGGAGCCAAGGGGAGGGGGGATGGTGGCCGGCGGCTAGGAAGATAGTGGGGCCGGTGGTTGGGTGGGGGAAGGGTTCAGCCAAAGGTTGGGGAAAGTGGAGGCCGGCGGCTTGGTGGAGGTGGTTGGGCCGAGAGGTGGAGAAGGACTGAGGGTAGAGGAATGATATCATAGCAAGATGAAGGTGGCGGCTAGGGGAGGAGGAGAGGGAGTCGATGGAGAAGATAAACCACGAGCCCGGACGCTTCCTGCTGCTGATGGTTAATACTTTGCCCTCACCTAGAGACTTCAAACCACGAGCCCGAACGCTTCCTACAGCTGGTGGATAGTATGTTGCCCTCACCTAGGGAATTCAACTCTCATAAGAACTCTCAAAGCTCTTAAGAACAAAGTGCCAAATTTTCTCTAAATAATCATCCATGCCCTCAAAAAGAAGAGAAAGGGGCTACAAATAGTCAAAATATAATAATAAGACAAATGACAAAAGTGCCCCCTAGGATCACATAGGCCTACTCCCTAAAGTGAGGGTAAAAACAGAAAAATACATAAATAAATCAAAATACAAATAATAACTCAAAATAAAGTGGTACAATCATAGTCGTCGATTTTCGGCTCCTCCTCTGATAAACTTTCACAATCGGATGTCCTCATCAACCACTTTCCTAAGATACATGATAAAGCTAACAAAATGCATCTTCAAAAGTTGGGTGGATTGATCCAAATTTTTCTTAAAAATAGTTAAACAAAGACTGAATAACATGCATAAAATATTATGTTTCACATGTTATTGCAATTATGGGTTCTACGTGTTGAGATTTTACCTTAAATTTTTTTAGGCAACTTATGTTACACAAAATCAAAAGAACAGTGCACAAGATCTAAGAAATTTCAAATTCCTACTCATGCTTTCATGTGGGGGTGTTGATGGTTGATTTGAAAAGCTAGCAAAACATACTATTTGGTTCTGATTGTCAAAATAAAATAGGATAGGTTTCTTATGTTTCATTCAATTAAATAGGTCTACTCTTGCATTAAAAGTGATGTCAAATTTTGCAATCTAGTTTTGTTTATTCGTGGATACTAGCTTCCTACCTGCAACTCACATTATGAAAAAACAATGGATTTTTCTTGGTAGGTTGAAACTAGAATGGGAGAATAACAACCTAAATAACTACCCGACGGTCAGGACCAGAAGGATTCTTTGTTCTTCTCTTATTTTTATTCTTTATAAGATAGTTTTTTTGGTTCATCCTTTAACGGTCTCCCAGTGGATAAGACATTTAAGAAAAGAATCAAAATGGTCCCCAATTGATTGTGGAGGGCCATTATAATCCCAAACCATTTAAAATGCTTAATTTGGTCCCCGGTCTTTTTAAATAGGGACCAAAATAGTTATGCCATCAAAATTAATGGAAATAGAAGCTAATGTGTTCAAAATACTGGTGCTTTGGTTATATATTTTTCTTAATGAACTTTTTTAATAAATTTAACTTCCTACTTATTGGCGTATTAGTAAAACCGAAGTTAGAGAGGCTTTAAAGAAAATGAATTGTGGAAAAGCTATTGGACCTTATGATATTCCAATAGAGGTGTAGAGATGCTTAGAAGATGAAGTAATTTCTTGGCTTACTAACTTTTAAATATTATTTTAAAGATTAAAAAGATGTTAGATGAGTGGAGAATGAGTGTGTTGATTCTTATTTTTAAAAATAAAGGTGATGCACAAGATTGTGTGAATTATAGAGGAATTAAGTTAATGTGTCATACTTTAAAACTATGGGAGAGAGTTATGGAGCATAGGTTACGACGTTATACTAATGTTTCTCAAAATCAATTTGGATTCATGCCGGGTAGGTCTACTATGGAAGCTATACATTTATTGAGAGGTTTGATGTAGAAGTATAGAGAGAATAAGGAGGATCTTCATATGATATTTATTGATTTAGAGAAAGCATATGATAAAATTCCAAGAGAAGTGCTATGGAGAGTTCTAGAAAAGAAAGGGGTTAATAATGCTTATATTCAAGTTATGAAGGATATGTATGCAGGAGTAGTTGCTTGCGTTCAAACACAAGATGGTTTAACCAAGTATTTGCCTATTTATGTTGGATTACATCAAGGATCAACCTTAAGCCCATATCTTTTTTGCTTTAGTCATGGATGTTCTCACTAGACATTTGCAAGAGATTGTACCCTAGTGTATGTTTTTTATTAATGATATTCTTCTTGTTGATAAGACTAGAGAGTGAGTTGAAGGTAAACTTGAATTATGGAGGTCAACCTTAGTGTCTAAAGATTTTCGTTTGAGTAGATCTAAAACTGAATATATGAAGTAGTAGTAAAGATCTAGTGGGGGTTTGTGACTTTGGGCAATCAAGTCATTAATAAAAGTATATTATTCAGAGTGATTGTGAAATAGATGAGAAGATTATTAACAGAATTCAAGTTGGATGGTTGAAGTCGAGGAATGCATCAAGCTTGTTGTCTGATAGAAAAGCCCCCCTCAAACTTAAGGAAAAATTCTATAAGATGGTGGTGAGACCTGCAATGTTTTATGGTGCAGAATGTTGACCAGTAAAAGAGAAGCATAATATTAAGTTACATGTTGCAGAGATGAGGATGCCGATGCTCAAGTGGATGAGTAGCTTTACTCTTAGAGACATGATACAAAATGAGCATATATGTGAAAAGATTGGAGTAGCTCCAGCGGAAGATAAGATTAGAGAGAATAGACTTAGATGATTTGGTCACATAGAACGGCAGCCTTCCGATGACCCAGTTAGAAAAGTGGATGTATTAAATTTTGGTTTATGCTAAGGTTGAGGTATACCTAAAAAGACTTGTTTAAAAAATATTAGACATGAACTTTCTTTATTAGATTTAAATAAGAATTTGACTCTTAATAGGACACAATGAAGAAAAAAGATTCATGTAGCCGACCACACGTAGTGTGATAAAGGCTTGATGTTGTTGTAACTTCTTACTTATCTTACTTTCTCAACCACACCAGTTAACTTTGCGGAGCAATTTTTCAAAACTTTCCTTACAAATAGTATATTGCATTAAAAATTCTTCTTCTATGATGCAACCTTAAGCTCACTATTTTTATTTAATTAATTAAACTTACTCTTCTAACTAACATATTTATTTATGTTTATTTATTCAAAATAAGTTAAATAATAACGAATCAAATAAATGTAAATATAAAATGTCAAATATCAAAATGCATGAAACAAACATTTACAATAGATAATATCAAAATTAATTTGTTTAAATTTAAATTAGCTAGCTCAAAAGTAATTTAATTCATGTAAATTTAAATTAGTTATCTTCACTCATAAATTTGTATTTAAACATATACAATATACATATAATGTATAAATGTATAAATATACTCATATGTCATACATCGATAAATATTTATATTATATATATATATATATATATATATATATATATATATATATATATATATATATATATATATATATACAAGAAATATTAATTGTATAAATTAAAATCGAGTTTAAATGAAATCATTTTTAGGTCAACTCAAATTTAAATTAACTCAAAATCAAAAAATTTATTCTAAGTTGATGCTGATTCACATTAACTCAGCTCATTACCACTGTAATTATAATTTTTATCACTATAATTACAATATTTCATAATAGTCTTCATAATGAAAAGTTATATATATTCATGAATGGTAGAGAATAATTATTTCAAAAGTTTGGACATTTTCCAGTCATTGCACAAAGATGACTACGGTTGACCACTTCTACTCCTTTTCGTGGAAAGGTCAAGAGTTACTCTGTAAGCCCCTCGATCATCAGTTGGCATTTGAGCATGCGTGGGTAAGGTATGAGTAAGTTGCAACTTCCCTTCGAAGCGTCATCATCAACTTTGCAAGCGGACCTCTAACGCCATTAAATCTCATGCAGTAGTTTATATCCCATCTCACATCTCGCCTCTCCGATTAACTTTGGTTATGAAGATCACATGTAATGGCCTTGTTGGCTAGAGTCAGTTCTCAAAAGATGATAGTAGTAAATAAAAAATAAATCAAAAACAAAACTAAAATGCTCAAAATACCCTTAATTCATGCCTCCAACATGACCTTTGAGCACATTTTCATGACATTTAATAGGCAATTTAGATTACAAGACTATTTTGATCCATGTTTAAAGAGTTTGGAGACCAAATCGAGCCTTTACATAGTCTGAACCAAAATGGCCCTTCACAAAGAGAGGATCATTTTGGCCCTTTTCTCTAAGGCAGTTTATTGGTTTGTCAAATGTGTGCAAAAGAAATTGATAACCTTGGATAGTGATGTTGTTACATATCTGGTTCCCTAAGGAGAATAGTTTGCATGCGTGTACATAAGAATTTTAAGGGATTGGTGAATAACTTTATTGTGTATTACACTACATTTGTGGCCTTTTAGTTTAGTGTGTTGGGTATTCTTTCTTCTCCTATGAAGGTGGGTCTATTTTAAATTGAATGATCTAACTATGGTATCTCTTTTATAATTCTTGATCACTTTTGTCATGCACTTTGGATCATTGTATTCACTCTTAATTAACGCTTCCACATATAAGCTAGATGTTGTTTTCTTAACAATTGGTAACAAGGCAGAAGTTTATTAGAATTGGATCTCCATAAAGATAGAGATTGAGTAGTTTGAGAATCAAAGAATTTTAGACTTTAAGGGAACAAGATGTATGGTGTTCTAATCCAACAAGGATTTCTGAATACCAATATGATTGATACCATAAATGAAGAAGCTAAAGCATAAATAGATTAATTATGAGGGATTGGTGAATAAATTTGTTGTTTATTATACTACATTTGTGGCTTTTTAGTTTAGTGAGTCGGATATTCTTTCTTCTCCCATGAAGGTGGGTCTATTTTAAATTGAATGATCTAACTATGGAATCTCTTTCGTCTTGCTCTTTGGATCATTGTATTCACTCTTAATTAATGCTTCCAGATGTGTGTCCTAATAATTGGTAACAAGGCAAAAGTTTATTAGAATTAGATGTCCATAAAGCTAGAGATCGAGTAGTTTGAGAGTCAAAGAATTTTATACTTTAACGAAATAAGATGCATGGTGTTCTAATAGAACAAGGATTTTTTAATACCAATATGCTTGAGACCATAAATGAAGAAGCTAAAGCATAAATAGATGAAAAAACTCACGTCAATTGAATTGTGTTGAGTAAATGTGATATTAACGAAGGTCTTAAAGGAAACAATCTTAGATAATTTGAAGTTCAAGCTGCAGTCTTGCAAATGGCAAAAAGCTCTCTAACAAATTGTATAAGAAGCATAGATTGTGCTTAATTCAAATGTAGGAAGGTACATCATAAAATCACCTCCAAATGATTTTAATTCCACTATTTTATGTTGAAAGAATATTTATGTGACTATTGATAATGAAGATTAAGCTTTATTACTATTTTCTCTTTAGCAACCACATATGAACATTTTGGTGACATATTTTTGTTGTATGGGAGAGATACATAGAGAATGTAAAAATTTATCTTCTTTCAAAGAAAGTTGTTTCTAAGCTTGGGTGTAAGAATTGAAAGGCTAATTGAGGGATTATGAGTTTGGGGGAGATCTTATAAAGAGGGATCAACTTCTAATCATGAAGAGAACAAGTTTCATGGAAAGCAAAAGAAAATTATTTGCTTATATCACAAAAAAGTGCATATAAAGATAGACTATCGTGCATTGAAAAGAAAGGCGTTGCATGCAAATGACAACCATGAAGCGAATAAGTCAGCAAGCACAATATTTGTTGCAAATTAGAATGTTTCATGATTGATGGAGAAAGCTATAAAGATTAGTTGATTTTGCTTTCAATCTATTTACACCATGTGTTTCAATATATGAAGTTGTTTTCCATATATGAGCCATTTTTTGTGGTAATGTATGCATGGTAAATAGCATTTTGTGAAAGATTGTTGATTCTAACACAATAAATTCAAGAATGTTTGATGATGTGACTATAAAATTGGCTAGAGCCTAGTGCACGCTAAATCTTAAGAAAAACATGATGCCTTTGAGTACATTAAATGATGTGTGAACTCTATGCATAACAGAGAGAAAATTCAAGTTGTGTTGCTTTGATGTCATCAATTTTGGTGAAACACTGTCAATTGAGAAAAAAAAATTATAGGTTTTATCAGCAAAAGAGGTTTCTAGAAACAAAGAGGAACATGTTGAAAGGGGAACTTTAGTGATGATCAGGGGGAAAAATCTTGTATTGCATGGACTATCTCAATGCTAATTCATATCATTGTAAGATTTAAAATAAGGGGACATCCACTTCATGGGAACCAAAATCAATGGCAAGTGCACTTTAATGTTTATCAAATACACTTCAATGTGTAACATGATTGTTTTGGAGGCCTCCCACAAGCGTTAAGTTCAAGTTCTATTTAAGCTTATTAGAATGACACTATATAAAAGCAAGGATTCTATGACAAATTCAAAATTCATATAAAATGGATCTTAGAGAACTAAGAATGGAAGATCATATCTACTATGTTTAGTACCAACTGCTGATTCAGATTCCCATTTAGCATCGCATACAATAAACTTATTCATGCAACATAAGTACCCAAGTCATCTAATGATGAAACTAAAGCTTGACGTTTAACAAGAAAAATGTCTTAATCAAGCATTATCCACAACAAAGTTTTCCTTGCAGATATTTAAAGCTAATCACATTTATAATAAGTCATTACAAGCAAAATAATGGCTAGATAAATGCTAATTCTTCATAGAACTTTAAGGGTATGAACACCATCTATGTGGACTGTAGAGTTTTAACAACCACCTTATTTGAAGCCTTGAAAGTAATGGATTTTTGAATCACTCGACATGTGAATATACCTCATTATGTTCCACCAAGTGCACGAAAAGTGAAGTGGTGTCATTCATTGATCCAACGGAGAAATTTAAAACAAATAGCTATTTCTATTTGAAGCTTTAGTGTATCAAATTTAACCTATACTTTGATAGGCCATTAATGGCAAGTTTTGTATTTTAAGAAAACCCCATGTTTTGTAAAACCCCATTTCCTAAGAAAAAGATGAGCACCGGACAACTTCCAATTATACACCACTAGTCCCACCTCTTAGTTTCTTTGAGCATGTATAAAATCAAGAGAGGCTTGAACCCGAGTTGCTTATAAGTTATGGTTACAAGAAGCTTCAAATAGATAAATTTGCATCAATAACTTTATCTATCAAGAATCATTATAGATACCCTCCTTTTTTTATGGATAAAGATATTTCAAATATTTTTTCAATGATAAGTGAGCATATCACCGGTTACAAATTTTTTTAGGCGCAAGGCCAGATATAGATTTAAAAGGATGTAGGAAGCAAGAGAACCTGAGATCTATACCCTAGATACCCTAGTTATTAGTTTAACAGCCTCAGCTCAACAACAACTTTTCCCTTTTACCTTAGAAAAACAAAGCAACATAATTTGAGAATACACTTTCCTTTTGGCATGAGAATTATAGTGACTAATAATTTATCAAAAAGAACTAGCATGTGACTAGTATCAAGACTCATTGGGGCGCCCTAATACCTAATTGAACAAACTGCACTTAATCACACATTTTCGATCCTTCCCGTTGTTGAGAATGAAGAAAAAAATTTGAAGCTGTTTCATCCCTTTCTTAAAGAGTAAGGAATCAAAAGAAATGATGAAAAAGCCAAATCCCCCGAAAAAGCCTAATCCCCGGCCAAGGTTAAAATATATATAAGAAAAGCTATGCAGACAGCCTCAAACATCTCATGAATTTTTCACGATAATCGAACGTCGGGATAAGCTTAGAAAAAGCTTCTATTTTCAGATCATGTTAATTCCGGCAGATCCGGTGACCTGATGAAAGAGGAGAGAAATAAGAGTAAATGACGGAAGCATACATATGTCTTGAGCAGGGCGATGTCATCCTCGTCAAGGGGCTTTGGGTTCTTCTCGTTCAGTTCATCTTCGGGCTCCGGAGCCATGGCAGAAGAGGGCTACGGCTACGGCCTCTCGTTAGGTTTCTTGCAGAAGGAAATGAGTTCGCCCCCAGTTCAGCGAACGCGAAGTTCGTCCAGATAAGACTTTAGGAGCTGTTTAACAGAATTTAACACTAGTCTTGCAAAACAATTTATAGGATTTAACTTTAGCAGAATTTTGTAAATTCTAATTTACCGTATTTACTAAATTCTACTAAAACTAAATCTTATTTAACAGCTTCTTAAAATTCTAATAATTGCACTTAGAGGTTATTTTGCTTAAGTATTTTGGGAGGCGTGGGCGGTTTCGCCTGTTGTTCGTGATTTTAGGTATCTTGTTTTTTTTTAAAGAAGTCGAACGATTTGTTAATGAGCGATTCTTTAAGAGGCTCGATGAGCATAAATAATAGATCTCAAACACGAACATGAATTGAGCTCGAGGCAGGGGTTTTCTATTCGAGCTACTCTAGCTCGGATAGAGACCAAAAAACTCGTCTCTTATTGAACCGAGCTCGAACAGGGCCCTCGAAAACAAACTTAAGCTTGAACATGTTGAAACTCGGCTCGGCTCGATTCGTTTGCAGCCCTAGTCACCACAGCCTTTTCCACCACTGACCCCGCAATCGCTAGCCGCAGTTCTACTTCTACCACCGTTGAAGTTTATACAAAAGTAATTTTATTTCAAACCAAGTAGAAAATCTTGGGCCATAAATTTTAATTAGTAAGAGAACAAATTAATAACTTTTAAAATATTCTTATTTTTTAATTTTATTTTTTTACTTTCTATTTAATATTTTAATCTTCCAAGAACATCAATATACATTTTGAAAAAAAATTATTAAATTTTTTATTCTATATCGTATTTGTTGTATTACACATAAATTTATGATCATTTAATTTTACTCAAAATATTTAGGTAATAGTTATATAAAAAAATTTATAACATACATTGTCATAAATGAATTAACTTTGCAACTTCATGGAAAAAGTATTACTTTATGGATAACAAGGTGGATGATGAGAGTAATGGATTATTTCTTGAGGGAATACTATTAAACTTATTACTTATGGTGGTCTGGATGTTCTTTCCATTGATAATATTTATTTCTTGAGCAAATACAAACTGATTTGAAGGTTGTACAAAAACAAAATCATTCTTGTTTCTTGATTCTTTGGTAATTATGATCTTATTTGGAATAAACCTAGAAGTAATGCTATTTTTTTCTTGAAATTTGCCTCTGAGGTTGCTAAAAAAATAAGATGTAATAGTCTATATTTTGACTTACAACAGTCAAATAATATTTCAATAGTTATTATAAGTCCAATTTATAAATTGTTTTTGTAATAATATAGATATTGCTATGCTGTAATTACAATATTTTTTACTAATTTTATGGGTGGTGTAGATATGAAAACAATGAGTTCCCTATTTATTTATAATTCTTTAAGAAATCGACGGATGTCAGAATTTTGGGATCGTTAGGTGTCCGTTTTGGAAATTGATTTCATCAGAGATTTCTAAACATGATGAGCTATTTTATGAATATTTTTTCATAATTTTTTGGTCCTCTGATTTGAAGATATAAAATAATTTATGTGAATTTTATGCTAAAAATTAAACAATTGTATAATTATAATTATACCCTTAACTTAATTCTCTAAATATCCTAGCCCACTTATTGTAAGCTAAATGGAAATTCCCCCTTTCTCATTTCATTTTAACAAAGAAGGAGAAGAGGGAAAATAAGAAGAAAAGAGCGGGGAGAGGAGAGAGAAGTAAGAGTTAGGAGATTTTAGAGCTATTTTTAAAAAATTTGCTCATCTTAAGATAAACTATCGTTACCATACATTTAATTTCTGTAATTTTGCTTATTTTATGTTTTCTTAATTTTAATTTAATCAAAATTTATGAAAGTTATGATATCTTGATTTATACTAAACTTCCACAGTATAACTTTTATTATATTATAATGTTAACCATTCTACAAATATTGACATGAATATATGATATTTTATCGAGTAAATTAATAGTTATGATTTTTTGATGTTAAGGAATAATGTTTAGATTTCTCTGCATTTCATACATGATATTAACTTACCTATAGAAAATAATATAATTGATTTATAATAATATGGTATTTCATGTAAGCAAAGAAGGATGGCTATGAGTATTATAATTAATATGGGTTGACTATTAAAATTATAATACCCTATACATGAGGGTGGGTCGATAGATTTTTCTTAAAATAAAGATTTGCCGTGTAATCCTAAATGTTAGCCAAAAATTGATTAACTGATTATGCCAGCAGATAGAGAGTGACGACTCTTTATTAATTCATTGAAAGTCACATATTAAAATTTTTTATTAATAGAAATAATTGAAAGATGCAATTGACAGATAATGATTGATTGATATGATAAATGGATGATAGATGGAATGATGAAAATACCACTTTAAAGTTGGATGTTCTATCTTGCTATTCATAATTGTATTGATATTCACATTTATATGATAACATATATAGGACTGATAGAAGCATTGAAATTAATATAGCATATGATATGTATATTGTTAGACATTAATAATTATGCAAGTATAATGCATTGATAAATATATTGATATGCATACTGATAGACAACATGATATAATGGTTGATAAAAGCATATAATATAACCAATAACATGAATATAACTGATAGATAATTGAAGCTTGTCTCACTGCAGCACCTATTATAAATTTATAGACTTTTTACTTATTTTCCTATTGATTGATAGACGTCTTTTGCTTAATGAGATACTCTTATTTTAGTGATCATATTAATTTTTACTATTTATTGATATTGATTGCATAGATTGTTTATGATGCATTCTTTATTTTGTAATTTTTATTGAACAATGATTTTTATTTAGTTTTTATATTTTTTTTAGCTATCCAATGATGGAAGGCATCCGATGAACATGGTAGGTTGTGCTTAGGCTTGGTAGACCTTGGTTTGCTAGCTTGGATGGGTTCCTTTTGGTGGCTGCTGGCTCTCGGGTTGGGTTTGTGGCTCTCGGTTTTGAGCTGGTGCTGAAATTTCTGGTTATTTCTTTTTGAGCTAAAATTTAGCTCATTAATTCTAAAAAGGTATGCTCATAGATTGAAGTGTTATGGTAGCTCATTATAGTGGAATTGTCTTTTCCTTTTCCCCTTGCTGCCTTCTCGGTTTCCCCCTTGCCCTCTCAGTTTTTGGTGGCTTTTGCTCTTCCCGTGATGTCCTGGCTGGTTTCCCCTTGTTGCCTCTTCGGGTCTCACACCTGGGTGGTTTTCCCGTGGCTTTGCTGGCTGGTTTCCGTGGCTTTTTGGCTGGTTACCCGCGGATTTGTCTCTTTGTTTCTTGTACCTAATTGAGGCGGCTGTTTGGTGACCTTTGGTCTTTCATTTCCCTAAATTAATTGGTTTAGTTGGAGGTGCTATGGCTGTTTGGTTTCCTTATGGTTTGCCTATAAATATAACATGTTGTTGGATGGAAAAGGTTGTTGAAAATTTGCTTGGCATAGCCACCAAAACCTGAGGGTTTCTTCTCTTCTTGGAAAAGCTTGAGAGCTTGTTCCGACTCCTTCTCTTCTCTATTTCGTCTGGGCTTCTTACCTCTTCTTCTCTCCACAAGTTCCATTCCACCTGTACCTTTCTTCTTGAGCGATTGATGTTGTTGGTTGGCTGATTTGGGAGCATTTGCTGGAGGAGTTGGTTGGACGATTGGACATTCTTGTTGTGGTGGACCATTTGGTTTGCTAGCCCTAAGCACATACTTTACTTTACCTACTTTTCGATGCATGTGAGGAAACCATTCTTACAGTTGTTCTGAGGATAGCGCCTTTTTATTTTTCTTTTGTTTCGATTGGTTTCAACTTTTCTTTTTATTTTGAAGATTGGTGGATGATTGCTACTATTTGAATCTAATATAGTAAGTGTTGCCTATTGTTCTCTTTATCTGGCTTTTCTCTCTAGTTTGCTTGCATCAGTTTATCATTCATCCTTATAGCTTATTGATTAATAGTGGGATTGTAGGGAGGATAGGCAGGGAGTGAAGGGATCTGGAGGTCGGGTGCAAGAGTGGTGAAGTCGGACGTGGCCTGTGGTCGAGCTTGAGTGGAGGATGGGGGCCGGATGTCTGTAAGGGACTGAGCTGGTGACTTGCGGCAGAAGGAGAAGAAGGAGGAGGCAGTTTTGGCTAGGAGTTGGAGGAAGATCAAATGGCCTAGATCTTTGGTAGAGGAATGCTGGACGGCTGGATTGGAAGTCAAGGGTGAGAAGGCTTGATTCGACGGTTTTGGAGACATTCAGCCGCAAGCTCTGACTGTTGGTATGGGTTGGAGTTGTGAAGGAGGATCGAAAGGGTTGTAGTAGAGACGGAGTGAAGGCGTCAAGCAAGCAGCTTGAGGAGTTCAGCTAAGGTATTTTAGCGAGTGGAAGAACGGCAGCATCGGACGCAGGATTCTTTGATCGCATTTTAACGAAGAAGCTCTGTATCTGCTGAAGGCAATCCATCGTTCGCTGGATTTACGAGAAATCCAGAGTAGACGGGATTTACGGGATTTAACAGAGATACGAGGTCCATGCATCCAAGGTATGCATTAATTTTTTATTTGAATTTTTTAATTAAATAATAATAATAATAAGAATAAAAATAAGAATAAATTATTATTATTATCATCATCAGACAGTTGAGCTCAAAACATAAATTCTGCCTTGATTCAAGTAATTTCTTGATTTACACGTCACCTCAAAATTCACGCAGATTTGTGCGCACAAATTTTATTGGGTAAAATTATAGCCATTTTTTAGCATTTTCGAAGTTCCGATCACAATGTCGTTGTCCGTTTTGCGATCGGAGGTCGTTTGGGCGACGTTGCTCATTAATTTTCTCAATTTGTGTGCTATTACCTCAGGATCGGTGCCGATTTTCTCGCGCGATTTTAATTGAACAAATTGATAATCATTTTTGGGAGTTGACGATGTTTTGAACGCAGCGGTGAAGTCTATTTTATGATCGGACGTCGCTTGGGCGACGTCGCGAGTCAATTTCGGGTGTCGGTCGTCCTTTTTTATTGATCTTATCCGATTTGATTGTGAGGGATTCCCAGTTAGATGAATTTGATGCTACGATCGCAACGACGAAGTCCGTTTGACTATCAGAGATCGTTTGATCCTTCAAGTGATGCATCATGCTTAAATCGTCATTTTCACCTCTTTTCGCATGCTTTTGCTTATAGCGGACAACAACCGTTTGGCCTAAAAAATGTTGGGGCCACCTATCAGAGAGCAATGACTCGTATCCTCGATGATCTTATACATAAACATATCGAGTGTTATGTTGATGATTTGGTTGCACTTTCTTACCATAATTTGCAATGCCAACTTCCCATTTGCGCTATGGTGTTTGTGCTTCTTTATTGAAAGTTAATGTTTCTTTTGTTAAAATGAATAAATTACAAAGATACAACATTGTTCTAATTAAAATTTTTAATTGGTTGCCAAAGTCAAAAACAAGCAATATCTAATAATAACTTGAGAATTTAAGACCATCAAATGGTTGTAGATAAGGGCCTAGTCAAATGGCTTAGCTAATGAGAGGGAGGAATGGTGATTTTCATATGATATTGCATCGATTTCCTACATCATTTAGGCTCATGAGCTTAGCCAAAAGAGGATGATGATTTTCTATTTAAAAGTAATCATATTTGAATGCAAATTTGCTCACTTTTACAAATTACTTAATGCATAAGATTAAAATGAACAAACAAAAGAATGAAAACATGAGATATCATAGTAAAAGCAAAATGCAATCAAAATTTTTTTAAGCTTGCTTAGAAGTTCCACTAAATCTTTTTAAATTATTACAGTTAAAAGATAAAAAGAAAAAAGAAAAATGATAAAAAAATCACTTAATATAAAAAATGAGATATATTTTTTTAATTTTTTTTAATAACTTTATATTTAAAATCATGAATAAGTGAATTTTATAATAATATTTTTTTAAACAGCTGACTCATTAGCTAACGAGTCTACTCAAGGCTAGCTCAAGCTCAACACATTAGCTCATCAAGTTGGACTCACAAGCAATCTAAAGCTAGTTGATTCTTCTAACTAATAATACTCGACTGTAAATGGAATGAACTCTAATTGATAAAAAGAGAAAAAAATTATCAAAATATTTTAATATAAATTATATCAAGATCAATTAAAATCCATTAAATTTATGTTATCTAATAGTATATATGAAGAATTTATGTTACACTAAATTCAAAAAATTTCAAATCTGTCCTATATTATTTCTATCAAGATATCCTGATAATTTTTTTTTCAATAGAAAAGGCAACAGAATGAGAAGATTGTCTAACATACGAGCTTCAATTATATATTTCATGATCTACATTTATTCACCTCTTCTAGTCCTTACAATCAACATCAAATAGAAGCAAAATTTACACACCAATGCAAGGACTTACAGTCATTGATAGCTGAAAGGAGTTTTAGAGGAAAAAAATTCAACTATGCAAACCTTAATAAAACTATCGCCACCAAAGCTAAAGCTCTGAAGAGAACCTCATTTATGCTTCCATCGACCCTCCCAATTATCTCCTCTTCTGTAAGTTTATGCTTATTTGAGCTCCTGCTCATATAGGAAACAGTCTCCCGCAACCTATTGACAGCCCATGAAAGCCAGAAGAATCCAATACCAAGTCCTGTGTTCAAAACTTTGGCAGAGCTTGGCAGCATTTTTCCAGTTGCAGTTTTGCAAGCAACAGATAAGAGAATGGCAAGGCCAGTTCCTGCAATGCCGGCAGAGAACTGGGAGAGAAGTTGTGTTATTTCAGGTCCTGATTTCTTCAGTGATAGGATAACCATGCTGTTATTCTTCTTATCAACAACGACTGAGAGGAGAATCTCGCAGGCGCGGAAGTAGTTTGTCTGGTAAAGATCTCTGTCTCTTGCTGCATTCTTGCCCTGCTTCTTCTTCGGTGATGGCTTCAGCTTCATGTTTTCAGGGCTAGATATTTGTGGGATGAAGAAACGGTCAGATGTTTGATAGGAAAGACAAATAAAGCACAAAGGTTTGCTTTTACATAACAATGAATCTGTTCTCTCTAACAATCTCCAACATTTCTCTTTTCATGTTAAAACTTAATCTTAGAACAAGGGAATGTCTGTGGCAGTAATTTCGATCAAGTTCTTTTTTTTTTTTTTTTTGGTAAATGATCATGAAACTGGCGTTGGGGTTCAGCGATTTGTGTGATTCTATCTTGCTTCCAAACAAAATAGAACTTTTACTGCAATTTTCAAAAACTTGCGCAGGAGGAAAGGTGTAGAGAGGTCGCATTTTCTGTTTTTCAAGGTACAAATGACCAGATAACTAAGGTCCTCAATCCTTATTGGCTACAAGAAACTACACCAAAATCTAACAAAAAATTGTTTGGAGGATTTTAAAGAATCATAAATATATGGATATCAACCATTAAGTGTAACAAGAATGGCAATAAGATTGTGTTAATCAAAAAAATATAATTCATACTATCTTACAATGAAATGCACGCTCACGAAAACATAGAAAAAAGAAGGTACTGATATAAAAGCTTGATCCACAACTACTTAAGACCCTTGGAATTAGATCTACTCAAATGGGAACCTGGGACTTGGAATATGTATGGCTTGTTTTGAAGGGCTCAAGTGGCTCTTCGTCTTAATGAGGATGGCTTGCCCTCTGTGTCACACTCACACAACATGATTCACCTGATCCTTGTCACTATGTTCCACTTGAACCCTTTTCTACTAAAAATATATGTCATCCTTGTCATCTTCACTTCAATATCAAAATGGATAAAAAAAGGAACTAAGAGAGAGATTAAGGTGAGAAATGGATAAAGGAGCTAAGAGAGAGATTAACATGAGGGGAGGATACACGTAATAGTTAAGGGAGTATGAATATCTATTCTGGAGTAGTGTGCTCCACTATGAATAGGATTAAGCCACGGAGAAACAGGGGGGAGAACGAGAAACTTTCAGCTAAAGCAAAATAAATGAACACAAATAATTTATGGCAAAAAGTAGAAGTGCACAGTAATGAATTTTAAATCAACAAACTTTTTGAAACATGAAGTACAAATGATGGCACAGGAGAGGGTCTTATGATGGTTGGTCCCTTCCCTTTTGATGGGTGGTTTGGGTTCTAAGCATCTTGCATGAAGAGGTGTAAGTGAACGTATGCATCATTTCATGAAAAAGTTCTTTACAATTTAGACACCTCTACATCAAAGAGAGGCAGACATCCTTTGAACCAAAGGAGGTGGTGATGCAGGACTAAATGCTTAATATGGATGAAGTAAGAATATTGCACGAGTTCTTGATTAGAGTTTAACGATACAATTAATGTCACATGAAACGATAAAATAAAACAAAAGACGGGTGCCTACGTTTAGGCCAAACCACTAGTTAAGTACTTGGACAAACAAAATAACTAGGAATTCGCCAACATGCGTAATGATAAGAGTTCATTCAAAATCCCTACTCTAACAATAAGATTAGAATGCATAGAAAATCAATAACTCATATCCTACATTTACTAAGCTTTGGCAAGATTTAAGCGGAGCGACCCCTTGCGTTTCTGTCACCACCTACAAGGTTAGAAAACAAAGAGGGAATTGAAAAGGGAAGAAAAGTCAACCCTTATGTGGAGAGGAATCGTCGCCGAAGGTAATCCTTTGATTTGCTAATGGTGCCGGTGACGATTTGTAGAAGACGATTGATGTAGGCTTTGAAGGGAGACGGTGAAGTAGCTGGAGGGATGGCGGGTGTGAATCGACCGACGGTAGTCCACCGGCCCTTGAGTCTTTGATCGTCGATTGTGTCAACCAAGGGGATGTGGATCCTCTCGAAGTACTCTTCGACGGTGGTTTCGTAAGCAAACCCTACGTCGAAGAATGGGGAGCGGAGTACGTCAATATTGTCTTGGTCGTCAAGCACTAAACCCGAATCCCAAGGGCGGACTTCCATTCATGCTTCTTGTGGGATAAGTGGAGCGAAGATGGCGAGGCCTTGCTGTCCTTGAAGGTTCCTTCCAAGGGATGAGAGATTTCCCTTTGAAAATCAAGTAGAAAGGTCTAGGGGGAAGTGGGCGGCCAAGGTAGGGCTAGAGAGGGAAAGTTGTTTGTAGAGTTAGGGTTAGGGTTAGGAGAGTTTAAACTTTTCCCAAACCTGAAATTAATTTCAGATTTTGAAATTTGGTGGGAACTAGAAAAGGAAATAGGATTTATTGGAGGGAGGAGGATTGGGGGGAGAGAGGGGAAAAGAGGGGGCGGCGGCAAGGGTAAGGGGCCGGTGGCATTAAGGAGAGGGGAGAGGATTGGGGAATTGATTTGGGCTTCCTAATTTAATTTTAGAGAATAGGGAAAGATTTAATTAGATCCTATTTAATTTAAATTTCAAATAGGAACCAATTTGGAAACTTTCCAAAAATAAAACTTGTGAATTTAGGAAAGGATTCTAAATTCAAATTAAATAGATTTGAATTCACAACCTATCCTAAATTACTCAATCTAAAATAGGAAATAGGAATTAATGGGAAAGGAGGGCTAGGGCCGGCGGCTTGATGGGGCGCGGGTAAGGGGGCCGGCGGTATGAAGGGGTGGCGGGGTGGGTGAGGCCGGCGGGTAAGGGGAGGTAGGGCTTGGGCCGTGGGATGGTGGGGCTTAACCGTGGGGTGGTGGGGAGGGAGGAAGCCGACGGTGGGGAGGGAGGAAGCCGGCGGTGGGGACTTGGGAAAGGGAACCGAAAAGGAGCACGAATAACCACGAACCGGACACGTATAGGTTGGTGGGTGATGCACAATTCTCCCTCTCCTAGGGATCCTCTTCAATAGCTCTCAACTCTCAATCTCTCAAGACAAGAGTGCAGGAAAAATTTTATAATAATCATTCATTAAGCTTAAAAGATACATAGAGGGGCTTTAAATAGCCTCCATAAAGACATAACATAAAGACGACAATGCCCTCCGGGTTTACAAACAACCCACCCTTGCATAAGTGGTAAAACAGGGAAATAAAAACATAGAACTAATGAAAGAAAACAAATATACAACAATACTCAAAAATATAAGGACTCGATCGTGGCCGTAGATCGACGACCACGTCTTCGATAAACTTTCCATGTAGAGATGTCCTCATCATTCTCCCGGGGTGGAAGAAAGCTCGACTCCGTCGAGTAAGTATCTCTGGTGCTATCATAAATTTCCAATGCATCAGGGTCCACCCGCTGTAGCTCCTCACGATCCAACCACGTATCCTCAGACTCGGGTTTGCCTCTCCACCTGATCAAATACCTACGTCGTCCTCCTTCCCTTGTAGAGATGACTTCATCACTCAGAATCGTGTCCACTTTTTCTGCCATAGGTGATTTAGGGATATCTGGGAGTGGAGGTAGGTTAGGGATCTCACAAGGTGGGTTCACACAAGGCTGCTGTATGAGTGGGTTTGGCGGATTGAAATCCAGACCTTCATATGCAACTAGATCTTCTATGTTAAAGGAGGGATTGATGTTGAACTCAGCAGGAAGATCTACCACATAAGCATTATCGTTGATTTTCTTAATTATCTTGAATGGTCCAGCACTCTTAGCATGCAATTTCTTAACCGTTCCCTGTGGGAACCGTTCCGGACGAATCCGCACCATCACGGAGTCACCAACATCAAAAGTTTTAAATTTTCATTTCAGATCAGCATGTAATTTGTAATCATTATTGCTCTTTTCAATTTGTTGTGCAATTTTTTTATGAAGTTCATGCATATGTGATGCAAATGATGATGCAGGACTAAATGCTTAATATGGATGAATTAAGAATATTGCGCGAGTTCTTGATTAGAGTTTAACGATACAATTAATGTCACATGAAACGATAAAATAAAACAAAAGACGAATGCCTACGTTTAGGCCAAACCACTAGCTAAGTACTTGGACAAACAAAATAACTAGGAATTCACCAACATGCGTAATGATAAGAGTTCATTCAAAATCCCTACTCTAATAATAAGATTAGAATGCATAGAAAATCAATAACTCATATCCTACGTTTACTAAGCTTTGGCAAGATTTAAGCGGAGCGACCCCTTGCGTTTCTGTCACCACCTACAAGGTTAGAAAATAAAAAGGGAATTGAAAAGGGAAGAAAAGTCAACCCTTATGTGGAGAGGAATCATCGCCGAAGGTAATCCTTTGATTTGCTAATGGTGCCGGTGACGATTTGTAGAAGACGATTGATGTAGGCTTTGAAGGGAGACGGTGAAGTAGCTGGAGGGATGGCGGGTGTGAATCGACCGACGGTAGTCCACCGGCCCTTGAGTCTTTGATCGTCGATTGTGTCAACCAAGGGGATGTGGATCCTCTCGAAGTACTCTTCGACGGTGGTTTCGTAAGCAAACCCTACGTCGAAGAATGGGGAGCGGAGTACGTCAATATTGTCTTGGTCGTCAAGCACTAAGCCCGAATCCCAAGGGCGGACTTCCATTCATGCTTCTTGTGGGATAAGTGGAGCGAAGATGGCGAGGCCTTGCTGTCCTTGAAGGTTCCTTCCAAGGGATGAGAGATTTCCCTTTGAAAATCAAGTAGAAAGGTCTAGGGGGAAGTGGGCGGCCAAGGTAGGGCTAGAGAGGGAAAGTTGTTTGTAGAGTTAGGGTTAGGGTTAGGAGAGTTTAAACTTTCCCAAACCTGAAATTAATTTCAGATTTTGAAATTTGGTGGGAACTAAAAAAGGAAATAGGATTTATTGGAGGGAGGAGGATTGGGGGGAGAGAGGGGAAAAGAGGGGGCGGCGGCAAGGGTAAGGGGCCGGCGGCATTAAGGAGAGGGGAGAGGATTGGGGAATTGATTTGGGCTTCCTAATTTAATTTTAGAGAATAGGGAAAGATTTAATTAGATCCTATTTAATTTAAATTTCAAATAGGAACCAATTTGAAAACTTTCCAAAAATAAAACTTGTGAATTTAGGAAAGGATTCCAAATTAAAATTAAATAGATTTGAATTCACAACCTATCCTAAATTACTCAATCTAAAATAGGAAATAGGAATTAATGGGAAAGGAGGGCTAGGGCCGGCGGCTTGATGGGGCGCGGGTAAGGGGGCCGGCGGTATGAAGGGGTGGCGGGGTGGTGAGGCCGGCGGGTAAGGGGAGGTGGGGCTTGGGCCGTGGGATGGTGGGGCTTAACCGTGGGGTGGTGGGGAGGGAGGAAGCCGACGGTGGGGAGGGAGGAAGCCGGCGGTGGGGACTTGGAAAAGGGAACCGAAAAGGAGCACGAATAACCACGAACCCGACACGTCTAGGTTGGTGGGTGATGCACGATTCTCTCTCTCCTAGGGATCCTCTTCAATAGCTCTCAACTCTCAATCTCTCAAGACAAGAGTGCAGGTAAAATTTTGTAATAATCATTCATTAAGCTTAAAAGATACATAGAGGGGCTTTAAATAGCCTCCATAAAGACATAACATAAAGACGACAATGCCCTCCGGGTTTACAAACAACCCACCCTTGCATAAGGGGTAAAACAGGGAAATAAAAACATATAACTAATGAAAGAAAACAAAGATACAACAATACTCAAAAATATAAGGACTCGATCGTGACCGTAGATCGACAACCACGTCTTCGATAAACTTTCCATGTAGAGATGTCCTCATCAGGTGGCCTGTCCCCTTCTTGTGGCTAGCCCAACCCTCTTGGGTTGGGTTTAGCTCCTTGCTCCTTAGCACCTTCTTATGGCTTCCAACTTAATAGGCCTTAGCCTTACCTCTTCAAGCAATGGCATAAGGCTTGAGCCCTCATCATCTAGAACTTTTATGTGGGCTACTAAAAAAAAATCGGTGTATCACCTTTGTAGCGATGTTTTTTTCATTGATGGGTAATTGTCCTCATTGTTCAGTCCTTCATTTATTATTGAAGATTGTTTGTAAATCTCCATCAATATAGTCACATATTGTTGCTAAAAAGTGACTTGGGAGGACGAGTCACTTGATGATCCTTAATATGTTCACATAATTGTTTCACTTATTTACTTTGGATTGAAGTGCTTTAAGGTTGAAAGTGGCTCTATAGTCTTCTTGTAGCCGCTCTTCATCAAGACCATAGACTAAGAATTATGAAAAGCCTTGGCTCTTATACCACTTGATACAAAATTACTCAAGGCTCTTGAAATTAGATATGCTCAAAGGTAACCACAAGAAAAACAATTTATTGGTTTATTTTGAAGAGCTCAATTTGCTTTTCTATTTAAGGAAGATGGTTTGCTCTTCCTCTCATACTCACATAATAGGATTCACTTGCTCATTTCCACTAAATTCCCCTTGAACCCTTTTACACTTAGAACATTAATATCTTATTTGACTTCACTTTAATATTCAAATCAAGTAACGAAGGAACTTGAGATTGATGAATGAAGAGGATATGAGTAATAACTTCGTAATTGAGTATCTCTTAAGGAGGGTCATGCTCCACTAGGAAAAGGGTTAGACTATTAAGAAGAGGAGAGGATGAAAGAAGTTTAGTCAAGGAAAATAAAAAAAGCATAAATGTAATTTTCGGCCAAATATAAAATGCATATCAATGAACCTTCACTCAAGAGACTTTTCATTAACACTTGAAGCATGGAATATAAAGCATAGCATAGGAATTAGATGGTCATATGGTGGTCAGGCACACCTGTTTTTATACGTGTGGATTGTTTGTAGGTGTAGTTTAAGTGTTTTGCACGCATCTATGAAAAGGTGTAAGTGAATGGATTCAACCTTTCCTAAAGAGGTGTGAGTGAATGGATGCAACCTTCAATGAAGAGATACTTTACAATGTAGGAAAACTTTATATAAAACAGAGTAAATCATGTATTGACATCCTTTGGACCAAGGGGTATGGCTCGCCACCAAATGGTTGGGTTAGGTTAACCAATTGGATCCTCTTGGATTGGGTTTAGCTCCTTAGCTAGTTTCTTTCTTTATGTAATTGATTTTTTGATCTCCTAATCATCTTAATCAGATAAAATGTAATTCATACCTAAAATAAAAATACATGTAATTCAATACTCAAAATAAAATCCACACAAACCACAAATATTAAAAAGGAAATATTGATGTAATATGAGCTTCATCAAGAAGTAATAGTTTAAGAATATTAAAAGAACCTGCATAGCCTTCAACACCTTCACAGGCATTGAATATGATAGATTGAACATCATCATCATCTTATCCCAGCTATTTGACGTAGATGCTACGAATCTTCATTTTCCTGTTGAGAGTATCTACTCCCTGTTGTGAGAATTTTGTATTCCTCTTAACGGATTGCATACTTTATGATTGAGTACGGCATAAGAATGACGATATATTACCCCAAAGGGTAAAAATATCGTTTCTTTATGGACTCAATGACAAAATTTACAATTTAACAGAGATTCCCCCGTTCAATATTTGGTTGAACGGGGTTTATTTATTCTGGGGTACAGATGCCCCATAGGGGCAAGCCCCTATGGTTAATTACATCTCAAGTTTTGGTACTTGAGAAAACTTTTGATTAAATTAGTGGTTTCCTCTTATTTTTGAGAGTCATTTAAATTTTGATTAAAGTTTGATTTTGATTTTGAAAATCCATGAAAATCTTGTTTGAAGGATTTTTTAGTCCTTAAGGAGTTTCAAGGAATAGAGTATCGATTTGGAATCAGATTTTTGAAATGAGAGCCAAGGGGAATGAAGTAGGAGCACTTGATTCTGAGGGAAACTCAGAGGTGCTCAAACTACCCTATGTTGGGCTTTATGTTTTAGAAATCTGATTTTTGTTCGAATTGATATTTTTATTAGAGATTTGGGGCTTACATTCCAACAACGCCTGTTGGAGGAATTGCCCGAGAGTTGAGGGCTTACAAAGTGATTGAAATCAACTGATTGCCTCAGACCCTAAAGCTAAGGTGAGGCCTACTGAGGGGTAGGGCCTCGAACCTAAATCTAACGGATGCAAAAGGACTTACAAGTTGTACCTCACAAGAGGCACAACCAGCCCGACCCCTGGATTTATTGTCCTGCCTGGAAAGGACTACCAGCTAGACTCCTCCTAATCGCTTTTAAAACCATGTTTTCTGGTCTCAATGCATATGAAGAGTGGTAGGGACTTATTATTTAGAAAGTAGGGCTTACAACTTGGCTTTGAGGCCAAGATGCCTAGGTATGCAGAATGCTGACTCGGATGCAGATTTTTTTGTTATCTAATCCTTAAATGAGGGCTTCTACATGTGACTCTTTTTTGGCTATGCATGATCATTTTGATTTTGAAAACTTGGCTCTTTGAAAGAGAGCCATGCAATACAATAATTGGGGCATTCAGGGTGCTCCCACTATTTTACATGGGGGTATAAATGTTTGTTGATTTTATGCTTCAACAAACAAATGATGAAAGAACATGAAATTTGGTTTCAAGTTCAAAAGCTCATAGCATGTATTTAGGATTTTGGAGAAATCCATGAGTACAAGGCATGATGAAGAAAAGGTAATTGTTTGTTGATTTTGTATCAATAAACAAAGTACTATGAACCTTAGGATTTTGATCCTAACTCACAACAATTCATGCAATCAAGTGTTTGGAATCTTGAGATGCTCCAATCTATCATGCATGGGGAAGGGAAGACTCCACAAGAGAAATCCCGACGTGTTGGGGGACTCCATAATCACTTTTGGCATGATTAGGGGATGCGCACTTGGAAGAAATTTTCCTATGTCTTTTAGAGTATTTTGGACTCAATTGGAGGTGAAAATTTGATTCCTACGATGATTTCTATGGAGCTTTTAAGATCAAATTGGGTATGATCTAAGAAGAACCTAAGAGCGTGCACACGTAGGTTTGTCATTTGGGATAAAACCGAATGCCTACATCATTTGTCATTGCACTCGAACCTTTCAATTTGCGAATCATACTAATTATGCTTAGATAATTTCAAAGTATGGTGGTGTATGATCCATAGACCTTTGAATGTCATGGAATACATCACCTTTGCTTTACAAGCATTTGAAAATTAAATGAGCATGCTTATAGGTTCGCAAACTTAAGTAAATAATGAGCTAGCAAAAGACCCACAATATGCATTCGTTTGAGATACGAATAATGCAATTATATTCATGCAAACTAATTTGACTAAGCATGCAAACATTTAGATTGGGTACTTTTGCGAGTTTGTTAAATTCTCTAAATTTGGAGAGATGTCAAGGATGTTCAATCAATCTACTCACCATGGGATTTGAGAGACAAACATCAATGTTCATGAAAGACCCCACAAATTGTGAGCTTTACAAATTAATTGAAACACATACTTAGACATTTAACAAATTTGGAGAAAATGACAAATGTCATAGCAATGAAAACCTCCTATATCTTTAAGTTATTTTTGGCATAACTTGTGATTTGCTAAAGAAGTAATGCATGCTATACAATACTTAGAAAGATCTACACCTCGACATTTGATTTTGGATCAAATGTAATCACCTATCCTATGGTTTAGTTGTAGGCGATGGTTGAGATGCAATATGAATGCGAAATCATGCATTTGAGAGGTGTTGGATACCAATCCAACACCTCTACACGCGTCAAAATCCTCTCCGGGCCCTCACATGAAAGCCAACAAGTGAAAATAACCAAATTTTCACTGTTTTACGGAGTGGACAGCCAACAAGGGGGTTTTGGGAGAGCACAAATTAAGGTTTTCTATGGACCTATGGCTTTGGATCGTCAACCATACAATCATGGGCCTTGGGGATCCTAGGTTTCCCTAAGTTTTAGAGTTTTACCTCGCCGGGTTGTCACGGCGCAAGCCACAATGCACTCGCCTAGCTAAAGGCGAGGAAGTATGCTATCCAAGTGCTCCAATCCAAGCTTCGAATGCTCCCAAGCTCCGGATCGCTGTCCAAGCTCCTTTGATGACTCCAGACTGCTGTCCAATGCGTTTTGGAAGGAGAAAGCTGCCGTCCAAGGCTTTCCGGAGGAGGAAAGCTGCTGTCCAAGGCTTTCCGGACGTCGCCGCTGCTGTCCAAAACTTTCCGGAGGAGGAAAGTTGCTGTCCAAGGCTTTCTCAAGCCTCCAAACTACCGTTTGGGCAGTTTGGAAGACTTCTCTTGCTGTTTGGAAGCTTCCAACAGCCTCCAACCACCACGAGCTTGCCGGAATTGAGAAAGGAAGGAAGAAGAGGCTTCCTATCTTTACTTGGTTGCAGCAAAGACTGATCCCAGCACACCCTTGCCTTAGACTTTGGAAGAGAAGCTCACCAACAGTAGTGAGAGGGAATTTCTGCACTCCAGTTGAAGGGAGAAAGCAATGGCAGCTATAGAAACTTTCCTTTTAGTCCAAAGAAAGGGAAGATAGCAGTCGGCCGGCCCTTCCTCCCGGCCGAGTCGCACGCAAGAGGCCGCTGGACGGCCTCTTTTCCTTCGCCTAGACGCACGAACCGCAAGAGCCAACAGGCTCCTGCTTCCGCCTGGTTCGGGACGGACCGCAAGCAAGAGGAGCTTCGGCTCCTCACTCTCTCTCCCGTTCTTTCTTTTGCTCGGGACGGACAGGCACGGGAACTCCCTCCTTTCTCTCGCTATCTCTCTCGCTCTCTGCTTTCTCTCGGGACGGGGCCGAACGAAAAACAACAGGGGAGCCTTATGGTTCCCCGCCTCTCCCTCTCGTTTTCTTTGAGAGCCACGCACGGAGCAGGCCACCGCCCAAACGCTCCAATACGGAGCCTTCTCGCGCGAAACGAAGGAAAATGGCAGAAATTGAGTGGGATTTCAAGTGAAATCTCAACCCTTGATCAAGAAATTTGATTTGGGAAATTTAATTTAGCCCCAATTGATCAATTAGGGCTGAAATTGAGTCCGAATCGGACTCGACCCGAACCGATTTGGGTCGATTCGGGTCCGAGTGGGTCCAATCAAGTTAATTTTGTGAAATTAAACTTGAATCGACGCCGAATTGCATCGAATTTGGTTCGACGAGCCTCGATTGGGTTTGATTTGAATTGATCTTGATCGATTTGATTTTAATTTGATGAAATTGAGTTTAATTTGATTAAATTAAAACTCGATTTGGGTCAATTTATATTCGACGACGCTTGATTGAATTGATCGAGCATGATCGAGCCTAATCGGGCTCGATCGGGGTCATGTCGATGCGAAAATATGCGTCAACACTCCCCCACAAATAATTTGAACTTCTATCATTATTACCTTAGGCCTACCCCCTTTGCCTTCTAATCTTCTAAGATTAATTTTATCAACTCACCTAACAGGCAAATTTTTTATTATTCCTCGTACCAGTCCAAACTACCAAGGATAATTTGTCATCTTATCTTCAATAGATCTCATTCTAGTCTTTCCTCTAACATAGTCGTTCATTAATTCATCATTCTGTTTTTGCCAGAGATCCATCTTAATATTCTCATTTCTTCTACACTCAACTTAAATATTAATGACTTTTTTTGGCCCAACATTCAGACCAATACAGTATTGTCGATTTAATTGAGAAGCACTTCTCTATTTTAGCCATTCAATATTAACTCTAGAAGTTATATCATCATCTATATATTCTCTTTTTATATATAATAAATAGATACAAGATGCTTAAACATATCACAACCAAATATTTAATAATATTGAATGATAATTGTTAACATGCTACCAACTAAAATTGCACATCATATACTTAGTCTTTGTTCAACTAATTCTAAGACTTCTATCTTCTAAATATTTTCTTCACTGCTCTTCCTTTTCACTAAATTTAGTGGATGTCTCACTAACTATAACTATATCATCAATAAAAAACACAAACAAAGTCACATTACTTTCAATATTCTTGTAAGCATCTCTACTTAAATAACATCATATATGTGCCATGAAATAAAACTGTAGACCTCAGAAGACTTTCGACTAGTATATATTACAACAAAAACGTACCTTTTTGAAGGAGCAGCCGTTTGAATTGATGACACTGATTCTTGAATGCTAGTTCTTGCATGTCCACCACGAGATCTAAGGCACAATAGAATGCAATCAATGCTATTATAGAATTGTTATTCTTCATTTTTTTTGCAAATAAAAAAAAAGTCATAAAGCAATTCATGAGGATCAACCAGAAAAAGTTTCAAAAGAATAAATTAAATTTATGAAAATTTGAAACAAAACTCCAAAAGATAGCATAAAATAACTAATTACTTTCACATTGTAAGCTAGACATGCGGTAATGAAATCTTATAAAGTAGGATCACAAATACCATTAAAATTGCAATCAACGAGCATCTCCAAGTCAAGAGAGGTTACATATTATGTTTGCACAATTTAAATAGGTTTTACCTCGGAGTCAAATTTCTTGATTCAAAATACAGGGCAAAATACCCAAGACCTTAACAGAATCATGATTGATATTAGGGCTCATTTGGTTCCATAATATAAAATAATTAAAAAAAACTTATTTTCACTCTTTTTGTATGAAAATAAAATCATCAAATTTGAGAACCTTTGAAGACGCTTGTAGAGTTAAAAACACTACAGATTTCTAACCAAATCCATTCAAATGACAGAATCCATTAAATTCATCATTTGTCAAAACATGTTTTCTACCTTCACTAAACAAATTGGGCCAACTATTTCAGAGATATTCAAGATTTGAACAGGTGTCCACTGCAGATGAAGATAAAAATATAAACCAATTCATAGAGATGCATATAAAACAAATTCTGTAAGATAATATGGTGTTGAATTGATTCAGGGAGACGTCCCCAAACTTGATAAGAACGAAATTACAAATTTTCTAAATAGCTTCCAAGTAGAAGCCTGAACAAGACTACATAATCTATATTACTCACAAAATTGTGTTTCTCTCCATTCTCGTATGGCCGCAAAACCATACTTCCTCAATAAACAGCAAGATACAAAATATAACTGACTAGTCTGAAATATATTGTTTTTTCTACTGCACAAATTTCTTTTAAAAATATAAAAAATACGGTTGTTATTATTTGATGTGTCCACCTGCTTGGGGTTTATTAAATTCACATATATGATTTCTAAAAAGAAATATTTAAGGTGTCAACTACTCGAGATTGGCTTCACAAAGCCTCCATCCAATCTTGTTCAACATAACATGCATGTTACTTTTATTTTGCACAAAATTTTAGATAACTTCTGGCCATAATTTCTTTTGTCGACCCATTTTCAATCCAAATCCATTCATATAAATCTTCCCCACAATGTTGGTACGTCTCAAATCCTCCATTGTATGTTAAACCACACAAGACAAGTCGATCTCCAAAACCTTATATTTAGTAGGTGTTATTTCAATCATTTCCCACTCAATATTTATATTTATTTTCTCACAAATTCATCGACATATCTCATTTATATCAAACCAAAATTGACTATTTTCAATGACTTCTTTGTTACAATACTTTTGAATTCACATAGCATTGACTGCCTGATTACAATTTTATAAAAAATTACTTTCAAGCCTCAAATATAGCAATGGTACTTGTCCACTTCAACCACTAAACTTTAACTTTGGAAGTGATGTGAGTAGTTATGTCTATAAAATCCATATTACTTAAATTTATCACCACTAAGTATCAATTAATCCACCCAACAATATTGACAAACAATTAACATTATTATTCTAACTCTTCACATATTTCAAAAAAAAAAATCTCCACTCCTCGAAGTTATTCATCTAAAAATAGCATATACCAAGCTACCCAAATAAAGATTCTCCTATAATTCCCACAATATTATACATCTATTTTCTTCTTCAAGACTGAAATTAAAATATTCTTCAAAAATCATTTGGCACCAACCCAAGGGACATTTGGGATATAAAGGAAATAATTTTGGTAGCTAAATTGCCAAAACCTTTGTTCTACCTAGGTCATTTCCTGAACTAATTCCCTATAGATTAATCATGCCAACAGGAAAATCTCAAAAAACGGCTAACTAAAGCCATCAACAAAGGCTTCGTTTGGGACGGCTTTTTTATTGCTTCTTAAAATGAAGTTTTAATACAAAAATTAAAATATTTATACTAAAACTCCATTTTAAAAAGCAATAAAAAAGCCGCCCCAAACGAAACCAAAGAGGTGTTGATTAAGGCCTCACTAGATGGTGCTTTTCAAAAAACTTGACATAAGATTGAAAGCACTGTACTGCCATACAACTACTCCAAAGCTTCATAACAATAGGTAATGCGCTTGCCAAGCACGTTGCCTATTTTGAGCGTAGTGATGCTTTTATAGTTTTATGAGCTGTTCCTTTACCAAATAGTTTCTGATGCGAATTGGCATATTTTCTCCTTTCAAGAATGGCAAACCAAACAGCACAGCATCATAACAGCACAACAATATGAAATGAGGCTTAAGCATGGTCAAGCATATGCACATCCCAAACCTGCTTTGGATCAATGGGACTGCTTGGGAAGGTAAGAAGAGGTAAAAAACAAATCCCAAGCTAACAGTCAAATCAAAGGCGAGTAGCATCACAAATATGTAAGCCTTTTCTCAGCAGAATAAATAAGCCTGATGGATGAGTGCCCAAAGAGTAAATTTACTAACTTTATTAGTTAAACTTGGCAAGCGAACAACTCAAAAGGAAAGATGACAAATTTAGTAGTTAGTTTAGCCTACAGCCTTTTATCTACTCCAGTTAAATCCAAGGCAAAGAACTTAGATAAGGCTAACATAGTCAGGTCATGAATGACCACAAATACATCAAATAGACCCTAAGTATGACCAATTCAATCTTGATTCAATTCAAATGGTTCAGAATACTCAGTTACAGTATAAAACCTGCATCAGAAAATTATGTATCAAGCATAAATGCACAAATAGAGTCAGCATTGGCCCTTGAGGCTCTCAAGAAAATTTGCAAGTTCATCTTTAGAATATCAAATTTGCAAATAAAATTTGAGGGGACTAAATTGAAAAAAAAAATCAATTGACATTCAAATAATGAGAGGGAAACCAAGGAAAGAGAAGAGATAAATCCAAGTGGAAGGAATCAAGATTTCTCACCTAATTCTACTTGGGCAACCACCATTTTAGGAGATTCAATGAAATATTCCTTAATTTAAGGTAATATTATCTTTATTTATGTATTTTAATCATTAAGGATGTGTCTTATTCATCGGCTTAAATTAGTTTTAAAAGGTTCTCCTTAACATGAATGGATGTAGAAAGTTTAGGAAAAATTTTCTTGAACTAGTGCCCTATGATAAAAAGGATTGGCTTTTATTTTCCTATAAATAGGTTTAATTGATGTAAAAATTAAATAAGTAATTTAGTAACTTCCTTCCTCAAACTCTTCTCTCTCTCTCTCTCTCTCTCTTCCTACTCATGGGTTGGCTACCCCTATTTTCGCTAAATTCCTCAATAGAAGGCCTAAATCCTTGGCCTAATAATTTCTATTTGACTTCTAGTCTTTCAGAGCCTATTTTAGATCACAATTTTGATATCAGTTTCGTAGTTCATATACAAAGAAATTTCATTATAGTTTGTGAAAGATTAAGAAAAACTTTAGAAAGTAGTACAAAGTCAAATCCCTTGCATCAAGAATACATAGCTTTGAAAGAAATAAAAAAATTGGAAGAATCGATCTCTAATTTCAAAAATCGTGTCTAAATAGATAACCCATCACTCAATTACCAGATTGCTTTTAAAATCTTGTGCAAAGTTGTATGACCAACACAACATGATGAATAAGAGAATCTGCATATAAAGAAATAGATGAAGTGAAGATAGAAGGCACATAAAAAGCACTAATTGATCTAGTTATCATAATCTATTAGGAGTTCATAGACCATGCAAGAGTCCAAGAGCGCATAGATATGACAAAAGAAGGTCACAGATTGAGCATCAAAGTGGACTGTGGGGTAAGGAGCAACGCAAGTCAAACATGTACCTATCAGACCATATAAGTTATTGGGATAGGTTTAATGGATTCAAAAGAGGTAGCAAATTTTTATGAAGATACTTCAAAAGAGGACCAATATATATATTAATCCTTTAATGCAAGTACATTTCACTGCTACCGATAATGCATCAGCTTCAACTTCATTCAGAATTGAGTGATTCTTAACCAATCAAAATATGCTACCTCATCAAAAGGTTGTGCATCATATAGATGGGTTATGTCAGAGAAATTATGTAGATGGCTAATGTCAACTACAAGGGTCATTGACAGAATGGTCATGTCAAATAATAAAGCTATTTAGCATTGATAAAGAACTTCATATTTCCCAGATCACCATCATTGGTTAAGTGTTTATATTATTTCTAAGTTAATATTATGTGATTAATTTCATTTGCAATAGCAAATTATCTGAAATAAGGAGTTATGATCTACAAAGCTCTCAATAAAATTTTCAAGTTTAAAGTTGGAAAGCTAAATTTGCAAATAAAAATAAGAGGCTAAATTGCAAAAATAAAAAAAAAACGATTGAAATTCAAATAATGGAGGCAGCCAAGGAGAGAGAAGAGATACATTCAAGTGGGAAAAAATCAAGGAAACTACACAAAATTCTATCCATAAATTTCTCCAACTAGTTTTACATGGCCAACCGCCCTTTTAAGAAGTCCAAAAGAACACGCCCTTAATTTAAACTATGATTAGCTTCATTTCCTTATTTTAAGCATGGTGAAAAGGATGTGCCTTTGCTTCACTTTAAATTAGTTTATAAAGGTTGTCCAAAATTTAGGAGAAAATTTCCTAAATTAGTTTTTTTTATGGATAGAAATGGATTGGCCCCTATATTTATAAATAATAAAAAAGGATGTCCTCCCTCACTCTAAGCATAAGAACAAAAGATACCAATTGTTGTGATTTGGTCCAGTTTTAAGTTACATTGTATCTTAGGCTCATTTTATCCTAATAAGTCTCTATATAGAGAGAGGTTGTAATAGGAATTAAAAAAAGAAGCCAAGCAATAAAATCTGCATTTTTCTCCCTCCCTTCCTAGTTTCTTCCTCTCTCTCTCTTCCAAGAAGCTCAAGAAGCTTTTTCCTCCTCAAGAAATCCCAACAAACAAGCATCAGAGCCTGGTGGAGAAGATCAAGGGGAAGAAGGAGGAAGGTGCTTTTGGTATTCAAGAAAGGGAGATGCCGACAGGTTTGTTCGCGTGATGCAGACGGGAGCCGCCTGTGTTGTTTCGCGCAGGAGCAGAGCAGCGCAATCATAGGAAACGGGAGATGGGTTGTCAGAACGAGAGCCTGCCATGTGCGGACTGGTTCACGCGTGAACACTGAAACGGCGGGCTGGCAAGGGACTCACGTGTGGATAGGCAGGTAGGTGGAGATAGGAGCTCAGGCGGAGTCTCACTCGAGTAGGGGCTGGAGCGCATGTGGGCTTGAACAGGGCTCTGCACACAAGAAACTGATGTCGCGCGGGAGGGGCTGGGGTCAGTCCAGCGCTTTGCGTACGGAGATGCACGTTGGGCTGGCAAACGGTGTTACAAATTTGGACACAGGTCTTGTGATTTTGATGATAACAAACATTATTGGGTTGTCTACTATATCATCTCCTGTTATTATTATTATTATTGCATATTTGTTCTTATGCACTAACATTTCAGGTCCACCGTACACCGAGCAAAGTACTCAACTCAAGACTGGGTAGAATATAATTAAGTGTATTTAAGAGTTTGTATTTTTTTACTTCTATTTATTTCTACATTTCTTGAATCAAAATCATGTATTTGGTGGATGCTAAACTTAGTGACCGTGCACACACACTCAGGGAAGTGAGATATTGAGAAAATTAGAAGTGTGATTTTTTTGAACTAATCGTACTGTATGATCAGCTATTTAGAAAATCATTATAATGGCTAATTGTCATAATTAAAGCTATTTGAACTCCTCGTACTATACGATCCAGATCGTACAGGACAATCAGTTGAAATCAAGATCTCAGCTGTCAATCATAATTTAGGCAATATTTTGAAATTCAAAATGTATACTAATCGTACTGTACGATACTCATCGTATTGTACGATATAATCAAATCTTGCCTAAATTAATCCTATAATTAGGGGATTGAATTTGGATTATTTGATCCAGTCAGTTCGTATTGTACAATTAGACTAATCATACTGTATGACTCGATCTTTGCATGAGACGATATTTATTCTCCACCAATCGTACTAGACGATAATCCAATTAGATTGAACTAATCGTACTGGACGATGCTCTATATCGTACTGGACAATCAGCTCAAATACTTGAACTGATCGTATAGCACCTTATTCTTTGTACAGTACTAATATGGCTATTTGAATTAATCGTACTGGACGATCTGGGATCGTATTGTACGATCTAGGATCGTACTCTAGATCGTACAATACGATTAGTGTCGACATAATTAATTTATTAGGCTTTTTTGTGAACCCTTATATTTAAGCTCCATTAATAGACTTGTTTCAAGTCTTTGGCTGTTGGGTTTTTTGGAGAGAAAGCTTAGAGAAGAGATCTTGGAGAGCTTTGGAAAGGAAAAAGGAGAGGTTGTGGGTAAGGGAGAAGGAGTGTGAGGGGTATTCACATGGTTGCTCCGAGCAAGCTCCTACCTTGTTTCCTCCGAGCAAGCTCCTACCTTGTTTCCTCCGAGTGTCTTGCTTGGTTTCTTGGTGGCTTTGGGAAGAAGATCGTCAGCCCGAAGACCGTCGAGGTTCTCTGCCTTCACCTGGAGAGTGAAAAAAAATTGTTGGGTTCTCTGCCTTCACCAGGAGGGTGAAAAAGAGGTCGAGGTGCTCTGCATTCACTTGGAGGGTGAAAAAGCATTGTTGGATTATCTGTCTTCACCAGGAGGGTGAAAAAGAGGTCAAGGTTCTCTGTCGCATCGAGTTGGTGAAAAGATTGTAAGGGCTTCTCCACCTAGCTATGGGGGCTAAAGGAGAGACACTAAAGTTTTAGTGCAATATTCGGAGAGGATGACTCCAAGGAATGGACGTAGGTCATTATTTGATTGAACCACTATAAAGTTTTGGTGTGATCTTTCTGAATTTTAATTTCTGCAATTTACTTTTCTACACTTTGATTTTCTAGAAACTGCATGTTAGAAAATTAATTTGAGTTGTTCATCATCACCATAGTTAAAAATTTTGTTTCGTTAATCTGCTTCCGCATTTAGTGATAATATTGTTTGTTTTTAAGTTATTTGAAAAAAAAATCAATCAAAATCAAAATTTGTTTTGTGTTTAAAGTATTTTTTTAAATCAATCAATTCATCCCCCCCTCTTAGTGTGCCTATGGATAGTTCACCGAGGCTTAACATCCTACATCGAACTTTCAAACGGGTTACACACATAAGCTGGCGAAGTCCGAACAGGGAAAAAATAAGAAGGGACTGCGGGATTCGGAGCATGGAATCGGTGTCGTGCCCGAGACCGGAGCGTTGGGCTGTGGTATTCTGGATCAAGATCGGATAGCGCGCGGGAGTGGACCTGAATTGCTAGCGTGAGTGGGATCAAGGCATCAGGCTACGCTCGTGCGGGATCGGAAGATTGTCTGCAAGAATAGAGGTTATGGGCGCTGGTGCGCAGGGAGCAAGCGATGTGCGGAGTGCGAGCTAGCATTGCGAGGTGCACGAGCAGATGCGCGAGGGGCATGGGCAGTCGCTCCACGGGACACAGGCGAGCGTTGTGCAAGGCACAGGCGAGTGCTATGTGGGACGCGGGCAGTGTCAGGTCAGGGCAAGTGAGCTGCTCTGCAGGCTTCGAGGTTGCAATCAGGTGGAGCCTCACAGTCAGGCGCGGGACTGGCTAAGTCTCGCTTAGGTGTGCACACGGGTTGCAGGTGGATCCGTAAGGGAGTTATTGCGGGCAGCCAAGCGTAGGAGTTCGGACCAGTAGCGGGATCAGAAGTGGAGCCAGTGCGTCGCAGCAGGCACAAGTTCGAGCGATCAGGTGGAGGAGAAGAGGTAACTATCCGATGGAGGCCTTTTTTTTTCTTGGGCTATTCTTTGCGAACAATAGGTGGAGGAGAAGAGGCGATCGGCGAGACAGATTTTTTTTTTCCTTGGGCTGTTCTTTGTGGACATCAGGTGTTTTCTCAGCTTAGTAAAATTAGACCAAGGTAGAGATTGTTAGTAATTTGGTCCAATTTGTATGTTCTTATCAGTTTTACTGTTTTGCCCTTCGTTTAGATAGTTTTTAGTTTAAATAGGTATGGCTTGTATTGTTTAGGTAGAGCTGGATTGAATAAAGATTAAATCCTTTTTTAAAGATTAAATCCTTTTTCTATCCAAAATCTGAGTGCTCTCTCCCCTCTCCCTCTCATCCAAGAAGAGCAAGAAGCTCCTCCTTAAGAATTTCCCAACAAAATCAAATTAGAACACGTTATTATCGCAGGTATGCATGTCAGAAACTCAAAACTATACACTGAAACAAATGCAACTTAAAGAACTTGCAATATCAGATTGTAGAGTGATAAACAAGGAATTGAACTATAGAGGGGATTTTACCTATCGCATACCTTGTAAAGTAGGGGACTACCATTGACTGTTTATTACTTGTTGTAAAACTCTTCAACATGTTGAATTCTGCAGCAACTGAGAGTAGATCCTCGATCTCAGACACGCCACCTGATAGCAGCATATGACCATTTGGGTGTACGGTAATATTTTTAACATTTGAACTACCCGCAATACATTCCGGCAGAGGTTTTGGAATGTGACAGTGCCTTGCTAAGTGGAAAATATGATCTAAATCGTGCACTGCGACCCCATAAAGAGAAAACATATCATAATTGTCAATAGCCACAGTTCTGAGTCCCATAAGATTAGACAACAATGAAGTATCTATGTTGTCTTCCTCACTGGGCCCGCTGAAAAGAAAGTTCAGGATTTTTTCACGTCTAGCACACTGTTCAGCAATCCCAAAGCTAAGGACCGAATCAGGATGAGCAACTGTTTCCAACCAAGTATTCAAACGCTGAAGCTTAAGAGATTGAAAAATTACTGTAGGAAAATTATACCGAAGTTCATAAACATGAGCTACAGATTATCATTAAAGAGAGACTTGCATTGTTTGTAAAAGACATCGTTGATAGAGAACTAAGAGAATTAGATACCTGACATGCAAGTTATGATCTCCAAATTGGCTAAGCTACTAATGATTTTTGTAAGCCATAATGATGTGATGGGTGGAGTAATTAACTTAACTAGGTATTCTATCCTATAAAAATCCCCAATTGGGGAGCATCAGGGATGAAGAATAATGAAAGTGTTTCCCCCTTTTATCTATTTTCATCTTTTTTCCTCCTTTCAGAGTAATTGAGCGGCTCAAGATGCTCATTTATCATTCATCATACATGTCCAAACTACCAAAGATAATTTGTCACCTAATCTTGAAGAGATATCATTATTGTCTTACCATCTAATATAATCATTCATTAATTTATCATTTCTATTTTTGTCGCACGTTCATCTTAATATTTGTTTTTTCTGAGTATAAAAAATAGAATTTTAATGATTGTCCATCACTTAGTAAATGTAGTTGTTGATAAACAGGAGATTACTAAGAAAATAAAAAAGGATGACATAACAAAAAATTTTGCTAATAAATAACAAAAAGTTGGATATCACAGCAATAATTGCATCTACACCATAGAGAACACACTGAAAATTTCCTGCAAACCTCTAGAACACTGATTTTGTAGCTTACATCTTTGTATAAGCATGTAATAAGCATGCAATCATCATCATCATCATTAACATTATCCCAGTTAGTTGAGGCTGGCTCTATGAATCTATTTTCTATTTGCTTTTTGTCTGAGTATTGCCTCTAAAGTATCGAGCCTAGGCAAATCATTCTGAATAACTTAAATACATAACACCTTAGGTTTTCCGATTCATAAGCATGCATCATTCTTATATCAAGAGGCATACCGTTAATAATGACATGATTGAAGAGGTGAGCTCAGAAAAAGCTACCTAAATATTTTATTTTAAAAATATTTTTTAGCAGAAAGAGGCATGAGCTCAGCAACTAATTTCTTTCATAAAGCATCAAACCTTGCACGTCTATAAGTACAGGTTTTTCCACCATTGGAATTGATCTTTGAGGATGTTTATGTGTTGGGAACATGTTCTTGGGAAACAATTTCTCTTCAACAGGTGGAGAACCAACCAGCACAGAAACTGATTTTAAGATATCTCGTCTATTGCCATAACCTGGTAAGGATGTAATCTCCTGCACATTTGAAAAGAAAAATTGCATAAGGATGTGCATCTAAGACTTCAGAAAAACACAGCTCATATTTGTTAGGCCAATCCAACAATTCTTTAGAAAGGCCTGCATTCTGGAAATTTTAATATCTGCAGTTAAAGGAAAGAACTCAACAATGTAGTCCTTCTTCCAATCAGCTAAATATAATGGATCCATCAAAAAACGCTCTTGCTTATTCAATAGCAAGATATAACAAACTTACAATCAAGTTTATCATACTGCATAAGATAGCTGGACTATAACAATAGCATGATAGTAACTCTATATAAACCCAAAGAAAAAAAACTTTGAGCATCATTAAACCAAGGCATACTCCTTCCCACTTAAAAGCAATAGCCATCCAAATGTCTTCAAGCGACTAGACCGTAGAAGTTATAAAAAATTGCATTATGCATGATATAGAACTTTCCCAATGTCTATTAAGACAGAATTATGGAGGAAACCCGCAGCAGTTTTAAAACTTTAGCTCAAACCACAACAAATTATCCATAAAAAGCTGTCGATGAACCTTCTGTGCTTTGGAATGAGAGATGCAACAAGTGCCACCGCAAAATTACATAAAACCTAAAGACTTTCCTCAAAAAGGAAAACTTTAACAACAAATTTCAAGTTTTTCTATGTTTTTTGTTTCTTTTTTTGTTTGGAGGGATTCAAACCTTAGGCCAAAGTTCTTCCATAATATATATACCTAAACAACATCCGCCAAAATGTGTAGTTCCGCAATCACACACTCATTCATTGATTTTGTTGATCCCTTGTAGTTTTTTCAAAAACCTACTCTACCTAGAATCTTCCCTTCACAGTGTAGTTTTGTAATCTTGGTGAAAGAATGAACACTGCAAATTGTTGATCGCGTCAAGCTTAAAAAGAGACTAATTTCTGTCAGTATAATATCATATCTTTAATGAAAATACGGCCCAAAGTTAATTTGCGCTATCATTCAATAACACACAGCATGGGATAAATCTTTAACCATTGGAAATTTATATTTTTTTAGCCGGTTTCTAATTAAATGGATTAAAAAAAGTATGTTCCTAAGAGAAAAGCTAAACATGTAGCACAAGTATCACTAGAAGCATGTTGTGTAACACCTTACACATCCCATTCTCAAATATTACATATCAATCAGCAAAATAAACTCTCCCAGGATGGGGGAGGTCAGCAGTTTCCTAATAAGAGCAGGGTAAAAAAGATTTATAAATGATGATCTCAGCATCAAAGTTACAAAATGTGACAATCTCCTTCATCTTCAAGCCAATGTTGTCTCGAAGCCACTAAATTATGAATAAAGCTACATCTGACATCATGATAGTGTACCCAATCCCCTGTAGTTACATCTGACATGATCAAACAATCAGTCCGCTGCATTGATGACGCATTAAATATTGTAAATTAGGAGATTACAAGTGCTAAACGCATAAACAAAAATAAAACCCCTTATTCAATAAAGAAAGAATAACGCCAAACTCAATAAGCTCGCCCACCTGTCCATGGAAAGAACAATAAGCCAGAGAAAATACCTCCACGAAGCATTTTCATAAAATCCAAATTTTTAGAGAGATGTAAGCATATCCAAAGCAAAACACAACTTCCATGCTTTTTAACTGGAACCTTATTTTAAAACTTGCGCTATTGAACCTAAAAATATATTTTGCTTCCGTAACTATACACCTGGTTCGAATACATCGAGCAAAGACTGGAAGCCCATCTTTGTAAAAGCTGATTGACTCACCTTGGAAGAACGGCAGCTGTTCTGGTCCTGATAGAAAGGAGCTAGGGAGAAAGCGGCGGATGCCATGAGAGAGAGCTCCGCCATCGCCAAACGACAAAGGCCGGATTTTAATGAAGGCAAACCAATGGATCGAATAAGCACAAAGTCGCCGGTAAATTTCAAACCATCCCTGACCACAAAGAGCTCGCCCCTCCATTAGATTGAAAACAACTTGTGGCTTGGGCCTGCTGAGGGTGAAATTATTTGGTGTGGACATCGACACAGTTTTTTAGATATGTGGAGGAGATGTATAATTTTTAATTATATTTTTTTTTATTTATATCTTTTCAATCTGATTGACTCGAATTTTTGTACTTTTTAAAGAGGGGTTTAGCATTGGTGTTCCATTTTAAGAAAAAAACCCACGAAATCTCCTAAATCTAAATATTTAGGAATTTTGATATGCTCTGAAATAAAAAATGAGGAACAACGTTGTTATATTTGTGGAGATGGAATGCTCACATGACACAAAGAAGGTGAAAGGAGGTATGGAAACGTTGATGAATCGAAAGTTGATTTGGCTTGGAACTGTTGAGGGTTTCAACTTATCGGTAAATTTCTACATCATCCCAAGTTGTTTAATGGTTTTCAAAGTTCTTTTAAATTTTACGGAAATTCTAAAACAAAGTTGCCTATAGAAAGCACATCAATGCTCAATACAAGAGCATACAAATGCGTAGAAAATGCAAAAGAGCACTGTGCATTTGCTACTGCTCTTT